>JAVYIG010000673.1:0-491971 GCA_035222895.1 Strongylocentrotus droebachiensis
CAATCTACTATAATGAGCGGTTCTTGCGTTTAATCTTGCCCTGAGATACAAATATGGTCAATTAGGTCATTATACCTGTAATGATATTGGTTTGGAAAAGGAAACGTCGCAATGAAAGGATTTGGGGGTCATATTCGTCTCCGCAAATTCATTTTTGTTTCGTAATTGTAAAGTGTTTTGGGCAAATTTAAAACGTTACGACCCTTTTAGTTATATAAACATTCTCCTTGATAACAAGATCTTTTAAAATGTCTATATCTTTCTGCTTCGCCTGCTTCTTTTTTTATCTCCTTGTTTTATTTTTATTTTTTCTTCTTCTTCTTCCCAAGTCCTCCTCTTCCTCCTCCTTCTTCTTAGCCGACCATTTTAGAACTTATTTTGAATTTCAGCATTTTCTTCTTATTTTTCTAAATAGGATCCACCCCACCCCTCTCCATATGAAATGGTATACAAAACAAAACTGGAGGTTGAAAAATTATTTTCCTAATTGTGTTTTCTTATGTGTGGCGTCAACAGTCAACTATCACAATATGCTTTCAAACTTCAGAGCACATCTGTAACCCAACGCCGCGTTTTTATGTTGTAAACACTCGCTGTCAAACGATATATATATGCTGTCAAACGATAATCCAAGCAGTACTGTTTATTTATTGGCATTTTCAGTTAATACCTGGAAGTCGGTCCACGTGACAAGGTTTGCTTTACATCGTTAGGTATGGCGCGATTAATGTTACCTACGTCATCTGCATGCCAAAAAAGAAGAAGAAGAAAGATGAAGTCGAATGGGAGAGATTGGTGAAGATGTGTCTCTGTAATCGTCTGATCTTTGTCTAATGGTATCACTCAGGAGTTTTATATTTGTTAGACAGCACATGTCCATCATCGGCCATGCCGAACTAATATTTTAACAGTGTTTGAAATCCAGAAGTAAGCTAGTAGAACAACAGTGTACTTTCATCGCTATCTGCATGGGGAATTCATGTGAAGTTATAGAGAAATGAAAGGGTAATGATTCGTCGAAGTATAGATGGATAGATGTTATTGTAGAAGATAAGTGGAAATATTCATGATAATGTTTTCATATTACAATTATCGCGTAATCTACGTTATACAAACGGTTATGTAAGCTCAGACATTGAATCTTATTACCAGCAAAAAAGAGATAAGAATAGGAAAACAGAAGGGGAAAAGGACCAGAAGAGAAACGATATGACCACCTTCGACACCCTCCCTTATTCAGTGGCATTGTAAAGTCCCATCTCCTTTTTCGAGGATAACTGGTGCCCCCCCCCCCCCCCCCCCATTTGAATGATGTTAATACTTTATTAATACCTGCTACGATACACCTCGGATTCTGATTAAATTTTGCTGTTGGAAACGACCAATGTCATGTAAAATAAACAGTGCAGACTGAAGGTAAGCCACTTTCGTTTCAAATGTAATCCTGTCGCCAGAACTGAGGATTAGTTCAGAAGAAGAATTTGAGTTTGTTTTGACTCCGATATTAAGAAATGTCTGACAGGATTGGAGCACAGACAGGCATGCCCTTTATTAACCGTTGACTATTGAATTCCATTCTGTTTTCCCCGTAGGTTTAACTCTTTAAATGCCACAGAAAAAACCCACCCTATATAATATGCAAAACAAAATGTAAGTAAATGCCAAATGCTTCAAGATTTACCTATGCTGGTGTCATAAGGGTTTCATGGACGTTGTCAAATAATACAAAAAATGGGAATTTAGCAAATTTATTGCATCAAGCAATCCTTCCGTTAATGAGTGCGTATTCATGACTTGTGCAGAAATACACGTGTGGCAAACGAGCTACCGTGCAGGGGGCTGAAGAAGGCAAACGAGGTGTTGATATAGAACGCATCAGGTTCAAGTAAGCAGTAGGTTAATTTACGATTAGACATCGGCTTCCTACAGGAAGGCCGTTACTGCTATTGACAATACAGAGCTTTTTACGGCCTACTTGAGATTAGCTGAGGAAGAGCAAAACAGATTCGAGGAAAAGCAGAGACGGGAAGAGATATATAAAAACAAGTCATGTAGACCATGAGACAAACACAAAGATTGAGATCTATAGAGGAGGAGTAAAACAAAATGCCCAAATAAAACAGAATTGTTGTTTCCCACTTGTCCAAATTAAACAAGATTGTCCCTCCCGATTTCGACAAAACGTTAATAACTGTGGACAGCCCGTCCTCTTCGATTTCATTCTCTGGCCTTTCCTTGAGAGGAGATTTTAATCAAACTTCGAAAGAACGTGCTGTGACCCATTCCTTGCCGATAACGTATTCCAGAGAAACCAACAGGCAATTCGTCAGAAATGAATGTCCTTGTCTTCAAACTTGACTTAAGCATGTCCAAGCAGAAACCTTTTGAATTGTAAGAGGGTCTTAAAGAAGAGGAGCATGATGATTCTCGCTAATACCTCAGTCACACCGCCTGGTCGACTCATAATCGTCTCCACAAGGACAGATCCTTGGCCATTCTGGGAAGTTTAACTGTTTGTACGGTCGGTTGTCGGCCTGGCTTCGATCTTGATGGTTGGACTGAGTTATAATACATAAGCCTAACGGGAAAACCGACACCAAACAGACTCCGAACTAATTGCCTATGTATTATTTCCGGACTGTTTTCGGTCAGGTCTTGGTTTTGCCGGTGTAACTGACACAGAAGCGACATTCTTATGATAACGACAACAACCACCCACGCCACCTTCACGTAGAAATAGGTTGCCTATCAGGAAGCCTGACATTGCATTTCAACAATGTTTGAGGACATGCACTTGAGTTTTAAGTGAGTCTTAAAATGGGACCTTCGTTATGCGCTGACATGATGTAGCGAAACCCAGACTGTTGTGTAGTTGCCCGAATGCATTTAGCCGAACTATTCTCAACGCCCACCAGTCCGACAGATTTCCTCATAATTGGGGTTTCTTATCAGGAAGCGAGTCCTTGCATTTCAGCTCGTCTTTAAAAGGAACTCTTGATTTTAAGTGGGTCGGAAGGAAAAGAAGGTTTGAATTCGTGGCGTTTGAGCCGTGATCTGTCAAGAGACCAGTGGTTATGTAGCCGACTGCTCGGGCAGGATGACAAGTTCCCTCACTTAATTGGCAGGGCTGGGAGAAATGCAAGATTCGTTTTCTACGTACAATGAATAATTTTGAATCCGTCATCGATACGATTAAGACGAAGTGCTGGGGAGAAAAGAAGATAAATTTTCTCCCTCGAGGTTACACCAGTTTCAGTATTGTCCAACTCTTCAACGATTAACCAATTCAGATCAAACTTTTATCACCAACCATTAAAACTGCCATCATAATGGCTAATTTGCTTTAATTGTCACTGGTCATTAAGTCTTTGGCAGCAACAATTAGTTCAAATACATCCCCTAAAAGAGGGGTCAATATTATTCAGAGCAGAGTTATGGGGTTCGTTTGCTCGTTATCTATTTTGTCCAACATATAGATATACGTTATCTTCTGTTTAACAGAGACTTGTTTACAGTTTAAAGTCCAGTATGTACACATGAATGAGGACCTGGGCATTGTGCAGTATTCCATTATTCATGCCAACTCCCTATTGAAGTTGATTATTACGTAAGATAGGTTACCGTTTATCTCTGTCGAACCCTATCTTAGGAATTAGTAGATTTTGAAATAGTATGGGGTTTAATCTCTCTCTCTCTCTTCCTCTCTAATTTTTTGTATGCAAAACCGTATCCATGTGCATCAACCCTGCTCCTCTGTAATCTCCCTTCATTGTCACTGTTTCATTTTTACCCGTTATTTTCTCTTACATATCACATCTCAATTTGGTATCTGCGCCTCTCTCTCCCCCTCCCCTCCTCCCCATCTCTCTCTCTCTCTCCCTCTCTCTCTCTCTCTCTCTATCTCCCTCTCTCTATCTCTCTCTGTCTTTCTTTCTCCCTCTTTCTGTGTTTACAATTTGCTGCATTTAAATAGGTTTCGTTGGAAATGTAAAACAACAATGATATGCCGACCATCTACACAGTTCTATGGCAATTCAAACATTTAAAATCAATATCAGCATACTCCCTCTTGTATCATACCGCCTGGTTACACTCGAAACCTTTGCGGATTTTCAACGCTCTCTGTTCAAACATGCATGTCATACATGTACCAGGAGCCTCTTAATAATTGTCTATTTCATTTAAAGGCCCACTGCACTACTGGTAGCTACTTGCGCCCTCTATATAACAAACAATGCCTAATCGGTGACCATTGGTCCCCCATGATCCTCTTTTTCTTATGTTAAGTGAGAGCTGAGTTGATGAGATAACCACCTGTCCAGTGACCTTGTAGAGCGGTTTAATCCCTCTTGTAAACTACGGCAGATAAGCTTTAAGCAATCACTGTGAATGCCATTCGTAAAGCTTCATATTTGGTCCCCTTTCTAAACGACATGATTGAGCTTATTGTTTTGAATTTAACGTCCACAAACGGCAGCTGTTGTTCTAAATCGTAAACAGAACGTCATCTGGGACATTCCTGGATATCACTTTATTCATTGCAAATGCAAATATACCATTCATCATCAAATTGATATCTGTTTCCTCGATCCTAAGGTATATCACCGTACTTTTCTCTTTTCCCGATGGAAATCTATATTACTATGCATGCATGATGGATGGAACCTGGAGCCTACTTTGCCTACCAATCGGGATTTGCAAAATTTGTAAAACGCTTTTTTTTTCTATCGTTTTTTCGTCAATAGATTCGTCAGGAGAGGCACGGAGGACCGAAAAGAGGGAAACGCGACGCCATCAGTGGAAAGTAGGTAGTCATTCACCCTGAAAGAGCATTATACAGATTGACGAAAGTGATTTTTAAAACGCGAAGAAGCGCCATTCGACACGGGGCATTTGTGTTGGCAAATCATTCATGCTAGGTGCATGCTGAGATTCGTAACTGGCAACTCGCAGAGCGTGCAGTGATTAAGGCGTGAACATTAAACCCTGTGCGGAGGATTAATGGAATCGTCCTTCTGACCGAAGGAGACAGCAAGGGAGAGAGAGAGAGAGAGAAATATATTGCAGCATCGGTGGAATCGTAGCATTTGGAAGCGACGGAGCTCATTTGCGACTCGGGCTACCGTTCGGTGAGGGTCGTTCAGGAAAATCCGTCTGGTTGATTTCGGTGGAAGCGATCGTAAGTTTTTGGCGGACTCTCACATACGCCAAACTTCGTCATCCATCTCCGCTTGCATTGGATATACTTGGACAATTACGAAAGGAGTTGCATAGATCAAAATGTTTATATGAGTAATCTCATACTTCGAAAGAGTACATGATTATTTATCTATCTATTACGAATGATAACAACAACTTGGAAAGAAGCTGAGTAAATTATGTATTCTGACTAGATCGACCCGCAATACTTCGTCGGATATCATAAAGGGAAAGCCCCATATTTAACTCAACTGACCGTGTTAATTGCTGCGTTCGAGATGACACATTTAGATTGATAATTGATGTTATTTTAATTTTCTTGGAAAGCTCGAGTGTGGTTACTTCGTACGACCTCACTTGACCCTGAGGAGGAAACTCTGTCCATCTTACGGAAGATATTTTGTAAACACTAAAACAAAGCTTAGCATTTCCTAATATCCACATCTTTTTAGTCGGTATCAATTTCTCGAGTTTAGGAGCACAACTACCAAGGGAAAGTAGAACGCATCGGCCGTGACGATTAGGGTAAGCGAGGAATAAACATCGCTGACTTTCTTTTTCATGTTACGCTGCAAAGCCGGTGTCAACTGATCGTCAATAACCTGCGATTGCCCCGCTCCTCCCATTAACGTATTAACTCACTGTCGGAGAATACGAGATGTTTATGCGTTTCCCACTCTCGAGAGCCTTGATGATGATGACCTAATGCTGGAATAATGGACGGCCGGATCAGCCCCACTTCCCTGTCTGATTAAACATTCAAAAACGTGGATCGCGTGACCCTGAAGGTGTCGTCCAAAGTCGAAGGACTATTCGTTTGAGGTTCAGTTGATGGGTAGATGTGTTAATGATTGAGATTGTATTTTCGAGATCCGTTAACATATCCTGGGCGGTCTTTTCCGACAAGGAGGATTCATTTGTGTCTTCGCGTCCCGGCGTCTGCGGATGTCATTGGAAAGCTAGCTTATCAATTGTTGATGAATTGGAAAGTGTCTATTCTTTGATGGTGATCGTTCTGGTTATTGGGTACTCATCGGTCTGTGCTTAAATCTGTCATCGCCGCGGAGGTGTGAAGAGACGTAAAGTACAGATCGTGATTTTGTTTTTACAGCGAGACTTGATGAACGTAGCTTTCAAATAGTCGCGCAGATTGGAACAGCGAAACACATTCCTCTAACTTTCCAATCTGGAATCACAGTAAAGGATAAGCAAGATAGTGGAGAGTGACAAAGTATTCTGTAAAGACGAGGAAGGAATATATTTGGAATTTTGAAATAATTTAAACTTTTAATAAGGAACATTACCTCCCAATGGATTAACCCGTTCCGATCGTCATCAAAGTAAAGAGGTAAGCAGCGCCGTGTCCCTGGCAATATGCCCCCCACCCCCCCCCCCCCCCCCACCCCCGCCTCTATCATGTCAATTTTGTATTCCTGTAACTTTCTTTTTGATGAACGAAGTGACTATTCTTTCTTTTCTTCAAATAGTTAACTTTTAAATGAAGTTATTGTAGTTTTACGCATTTCAACCTTACACATTGAGAGGACAATGCCACCGTCATAAGTTCCCCTGAATAAAAAGCAAAACATGAGCGAAAAAGCTGTTTCCATATATATCTCGAATGCAATCGAATAACAAAATATCGTGGGTTTTATAAAACCTTAAAGTTTTTAGGACAAGTTTCCGACTTTTTCCGTAAAGGATTTACTTTGAATCAATTGTTATCCATTCTTTGACTAGGCAGACTCTCATTATGTTGCAGCAAGTACAGCTATGCTTTCCACTGTATAGATTGATTATCACAGCCCGAGGCGAATGTTACTTAAGAAGCATCAGCTAGAAATGTATGATGTCGCAGTGTATACAGACAAATTGAAAAGGAATCTAATCAATTTGTTAAATCGATGCTCTTCTACGTTTCGTAACGCAAAGCTTTTATAACATTTGTTTGATTTTGTTCAATTTGTTTCGATGGTCAAAAAAAGTATTTAATTTTTGAGCCATCGTTTTTTGTGTCATCTAAACAAATCAAGAATACTATTACCAAACAAAAATCTAAAAATGTCACCTATCTTAACCCGTTCCGTCGCTGTCCATATGTTGCGCAATGCCTCTCTGGAGAGACAATCTAATGAGAAAAAGATATTGTCGGAGTGATGCAGAAAGCATGGGACATTCGTTATCCGCAAAGGGGAAGACAACTGGATAAGTTATTAACCCTTTTATACGCCCTCAGCGCTCCGAACTTTAGAGATGTAAAAAGGTACACGCGCCCCTCAAAACCAGGCACGGAAGATGCAATCCACTTAATGTGGTAACGAAGTAGTCGCCATGCCGGGTCGTGGTTCTGCTCTTATCATTTATTTCTGTATTTATTTTCTTTCTCTGTTCCCTTATCCCTGTTTTCACTGTGGCCGAAAATCTGCAATACCACATCAACGTTCATGCCAGCATGGATTGCAATTTAGCACATACTTATCTGGAGAATGAACCTTCGGGAGTAGGTCCTTCAGATTCCGTGACGCCATTGGCGTGGAATAGTTAACCACAATAGCCCTATGAAATAATATGATGTAACCGCGTTTTAAAACAATTCTTACAACAACCGTCAAAATGTCCCTAAGGGAATTTCGAGCTTAATCTATTTTGAAATTAGGTGAATTGAAGGAGCTTGATATATTTTCTTTCCTATCTGTCTCGGTCAATATCGCTCTCTCGAGGTCTGTAATTCATGTTAATGGTGATTGGTGTAATGTACTCTGTCGTGGAATGGGAGGGAGAGAAGAGGTGTACATTTATGTGGCGGGGTAATGCTTCGACAGTTTTTTCTATTTTCGGTAACGCCTTCTGTACAGACGTGGGCTTTACATGAACTGCTGACGGAGACTTGCTTATCGTAACCCGGCATCGGTAAAGTGATATCCACGCGGGTTGATCCACATCAAATAGTCACGCGGTGATTGGTATCTACCTGATACGGGTTAACTGACATTTATCGGAGCTATGCAAATGTTTTTAATGAATCCCAGGGATCCTCCAGTGCAAACACGCCTTCGTATTGTTTCAACAAAACCGATACTAGTCGCTTTTAATAGAAGCAAGGGGGTCTGCAGTGCAAACAGGCTGAGCATTGTTTCAACAGAACCGATCCCTGGCTACGATACTGTCACTGTGTTATTAGCATTCTTTGCGGATCCATTTATCAAAAAGCTTTCGGAAAAAAAAGTAAACATGAGTATTAACGATATTAGATATTGGATATTTTTAGCCATTATATCCAACAAACAAGGTGATTCTGGTATTGAAATAATCCCTACCAGTACCCGTTAAAAAGTAAAATACAACCACAATAGATAACTATAAGAAGGCAGAACAATCAGAGAAGCAGAGTGGGGAAATTTTGAATGAAATCGACGAAAAAATAAGAGAGTCGTAAATGTTTGAATCCTATAATCACTATACCCAAGGGCACTTCATATTGGCTGAATCGGTATGTCACTGTGACGTAGTACCGGACAACTTCCCATCTGTTTCAACACGCAAAATGAGTGTTTAAAAAAAATCATGATGAATGATTTGGGAGGGCATTCTTTTTTTAAGAGGTGTAAAATGGCCGTAAGAACACTATTGGCTCGCATGGACTTGAATCCATGACTTTCTTATTTCTAGCCAAGTGTCTAACCCCTCGCACACCACTTCTCAACACCTTTACCTTTACTGGTTCGGTGCGTAACGTTATGTCTCAACAATAACGATCAAATATTGAACAGTGATAGCACTTCATTTCAAAATAAATGACATAACTTCTAGAACATAATGATGTCAGAGATGGAGTAACCATTGGGCTTCGAAGACGTAAGCTTTATACGAGGGGGATCATTCATTGTCAGAAAAATAGAAAATGAAGAGCATTTCCCAGCGACAGCTTTAACCACGTGGATTACGGCTGATCTAACACTGATTATATTCCGCTGCGAATAGCTAATCACGCCAGACAGATATTACCCTCGTATCGAAATGCTAATGGGCGAATCGATAATGGACGATTGTCTACAAACACGCACACACCTTGAGGCGGATAATTAACCGTCATATTTCGCCCATCACCGGTACGGCCCCTGAATCCCTGATTGACTCTCAGTTGTGTTTATAACCACTCTCTTCATTTGTATTGTTGGCTCGGTGACAGGAGCGCGTGTCTGTGCAAGTCGGTTGACGATCAAATCTGTATTCTGGTTTCAGAAAAGTCAGTCACAAAATTTAGGACATGAGTCGGGTTTCATCGGTTTGATACCGAAAAGGGAAAAGGGGGGGGGGGGAGTTGCATGCATGACGGAGATGCTCTTTTCCCTTAACAATGTTTACAGTATTACAAATCCGAGATGCATGGCTCTACGTGTTATCAGTGTATGTGACATGGTGTAATATTGAAGGCCATAACAAAATTACAATTCAGAATGAACGATCATAAAATGCTTCAAAAAAATAAAAAATCTTTGAGTGACCGATTTTACCATACTCATTTTCCCCAATAGACTGTAGTGTTGGAAATGTTTAATCGTAATCATAAATCTCTTGATAATCAGACAGGCGATCGGCTTGTAAAAGGCATGGGATTCCTGACTGACCTTAAGGTTTATAATTATGATTGCAGCATGAGCTAAATCAAGGATTTGTTTGTAAATCTGAGGCTAAGTTACTTAATCCCTTTAATCTGATGTCTATTAATCTCCTGCCCTCGCTGAGCCAACTTCGAAATCTAATTCCATTACTAGGAGTGGATTAAAAGAAATAAGGGGTGGGCAGCTTTATAATACTGATTCTTACAGGGTAGTAATGTGTACAGACTTTAAGGGATTAAGGAAACGAATACAGATGGTTTAAAATTGATGACGAAGAAGCGAGCCAGCAAATAGTAAGTCATATCAACCCAATGAAACATGGAATCGAATATTCTATAGAACATTTGACAAATTAATTACGATTTCGATTTCGTTTCTGATGAGCAATGTTAGACCCAAATGCACGACGCTGCGTTCACGCGTTGGTTAATATGGTGTACACAAAAATGGAAGTGAGTCTAGAAGTAGTAGTAGTGTTTAATTTCCGTATAAAAACATACGGAGCAAAATACATACGTAATAATACATACGAATTGATAGCCCTGCTCAGCAATGAATATTAACAACATGCTATCGCTGGTTTTCAGAGGGGTCCAAAAGTTAATTTGCCTTCTTGAACGTGATTTAAGATCCAGGTTCAGGTTTATTAAACTGAATTTAGTCGAATATAAACTGACCAAAATAAGTTCTCTCTTTCCATTTGTTATCAAGAGCTTAAAATTAATTTTCCCCTTTTGTTTTCTTCTTACAGTTCATTGAGGATTCGCATTACCACCAGCATCACCAGAAGCATCATGGCTACAAATTCGGTGGCGCTGGAAACATGGAATTCCAGTGACCTGGAGCTTTATGGGACGCTGTGGCCGTTGACGGAACTGCCAAACTCAACCGCAGGCGATAACGTAACAAGTTACGTCGAGTACCACATAACGATCATCGCACTCGCATTGTACTCGATGGCGTTTCTTCTAATCATATGCTGCAATACACTAAACTTATACATTATGAGGAAACCCTTGGATTGCTTTAGTGACAACACGCGGTTCTTTCTTTGTGCTTTGGCCGTGGTGGACCTTTTGTCAGGTTTGATCTGTTGCCCGACGGAAATGGTCTTGTCTGTTTATGGAAACTGGCCGCATACGCACGCGACGTGTGACATAATAGCCATCGTGTACACCATGGTATCATGCCAGGCGCTTCTGTGTCTGTGTTTAGTCAGTGTTGACCGGTATTTAACAATAATGAAGCCTCTCCGTTACCCGACCATTATGACGCCGCAGAGGGCGCGCATCGTGCTTGTCTGCGTGTTAATGGTTGGTGCGCTGGCGTCACTGGTGATACTGGTAGCCAGAGATCTTCCAAGCCCCGAGGAAAACATCAGACTGTGCGCGTTACTTTACTTAGACAGTACCGATCCAGTCCGTCCCCTCATCATAATCATCGTCGTATCTTTTGTCATCCCCGCCAGCATCTTACTATTCGTAAACATTCGCCTTATGATGATTACAATTCAAAAGACTCGCGAACTTGCCAACATGTCCCCGACTGCTGTTCGGTACACGACGGACCGCCTCAAGGGCGTTCGGACCATCCTCGTGCTAACTTCGGCTTTCTTCCTCACGTGGCTTCCGCTCATGTGTACGATGGTGGCAGCGGTAATATTCAACGCACGTATTCCACCTTCATGGGGAACTCTTGTGTCTTTCCCCGCGTTGTGTAACAGTTGGATTAATGCTTTCATATATTTATTCATGTGCACGTCATATCGGCGCGCAATCGTCAAGGAAGTGCGGAAATGTTTCAAGCAGAGGCACGAAAAATGGGTAACGAACGGTTCAATGGCAGCGTCGGCCGCCTTACACTCAGAGGCCGTATTATAGGCACGGACAATAGCCGTTTCTTTAAGTATTTATCATTTTCAAGTGTGTGAATTTAAGTATTTAGAAATATCTTCAGAAGTGTAAAGGGCTTAACGCGTTGGATGTTCTATGTGTGCGTTGCGTTAGCTGACTAGAAGATTACATTTGTCTTGAACCGATGCACACAGCGGTATCCCACTACTGCCATAATACAAGTTTACTAAAATAAATCTAATTAGATGCAAACATGTCATTTTTAAACAAAGGTCGTTGGTGACAACTTGAAAGCTTTCACGAGGCTTGTCCGATATAGCAACAAGTAATGTATGCGGAGTGGATTCCAAGTACGAAAGTACATAGATTAATTGCAGGTTTATGGAATAGTTTGTCTGCCGATCTATAGCCTTGTGCACGCTTTCAGGTTTTCAATAACAACATTTATTTAAAAATAGACATGAAATTTGATTATGTTAGTAAATTGTTCTGTTGGCGGAAGTGAAATAACACCCCGGACCCTGTTTCCTAAAACTTGATTTTAATAACGAGTAACGAAAGCTGTTATAAGCTACTGAAATCGTGGTACCTGATTGGCTGAGAGCAAATTTGTCATCGAAATTTACCAATTGTTATTGATTGAATCAATTTGTGAAACGGGGCCCACCGGGCCAAAGAAGTGATCCGTTCTTGTAGTCGCTCGAAGCAATTGTGACGTCATCAAAAATCTATTTTTAGAATTTCTCAATGTTTTCTTCATTTTCCGAAAGAGCATCAAAGATAATGTCCAATTGTCGAAAACTAATTGAATATGTCAAGTATTTGCTGAGATATGACCATCTGAATAAATATATTTCCTATAGGATTCGGAAAACGAAGACAAAATTGAGAAATTCTAAAAATAGATTTGTATGACGTCACAGCTTCGGTACTCTGTGGTTTCGCATCCAGTGCGTTCAGACCTCAAGAAGATGTTTATTTGTAATGTTCTATTCAGGAAAGGAAGCAATTAGGTCCATGAAACGTGAATGACTAGTTCAGGTTTTTAAGTTATTAAAGGATATGTCCCATAATCTTGATACAGGGTAATGTACAAGCACAGTAAAATCATAGCGGTGCCGTGGTCTAGTAGATACGTCACCGGACTGTGGGAGATTCGCGGTTCGAGTCCCACAGGCCGCGGCACTAATCTCTTTTGGCAAGATATTATTCTACATTCGCCACTCACCAGCCATGTGTAGTTAATGGCTACCTGGTAGGAAGAAATTCATCGAATGCTTGAGCGCCTTTCGATGGGAGCTCGGCAAAAGTCGGGTAATAATATGATTGTATTTATCATCTAATGCCCACGCAGCCGAACAGTTGTACCGCGTTAGGTGAAGACAATTTTCACACAAACAAGTAAAATGTTCTGGGGTTGGCTGTTTTAAGGAATTCTAAAGAGAATTTTAGGATCAGTGATGTATACCTAAACGATGTATACATGTGTGTTTACATTCATGTTGAAGTGTAGAAAAGGCGAGGTAGGATGTTCCATTAGTTAGGAACCTTCCCTCTATATTTTTTAACTGTTAATGCGAGTTTCAGAGATGAAACGGTCTGTACTATTCAATGATATATCCTACACTCGTGTTTAATTTTCTACCATAAAGCATTGACCATACGTTTCGCTTTTATTCTCCTAGGAATTTATTTCCATCATTATTTATCATAATCCAAGTTTACATCCAGAGGTAAATCCCTGGATCATATATTTTGTATCTGCGATCCGCCATCATCCAATTTAAATAAGGTTGTGCTAGTTCCCGTTGCCCCCTCAGTTGATGAGCGTTTGTCATGTTTTACAAGCAGCGTTGTACCGCTATACCAGTTTCGAATGATTTGAAAAACACTTCAGTGAACCCACACAGACACACCGCCATACCGACTTCGGGACCCTGTTTCATTCAGTTTGTTATCAATTTCAAATGCTCACTTTTCATGACAAATCTGCTCTCAGCAAATAAAATGCCATCATTTCCGATTTCCGATATTGATAACAACAGGGCCCGGACCGATGTCATATCTGGGGTGGTGTATGCTAAATTGTGCGGTCCTTCGTCAGTCTGATTATAGGGACTTTTAGATTTGCACGACTTTTAGATTTGCACGACGAGAACGTGGACTGCGACGCATGACATCCCTTTAAGGCAATGTGAAGTCCTTTTAAGGCACTGCCTGGCACTACCAGTGCCTTAAAAGGATGTCACGCGTGGCAGTCCACGTTCTCGTCGTGCAAATCTAAAAGTCCCTATTGTCTCGTCCTGTTATATAATTTTGGAGCTCATGTTTTGTTTAATGATTTTGAGTCAAACTGATCCTTCATATTTATGTTGAGTGCCAGAAAGTCGTTGAATCATATCGGTTAAAGGCCTTCTGCCTCTCAACAGGCAGGTTGATATTAAAGTGACAAATTAGATCATTTCAGTGGTGCAAAATTTATCTAGAGTAACATTTATATTTATTTTTATGAATTGATACAACATTTGTTTTATTGTCCATTTTAATGATTGTTTACACTTGTTCATTGGTGTCCAATTACTGTTGTCTTACAGTTTAACTTGTGTACTGGTCACATGATTGCATTGTGAAACTCTCTGGCAACAATAGACCGGTTTTCTAACATATTCAATTGTATGGATGTTTCTTTTTACGTGGACCTTGTGACGAGGTATTCCATGAAGCTGTTATTAATGAATGAACTGCAATACTTGGAATCCAGTATACTTACATTACGTGTTGCTACGTCGGGCTATCATCCGGAAATCTTTCAGGTTTTCAAAACAACCTTTGTGTAAAAAGTAAGCATATCTGTTGAATATGTTAGTAAACCGGTTTATTGGGAAAGGTTGACGAAGTAGCACATATTTATGAAAAGAAATTTAAATCAGAAAATACACATATTTGGGTATATTGGATACGCACAAATTCGGCATGAATGTTTGCCCCAAGCTCTAATATATTTCTCTTTACATTCACATTCCAAATTATGTGTGCATTTGAAGAGCGGTGCTTTCAGGTAAAATTTCTGCTTAGTTTTTCCTCCAAAACTATCAAACAGAAGACTGAGAAAGCTCCAAAATGTTATATATTTGTTCATCTTTACAAGAAAGCATCCTTCTCTATCATGCCATATCATATTATAGTGGCATATATTTATTTTAATGCGTGCTGTTATTTCAGGGATCTGTTGAACATGTAGAAAGTAAATTGAGTAAAAACGAGTAAAGTGTATGCAGTACATAAAGAAGTTGTTTTTTTCTACTGCAGGTTGTATTCGTAGAACTCTAAACTCAAATACCGAATGATAAAGTAGTCACCCGAGGAATCAAAGGTGTTTTGAATTGATGCAAAATCCATATCATTGCGAAGGAGAAGCCTTACGGATCAAAGTTAACAACTTCCCTCTTTAAAATATGGGGCCTGCAGTAATCACCTCTCAAAAATGTTAGTTTTGAGATCTAGATTTTCTGCCTTCAGCGGTCCCTCCGTAGAGCGTCAAGATTCGTGACGTCACAAGCGAGACACAGCCAGCCACAAAATTGAATCTTACGCCTTTCCATGATATCCATATGATTTTTCAGTAAATTATTCGTGTTTTTCAAGAGTAAATCTTTCCATCCATATATAATTTGTCCATAATTTTCAGATGTCGTAAATTTTCCTCGGGTGACTACTTTAAGGGACAGAAGGGCGTTAAAACTGTGTGGCCCGAATTCACAAAGGAGGTTTGTCGACAAACCGAGGTTTATGTACGTCATATGACGATTTTGACGCGTTTTTTACAAACCTGGTTTGTAAATAACAAAAGGAGGTTTATCGACAAACCGAGGTTTATGTACGTCATATGACGCGTTTTTTACAAACCTGGTTTGTAAATAACAAAAGGAGGTTTGTCGACAAATCGAGGTTTATGTACGTCATAATTTTGACGCGTTTTTTACAAACCTGGTTTGTAAATAACAAAAGGAGGTTTGTCGAAACAAAAGGAGGTTTGTCGACAAATCGAGGTTTATGTACGTCATAATTTTGACGCGTTTTTTACAAACCTGGTTTGTAAATAACAAAAGCAGGTTTGTCGAAACAAAAGGAGGTTTGTCGACAAACCGAGGTTTATGTACGTCATATGACGATTTTGACGCGTTTTTTACAAACCTGGTTTGTAAATAACAAAAGCAGGTTTGTCGAAACAAAAGGAGGTCTGTCGACAAACCGAGGTTTATGTACGTCATATGACGATTTTGACGCGTTTTTTACAAACCTAAATAACAAAAGGAGGTTTGTCGACAAACCGAGGTTTATGTACGTCATATGACGATTTTGACGCGTTTTTTACAAACCTGGTTTGTAAATAACAAAAGGAGGTTTGTCGAAACAAAAGGAGGTTTGTCGACAAACCGAGGTTTTTATCGACAAACCTCCTTTGTGAATTCGGACCTGTAAGTCTACGCGGTAATGCCCCTCTGGCTCCGTACAGACGGTAGATGAATCATTTCATGGGAATTGTTGGCATTGTCGCTACCCATTACATGTCTATATAATATTTCGTTCTGTGACTCATTAGATTTATCTTTCAACATGTTTTTTTTGTCAACACTAAGAACACTTATATACCTCTTACCCATTACATGTACGATGTTCATTTTCAAACTGTATAGTGTCATTTTAAATTGCTCATGTCAAAGTTCAAATACATATGTATAATATTTGTTTTTCATATTAAAAACAAGAATGAAAATAAACTTAACGTGTACTTGACTCGATGCTGTAATTGATTTTTCGTATTG
This sequence comes from Strongylocentrotus droebachiensis, assembly GCA_035222895.1. NCBI lineage: Eukaryota > Metazoa > Echinodermata > Echinoidea > Camarodonta > Strongylocentrotidae > Strongylocentrotus > Strongylocentrotus droebachiensis. The sequence goes on from JAVYIG010000673.1 coordinate 16,501, forward strand.
CAAACCATGCAAGTGCGTTGAAGTTTTCGAGAACTATTGCGAGAAACCATCTTGTTGTTATGAGAAATAGAAAAAACATAGAAACAGGTATGTAATCTTCTTGAATTGTTTGTCTACAAGGGCAGGAGGACGGCGAAAACAAACAAACATACCTGGACCAACCTATCTTCGGTAAACTGGAATGATGTAATATGAGAATGATATGATATGAGACCTTGGACCCGTTTCACAAAGCCTTTTTACAATGACAAATGACAAAAAACAGTGACAAATCTGCAACCAATCAGATGCAAGGATTTCACTAGCTTATCACAAAAACTGTCATTTGTAACTGATGACAAGTTTTGTGAAATGGGGCCAAGGATTTTGAGAACGGCTACGAGGGGCGTTGAGAATGATACATGTATTTGCATAAGAGCACAGATGCAAACATTCCCAGGAGAAAATACCTAAGCGAAGTCCCACTAATCGCACGAATACACACGGACCCGCGCACACCCACAACCATCCCCACACGCATGTAAACACACGACTGATAATATCCTTCGATATGCATTTGATACAGAATGAAAGATTAGTTTCAGCTATTAGCCCTATTATAAGCATGTATGTATTTGCGCAATGATTTTGACTGCGCTTTTTACTCCGCTAAACAAGCCATATGAAGGGAACTATGTGTTTAAACTATGTACCACTCCGCAATGGTTGCGTTTCTCATTTAGCATTCATATTGTAGACATACACACGCACACACACTTAAGTCACTGACGTAGAATTACGTCTAGAAATGACGCAACCCTGCGTCAGCAAATGACGCGTCATGAAGGCTACGAGCGGCATTACGGACTTTATATCATATTAGTTATAATGTTACCATTATTATTAGTAATAATAATATTATTAACAATATGCCGTTCTTGTATAGCAAATATCACATTTTAAGGAACGAATCCTACCAGGTATCTACTTACTGCACTTGGTTGTACATTGTCATGGGCTTGAGATCAGCTACGAAATTTGAATTTCGATGATAAGCTCGAAGTGTAATGCACGAGCTAAACTTTTAAGTTCACGCACTCTCGTGTGAACATATTAATATTGCATTTCTATTTCCACAGTAATACAGAACATAGTCCGTGCCCTCGTTCAATAAAGAATATACACTGTTCTACTTTCCCCAGCATCATGAAATTCCTAGCTTTAGGTTTATAAATGTCATGGCGAATCGTACTTTCGCAGGATTTCATGAGACTAGTACTAAAATTAAATTTCAAAGAGAACTTTAAGGTTTAATGCAGAGCTAAACTTTTAAGTTCACTCACTCTCGTGTGAACTTCGCTAATATTTGCGTTTCTATTTCCACAGTAATTTAGAAACATTCGGTGCACTCGTTTATTAAAGAATATATTCTACTTTCCCCAGCATCATCATGAAATTACTATCTTTAACCTGATTGATGTCTCCTTTTCTGTCCCGGAGATGATCGGATAATCCAATACAGGTCACGTGCCCTCATTTCTAAATGGCTACTATTTCCGTTTCCATGGAGATAAGTACGGAGGATGTGAATTTATGGACGATGTTAATTCGGGGGTATTTGATATATATGTATAAATAGTATATGAAAATCAAAAAGTTTCATTTCGTAGCGATGTAGGCTTACTGCCGGGGAGCTGGATTAGTGACGAGACAGTGTGACAAGAAATGCATAATCATCGTAAAGGTTCTCTTACCTTTAGAACTTCGCTAAATTTCAGAGTAGGCCCTGTAATAATGAGGACAGTCAAGAATTTCTTTGAAAGGGGTACGCTCGTGCAGTCCTGGTTGGGATTTATCCCAACATGGACATCGACATCAGACCGACAGCATTTAAAGCTCCCCTCTTCCATCCAAAAGAATAAAATAAAAATGAATAACTGAATAAAATGTATGTAAAATAGTTGAATAAATGAATAAATAAATAGAAAAACATGTGATTAAATAGAAATCACTAACAAACTTACTGAATAATGAATAAATGAATGAATCATTAAGGACATTGACTAAATGAATAAATGACTACACTAAATAAAAAAGTAAATCAATAACTAATTGCATAAATACAAAAATATTTTAACAAATAATATATTAAACAAAATACAAAAAATGAAATGAAAATACAGTACCCATTATGGCCAATATTAGGCCAGTGTTGACGTCCGCCTAGAGTCGGTTATGGCGATTATGACTGGGGCTTCCAACAACAACAAAAATATTGCAATGCCTTTGCCCTCGACTTGAATACAGAGTAGAATTTACATTATTATTCATAAAGAAAGTGGAACTAGGTTGATGATCGAAGCAATTAACATGTCAATGCCCAACATGAACGAGCGAGCATAACGAATTACGACATAACGAGGAAACCGACTTAATGCGATGGTAATCAGTATCACACAAAAAAGACATACTGATTGCGTCCAAAGCAATCGAATTGGTGCAATTTTTAAGTTGTGGTACTGGATTTAAAGGTATGGTACACACTAAAAATGTAATGTTTAAATCACCATTTAAAGGGTCCAGGAGTGAATACTTTTTCAAAATATCAGATTAACACTTTGAATATGGTAGATTCAAGCTTTATAGTGTTCAAAAACTGGTCACCCCTCTACCTTTTTAAATTGTGTTTTAACATTTTAGCTTTAGAGCGTATATACTGACAACCTTTTTTTGACGAGAAGTTAAGTTCCGATAACGAGGATCAATAATTATTTATGAGCATTCTCATCAACTTTATGTTAGTGCGGATGAATTGTAGACATGTCCCCATAAGATGACTGCTCTTCAAATGAATGCTCTCATAATTATACGAAATATGATAAGATATACCTAAAACACACGTATTTGAATACACTGAATCCGCATGTGGTTGTAGTCCTAAAATGTTTATACCAATATCTGCGTGGAGTGCGTTTGATTTACAGCAAAATTAAGTCAATTTCGTTTATTTGGATCATTCTAAAACCTCACAGAAAACATGAACTCTTACTTTCCAATGTTTCAGATAGTGAAAAACAATCACAAAGGTCCCTCAAAAATTACAAGTAAATGGGAGCATACTTTTTATTGCACAATAAATTGCCCAAATTTTCACTTGTATTCACTTGCAATCGACAGGGTATTGAAGTTGCCCGTTTCTTGATTCTTGAAAGTCTGTGTGAATCCAGATTTGAGAATTAAGTCATTATTTTCTGCCAAAAATCACGCGCACTTCACATGGAAATGGGTATATGGGACTACACACACACGTGGCATGAAAGTTTGCTCCAAACTTATGATATTCGTCCTCATATTTTCAAATGAGGGCATTTGAAGAACTATCTTTTTCACCGTTTATTATTTTACTCAGAAATTCTCAGATATTACTCAGCTTGAATAAAGCTCACCAGATACTGTCAATCTTTGCCAGAACTCGTCTTTCTCCTTAATGCTAATTTCAGAAAAACCCCATTTTCGAAAACATGATTAGTTTTGCCCCATTAAACTGACTGTTTTGGAACAGCCGTCACGTTTTTTCTTCGAACATTATGGGTCCGAGGAACGACTTTGCCTTACTTTATGGAAATGTTTATGATCATGATAGAATTCGTGATTGGGCCATTAACTTTTATAATCGCTATAGTTGAGTATTCAATGGCAGGGGCTCTGGGCTCCAAGTATCCAATATTCCCCTTTTTTTCTTAGACTACCATTTCTAGACTTAATACTAAACCTAGTACTTATATCTTTGTTTTTCCTGGAGCCTGCCGCTAGATATAGTTGTCACAAATGAGTTTCAATAATTCTCCAAGGAAACTTGAGTTTCCATGAGTAAATCACGTGTTTCCCTATCATTTGAGCTGCTCGTACATTCAAATAAATCTGTCAAACTGTTCATTATCTTAATGAGACAGTGAATTTCAAAATTGGATGGTTGGTTTTTTTTTTAATAAACATTTTAAAGTCGTGTTTACAGGTAAGTCTATATTCTAGCTTTGTTTGCTGGGACAATATTGTATTGCGTTTTTCCGTTTTTATCCATTTTAAGATCATTGCATGCAGCATCTCGTTTCACGTAACCGTCAACATTATTCTCGAACGCCGCTATTTTATTATGCACCATTGTCTGTATTTTCGCTTTATTATGGATGTACAGGAGTTCAGTGTTTTGAGTTACGATTCTGCTTATTTTATGTTGAATATGATAGCAGCTACTTTCGGAAATCAACCTAAGGTAATGGTAATAGCCTTGTGCGTCACCTATTGTAATTTGCGAACATGTATTGTATTGTATTTATTAAACTTTATTGATGTACATCAATATTCTGTTTATTAACATATAATCACTTCAAAATGTTATGTAACAAATCAATATTCTGTTTGGAAACATTATATGTCATATAAGTTAATGTATTAATATTATCAATATTCTGTAAACGTATGTACCGTATAACTCAATTTACAATGCAGTGTTTATAGCAAAACAGAAGGAAAATTATTTCCAGCAGAAACACTCTTTTTTCTTTTAGTAATAACATGACATAATGCATATAGTAATATAATGTACCATAATACACCGGAAGATTTAGATATATAAAACATAATACAGCACTTTTCTAAATAAATCATAACTCATGACGTCAGCCTGGTTGGACCTTAAACGCGCTGTGTGAGATTGATATTGTACAAGAAGTATATAAAATCATTAGTGCATGAATAAAGGAAACAAAAAGATTTATAAAAACGCCAGTGGTTCGATGCGGTAGTATAATCTAAAGTTCCCAGTTGCTCCATATTTACCACGGGTCACTTGGAGAAGCGCAATTATGTAGGCATCATGTTTTGGTCTCTAGAGGGCGATAGAGCCGATTTTGTTTCGGTCCTCGGCAGGACAAACTTGTTAAATCAAGATATACATGACTCGCTTGTTATGACCTGTAACGGATTATGTAAATAAATAAATAAATAAAACCAAGTCAAAGTTGATTTATTTAGCCAATGTTATTTTTCTCTATTTCTCTGGCAGCGAAGGGAAGAGCTTTTTAAGGAAGAAGTTCATAAATACAACCATGTTAGTTTTTTTCCATGGAATTTCGAAATGCATAAGGGAGATAAAGGGAAGAGACTGATCCAGAGGTGGGAGGGGGAGGGGCACGTATCCCCCTCCCTCGGAAAACATCAATCTAATATACCTTAGGTACCCTGATGCCTCCTTCCCGAAGGGGTTTTAGACCCCAAAATGCATGTTTAACCTGATTTGTCTTCTCTTCAAAACCATCCTTATTCTACTTTGTGTAGATATCGGCCGGTTAGCGAAGTGATGACAGGTCATATTAAAGAGAAAACAAATATAATAGGAGAGAACAGACTACGAATGAGAGAAAAATAGAGTAGGAAAGAAACCCCCCCCCCCCCCCCCCCCCAAAAAAAAAAAAAAAAAAAAAAAAGGGGAGAGACTTAATGAAAGAAGAGAGTGAAAGAGAGAGAGTAACTGAAATAAAATGTAAAGACTAAATAGAATGAGAGACTGAGAGAGAGAGAGAGAGAGAGAGGGTGGGGAGAGACACACACACTCAATGAAGAAGGCGTGTGAAAGAAAAGGATTTTGAGAGAGAGACAGAGAGAGACAGAGAGAGACAGAGAGAGACAGAAAAGAGAAAGAGACTGAATGGGACCATGGGGTACGAAATGAAAACGAAGACCGATCGGACGAGGACCCATATCACCCATTAATCCATTCCATCTTCATGAGCACGAATGAAGATTTCGAGTACCCTCACGTCCACACACTCACAAATGTAAAATAGGAAATGTATTGACGTACCTATTTATGACCAACAAAACATTCATAAACGCACAAGCAGTATTCAAGCACTTAACCTTATTTATCGCAAACAAATTTGCTTGCGCATCTCGTAATGTGTTCCAGTTTTGATGGAAATATCGCCAACTGTGTAGAATAAATCTTCAGGGGCGAGGCCCGGAGAGGGGCGACCCTGGCAAGGCTCTTATGAAACGGTTTTTAATTGGCTTCTTGACTTGTTAATGGAGGGCAAACCTGATTGAGAAAGATGGCCGTAATGGCCGGTTAGCAAGAGCATAGCGATGTCACGTCATATTGAAGGGATAAAGAATAAAATGGGAGAGAAGAGACAAAGAATGAGAAATAGAGAGAGCGAGAACCCCCCCCCCCCTCCCCCTGCGCCCATCAAAAAAGAAGGGGAAGAACTAAAGGAGAGAAGAGAGACTGAAAGAGGGAGAGAGACTGAAAGAGGGAGAGTAACTGAAAGAAAATATAAAGACTAAAACAGGAGAGACAGAGAGAGAGAGAGAGAAAGAGAGTGAGAGAGAAAGAGAAAGGAGACTAGATTTAAAAAAAAGAGAGAGGGAGAGAGAGAGAGGGGATATAGAATGAAAAAAACATACTTGATATTCAATCACATAATAATATTAATAATAATAATAATAATAGGCTTTTCTATAGCTGCCGATAAAGGGTTGAAAATGAAACGGGGAAAATATCCTTTATAAAATGGGTAGCGTATGAAGCCCTGCAGACTACTAAAAACATAGAAAACCTAGTATAATGAAGATACATGTATGTGCATTGTGAACTGCACCGCGGAATAGATCTGAATTAACTAATTACATGTGTAATTTTTATCAGCAATTATGTCAACATCAGATTCGGTAGGAAAGATAAAGGAAGATCCCTATTTCAGATCCATCCGTATATCTCGAGATTTATAAGTTATCTGGACTTTGCCGAAAAGATGAAAGATTAATACATTAAATAATAATGGGAAATGCAAATTCAACTTTTACAAATTATGTGTTAATAAACATGAAAATTATGGCCTTTCCGATGTTTATCATGAAACTGAAATAATTGAACGTTATTTAATGGCCAGTAAGAAATATAAGAGAGAGAGGGGGAAGTTGTTTTAAAGGCCGTCTGTACTACTTTGGCTAGGAGGGATTAGACCACCCAGGGTGGTCACTGACAGGTGGCTATCTCATCAACTCAGCTCTCAATTAACATAAGAAAAAGAGGATCATGGGAGACCAATGGTCACCTATTAGGCATTTTTTTTATATATATAGGGGGAGCAAGTAGCTACACGGAGTACAGTGGGGCCTTAAAGGTTGAAAAAAAAGAGTTTACATATTTTATTGGGGAAAGAAGATCATCTGCACGCTCTTATGGCTTTTATAAAAGCCACAGATATATATCGCTCATTGTAGCTGGTGAGTTATAATGAACTTTGCCAAGGTGATGTAAAGACCAAATCGTATTTTTTGATGTAAATAATCATTATATTATAGCCCTGTACACCAATGTTTATTTTTTATTTATATTACTTCATGTTCGCCTTCTCTCTCTCTCTCTCTCTCCGAGAGGAAGGAAGGTAAAATATAGTTAAGCACTACACAGTTAACCTTTATTAATACTCGCACCCTGTGCACGGTCGACTCCTAAATCATTGCCTACACCACCGGATGAACGGAAGCTGTGAAACTCAGTGGCGACCATCCGAGGAGCAGTATTGAAGAAAAATAAAAAACTGAAATGACTGAATCAACATTTCGGCAAAAGGAAGAAGGAAAAAAAAAACAGCGCCATCTAATCATCATTGATTAATAACTCGAAAAACAGTATAGCCAGCCGGAAATAACATTTTCAGATTTGACAGTCTTAAAACCCAACAACAACAACAACAAGATGCGAGGCTGGGCGGTCATGAATAAACATGATCTATGACGTCATGATACGTCATCCGCATCAACAATGCTTTGCAATACAATGACCTAAGGGCCGCTGGAGTTATTTATAATTATGTAGCAGCCCCATATATTAGTTTTACTTACCATTTTCGTAATTATTTATGCGCCATTTAGTAGATCTAATCTAGCATTCATTATTCTCACTCCATTATTGCATCAGTGTTCCATTGTTCAAAGCAATCCAAAGTATTTAAGCTTTCAGAGAACATATGTTCAATCGACAAGATAACCTAAACAGCATACTGACATCTTGTCACATTATCTAAGATATATTTATTCACTTGTACATGCACAAGATGTGTAAGGTGCAGAAAGCCTTCGTCTCGAACAGCACATGGCAACTCACAGGTTTACTTAACCTCAAAAATCAAGTAAGTACAAGAAGAAACAAAATGTTGATAAACTACCAAAGATATGGACAGAAGACTTTCATGAAAAAGATGTTCAAGAACGTGTGATTATAGCAAAGATAATATCATAAATTATGCTTGTAAATAAGCATTTTCCCGACTTGACATTATCACCTTCTTTTTTTTTAATTCACAAAATCAACGCGCATATGTCAGCAAAAGCTTTGAGACCCAAGTAACAGTGCATAAGGCCTTTGGACCTACATTAACAGCTTTAACCCAAACTTGGTATACAATATGATTTAAAATGGCAGCTGCTCAATAATGCCCGGGTGCAGAGTAATGCATAAGATATCATTAAACATGATATTACTTATTTTTTAAATTAAATGTGAATCAAGGTCGCACAGCTTATCAAAGTGTTGTCCATTATGTCATTATGTTCTCTTCAGTGGCTTGGTTCAGTGGTTTAAGAGGAAAAGATGTCTAAACTGACAAGGGTTGTATCACAAGCCAGTAGAATTTTGGAATATTATAAGACAGTGTATACAATCAGATCTCTTGACTAGGCTTGATATTATAACGAAACATATTGGATGAGGTGTTCGTAAACAGATCTGGAAGGATTAGCCTTCCAAAAGTGAGGACTGAGAGCTACAGAGAGTCAAAAAAAAATTATTGCAGCATGCAAAGATTTTAATAGTAAATTTAACAGATGAGCTATGCTCACTGTTATGTCCCTTAATATTGATAAGGCTTTTGAATAATGTGCAATTCATGTGTGTCAATGTGCCAATGTGTGTCTCTTCGCATTCTTCTTTATTTTTTATCTTTTTCTCTCTTCTTTCAAAGTCGCCGCCGCCTAGTACCTATTTTATCCTGAGATCATTTATTGTCTCGATTATACCCATCCAGGCATTTTATACCAGAGCACTTGTCATGTTGATTATAGTGTCTGTGGGTGTAGGGCGCGTATGTGTATTGTGTGTGTGTGTGAGGGTGTGTGTGTGTGTATGGGTGTTGATGCGTATTAAACGTAGTCTTAGCTAGCTAGAGAGGTGTTCTGGCGTGGAAGTGCCTGGATGGACGAGCTTAAAACAAATATTCACACTGCCTCCTTCAGTATAATCTTATTTCTATTTATGCAACATACTTAACATTGTGATGATTGTTAACTGTTATGTTAAAATGTAATTATTGTTTCTGCATTCAATTCATTTTTATATTTATTTACATGTATGCACCTTCAAATGTCCGAAAACATATTGTATGTATTTTTTACATAACAATACAAATTATCTTATCTATCTTTCTTATCTTATTTAAAGTGGGATCTACAAAAGTTGGTATAATTTTGTATACGGACTGTACATATATGCGGAGTTAAGAACAGCCCTAATGGAGTTGGTCCTAGGGTGGATGCATTGGTAGTTAGTTAGTTCAAGGCTTGGTGGGGTCGATAGCTTGAATGAGAAAGATTGTATCTGACTGATCTATTTCTTTTGAATGAATTTGACATAATATCAATAAAATCATATTTTGAACGTCATTTATAGTTCCATGTAATATTTTGGTTATAGGCTGGTGCAATGCTGGAGCTAAAATACTGAATGATATTTTTACGAAATGGCGCATATATAATAACGAAAATGATCAGTAACTAAATTATGGGGCTACAAATTATAAAGTTGAGCGACGCGGCTGACGTCATAGATCATGTTTGTTCATGACCATCCAGCCTAGCGCCTGGCAACATATAAAATGCGTGTACAAGTAATTGTCGAATTACATGATCTACTATATTGATATAGCTGCCATAGATTTCTTGTGAAAATAATATTAAAAACATATATTTCAAACTCTCTCAAAAAGCCATGATGACATCCAAGATGGGAGTGATTCGACTCTTCATATGTCTGGGCGTCATTTTGCACATTGGTCCTTTGTTTTCCAGTGCCACGAGCCCGGGAATCCAGGCGGTTTTCAACCACACCCATTCGGGAAGTGTTTCGGCAGGCAACGATATCATATACCCGTTCACACACAACACGTCAAATGTAACGTATCGTAAACTGAGCCTGAGTGCGGGAATTGAGGCGGTTTTCAACCAAACCTATTCGGGTAGAGTTTCGGCAGGCAACGATATGATGTACGCGTTCAAACACAACACGTCAAAGGTACCATATCGTAAACTGAGATTGAGTGCGAGAGTGGGGACATGGTCCAGTATTATGTGAATGATTGATAATGCATATACAACATAGAAATAACCGTCAGGTACCGGAGGGAGTTCTTTATCCAAACTGACATTTTTCAACCGTGCCTTATCGGGGGGGGGGGGGAGTTAACTTTCCGGAAAGTGCCCTTGTTCGTTGGTGCCCCCCCCCCCCCCCGCCCCACTTTGGAAGTCGCTCGGCCGCCCCTGACCGAAACGTTATGTTAGTGATAATGAATAATAAGAGAGGTACATGTAGTAACTAATTTACTTTATATTGATTTTGCTTAATTGTGTCCCCCCCCCCATGTTTTAAAAAAAATTGACGCCCCTAACTACTAGTAGTACAAAGCTTCATGAACTATATTACTGGTGCTAGTGCTTCTTCTACCATTGTAGTGTTAATAACAATTCAAACAAAATCAATATAAAATGATGAGGATGATAATGATAATAATGGTAATGATGATTATGGTAATAATGACAAGAACAATAATGACGACGATGATGATGATAATAATGATGATAATAATAATAGTAATGATAATAATATACAATATCAATATAGGGATGATGACACCCGGGGGGTGGGGGGATGGCCTGTACAATCACCCCCCCCCCCCCCTCCAGTAATTCACCATAAAAATAAAAAAAATAAAGAGAAAAATGAATGAGAGCCCAATGAGATAAGTTACCGGTAATGGTTATTACTTGCAAGATGACCATCAAGATACTCATTTTGCTATCTCATTTTCATAATACATACATATATAAATATAAAACGAAGTAAATGAGACAACCGTATACGAGACAAGAATATATTGGATTCTCGTTCATACGGCTTAATCAGGAATTGATGAATTTATTCAATTTATTCAATCAACAGCATCATAGAAATGCACTAGTGCGCCAAATGCAAAGCCGCAGCGTTAAAAAGCAACGAGCTAAATGTTAAGCGCGAAGCGCAAAAGTGCAAAACAGAAGTAGAAAGTGGGAGAGAGAGATAATGAGAGACAGAGAGGATAATAACCAGGGTAGCAAGCTCATATGGGACCCACATGGGTCCCATATGAAAATTATCAACCAATTCCTCTATATAAACAAACTCTCAAAGGTAAAGGAAAGCTTCTGAGCAAGAATATCACATGACTTTTGGCCAGTTCAATCTGAAGTGATTTTTAAAGCTATGTGGGGTTGATGATGCGTTTTTTTTCATAATGCAAGTAAAGTAATAAAATATTGTATCATTGAAGACAAAGACGGCTTTGTCCAAATGGCAGCATGTAGGAGACGAAACTTTCAGTTTGTTCCCTGATTCATACTCAGTATCTAGTTTGTGTTATTGATTCCATCCATTTTTTGTTTATTTATATCTCTAAATATTAAACATTTGAATAGCTATTTACCGAAAGGAGCAAAATCTTTTGATAGCAAATGGAGATAATGATAAACATTTTTCTCTATTTAACTTGAACAAAATTATCAACCTAAATTACGAGAGAAATTATGAACCTGCATCTTTTAATAAACATTCTCCATAGACACCTGAACAAGATCTGGTAAACAAAGAGTTCTAGTGCTTCTTGAAAATAAGCTCTTTGTACGTACATAAACAAGCAATATAACAGAATACTCCAGTTCGATATTTTGGAGAAAGATTATAATGCCACAAGTTATTTTTGTTTTATTGAAAAGCTGGTGTAGTCCTACGTATTGTATTCAAACGTAACAGGCATAAGATAGTTAAGGTGTTTTGAAGGATAGAATGTTATTAAGTTTGAAGTTTTGTTTATTACACCCTTCCAATAATAATGCACCTTCTAAGACTGGTTATAGCTTTTGAAGAAAAAAAATATTGCTCTGGTCAGGGCCTTAGGGGAATAATATGCTTATATTTTAGAGCGTATCTGGTATGATAAGTATATATGGGTGACGAAGGAGATAATGGAAGTTTGTTGTTTGGTAGTTGGAACGTAAGTTTTATATTGTGTTTTTAAGAAACAGACAATTTGTATGAGATCAGGAGTTTAAATTTTCTGTCATTTTGAGAACCAAATTTTGCATCAGTGATATTCTGTTTCATTGATTTGAGTTTCCCGCAGAGAGGATTCAGTTGGTTTAATTAAAGAAGGAAGAGAGTCGAATGAAGAACCAAAAGCAATATGTTTTTCATTTACTAATGTGAGCTATGTTTTTTTTAGATCTCCTTACACAGAATATCGGAATGGGTTTTTCACGATGAAAGTTGTTTGGAGACATCAATATTCATAAATGTATGTTTCTATCACCAGGAAATAAGAATTTCCTGTCTACTTGAACCTTTCCTGTTTGCTTATTAATGCATTTGCCCACTGGTAACATAATACTTTCAAGTTGATATCCCTCACCATTGGATTCTTTTTGGTAATGTCTAAAGTTCGTTTAAAAATAGATTATATTAGTCTGGTTGGCCTACACTGCAGGCAAGAGTCAGGACTAACATTTAGCATGTTATTAATTTTATTACCACTCTTATATTCTCTGAAATGTTATCTTTATTGGGAGTGACTTGAAAAAGTTAACTATTTGCAAGGGGAGTGCAACCTGCCACACGTCTTTACCTCTTGGTTGCTTTGATCAATTGCCGAAAATATTTTGGCACCTATCATCCCCCCCCCCCCAACCACGGATACAAATCGACACCCATGAGTACCACTATTACTTTTAATACAAATACTATACATACATATTTGTGCTTCTAGTAGTATAGTTGTAGTTCCACTTAGAGCATGAATTTTGAGATACTCTCTAATTAACAATGTTCAGGAATTTCGTATAAGCGGAGGGCCAAAGTCATAAAAGAGGAGTTTGCCTGTCACTACGACACACCCTAAATCGGAGGGGGGGAGCATACAAAAAGTGGCCCTTTTGACGAAAAGTTATATTTTGTAAATAACATTTTAAAGAGATCTTGATCTATCTATTAAACTATGTACACTTTGAAACCAATTTTAATGTAATGTTTTGATCGTGTCCACCAATGTAAGATAGTTACATATTTCGCAAAGGGAAACACAGTCTCAAATACTCCTCTATTTATATCACATACTGTTTCTAAGCGCACACAATAACATCAAGCATGTAGGGACAGAGATAGAGAGAGCAGTGGCGGATCCACGTTAAATTTACCTTTTTTTGGAGATTTGGGTTGTGATTTTCACATTCTCAAGGGCCAAATAAAAAAAAATAGTGCTCACTACCACCCCCCCCCCCCCCTCCCCCCACCTCCCACTTAATTAAATTATAATACTATAGTTGGGAGAATTAAGGAATCGATTAGATCTTTTTTTTTCCTCCAAATTGTTATCATTAATTGTGGTCTATTTTCACTCAAACTTTCAGATTATCTTAAATTGTAATCTTATATTGTAAATCTTCAATGTAACCAAGCCCCTTAAAGTGACTCGGTAACATTGCCTCAGATTCTGAAGAAAAAAATCCTTGATTTAGCTCATACTGCAATCATAACTATAAACCTTTAGGTCAGTCAGGAATCCCATGACTTTTACAAGCCGATCGCCTGTCTGATTATCAAGATATTTATGATTGGAAATGGATATACCAATATGTATTTCCACTTTAAGGTCGTGGACGCCATTTTGAAAATATTCCCAGATGTCTACCACAACCGGAAACCGTTGAAAAACCTGTTGTTGGGGTATTTTTCTCGTATTTTAACCCGACTAGTTAGGGGACCGTACTACTAAATGTAGACTCAATGCTATTGGTGATTTGTGTAAATGTGACGTCACGTCTAGGGTTATGATTGATGACACGAGTATGCATACCTTTCTGGAATCTGTCGTTTTTTCCATGGTTGGAAGGATCAACATTGGGATAAAGCGCACCACCTAAATAGAATATGATAATGAGAACATGGACAAAATTACACACTCACTACACAGTTAAAAAGCATTACCCAACAACGATATATTTTTCGATCAAAAACTTTATCCCGGCTTTTCACCAATTATGTAATAATACATACTAAATTTATAAGTTGTTAATGGTGATTTGGTTTTTCCTAAGGTTGCCATGATTTCAATTCATTTATGTATCTTTGTATTTTCTCTTGCTTTTTATATTCTATGATGCATTGAACAAACCTATCTTGCATCCGAATAGGTTCATGGACCTTGGAATAGTTATTGTCATAGTGCACTGTGCTAATTCGCGTATTCCTATACCTTCATTTGAAATATAGAAATGGTTCAATCAACCATTATAGACTAAAATATTCTGATTTCTTCTGCGTTTGAGTCTATTTGATATTCCATTCCATATTTCATCTTGTATTCTACCTTGATATGATCTTTTTTATGGTCTACTTTCATATTCTGCTTTATTCTATATTTATTCTTTTTTAAATCTTACTTTAATTAAAATCGATATTCCAAGGTTTCTTGTTTTCTGTTAATAATATTTTAGCAACAAATTGAAAATTTTGGTAGAAATCTTGAATGTAGTATAGTAATCAATCCTGGGCACATGACGTATTGCAAAAAATAGTTATGATATTACGGATAAGAAAACGAAGAATGGTAATTATAAGAATAATACAAATATTTATAACAACAGTAATAATGAAAATTCTATTAGTAACAACGCCAAGAACAATCAATATAATAATAATAATAATAATTATCATTATGATACTGCATATATTACCACTACTACTACTAGATAATACAAGATGAAGTAGAAAAGGAAGGAGAAGAATAATTTCGGCGATATTAGTGATTATTTTCTCTATGATCGAGGTACACACAAGCACAATACATACTCAGTGGTAAGAAGGAAGTATGCAAGGGAAAGGGAAGGCAATGACAAAGAGAGAGAGGGAGAGAAAGAGAGAGAAGAATATATATCATACTTATTATCATAGTAGTATTAACGAGAAGCAAAGGCAATCAATCAACTATGACCGACAAATATCATATTGTCTTGGAAACAGTCAGAAGCCACACATTTCTTCCGGACTTGGATTTGGTATAGCAATACATTCTTGGCACATGACGTATTACAAAAGAACATCAGAATAATAACGATCAGAATGATACCTTATTATTACTAGGTCTTCTAATTCATGTACCAATACACTACTGCCACCGATGTTTATGCTGATGGTGCCAATGATAATAATGATATGGCGTGGAAGTGCCTGGATGGACGAACTCAATAACAAAACAAAACAAGCTTTTTAACTGCACTGCCTTTTCCTCAGTATTATCTTATTCTTTTAATGCATAAAACTGTGATGATTGTCAAATGTTATGTTGAAATGTAATTATTTTTGTCTGTATTTATATATTTATTTATTTATGTACATGTATATCACCTTTAAATGTCCGAAGTCAAATGTTATGTATTCTTTACATGACAATAAATATCTTGAATCTTGAATCTTAAATCTTGATATAATAATGATACAGAAAAAGATAATAATAATGATAATGTAAAAGATAATAATAACAATAATTATCATAGTCATAATCATCTTTTGATAATCATACTAATAAGTATAATAATAATAATAATAATACTAAGTATAATAATAAGTATAATGTCAACTACTACTGTTACTACTACTACTACTACTACTACTACTACTACTACTACTATTGCTACTAGTACTACTATTACTACTACTACTACTACTACTACTACTACTTCTACTTCTACTACCACCACTACTACTACTATTAAACTACTACTACTTCTACTACTCACTACTACTACTACTACTACTACTACTACTACTACTACTACTATTGCTACTAGTACTACTATTACTACTACTACTACTACTACTACTACTACTTCTACTTCTACTACCACCACTACTACTACTATTAAACTACTACTACTTCTACTACTCACTACTACTACTACTACTACTACTACTACTACTACTACTATTAAACTAATACTACTTCTACTACTCACTACTACTACTACTATTACTACTATTAAACTACTACTACTTCTACTACTCACTACTACTACTAGTGAATAGGCTACATACAAGAGTAACACAGTGTTGTTTATCGTTCTAAAAACATTTTTGGCTTGCATCCAGTAGGTTGATAATGTGTGCTTGATCTTGTAATTGAAAACAAATTAGAAAAGAAATATTTGAACAAGCGGGATATTCTGAAAGCAGGCCAGAACATTCTTAACAACAATTGAAACTTCTCCCAGGGGCCTGAAATGTAATCCCTTCTTTCCATACAAATACCATTGTAAAAACGATGAAAAAATACGAATGCTAAAAATACATCGTCGCGAACGGTGGGAACCTTCTCTTCTATCTCTTTCTGCCGAATATTCCGAACAATAGAACCAATCAAAAGGAATCAACTGTTAAATGAATTTATCATAAGTCCAGAAATATTAATTTGCTACTATACTTGTCATGAAAGTTTTAAAGAGCAGCAAAGGCGAATAATAATCGTATAAAAATCGGGACGGATTTTTATGCCACATGTTCGTGTGATCCCATATACATATTTTTGTGTACAGTGCTTGTAACTTTACCAAGACTAGGCCAAATTCCACATTTTGCAGTACACACCAATACTTAAATGCTAGATGATCAACCTTTTCTGATCGATTCCACACTGTTTCTTGCACAATGAAATCGCATGACCATAACTCAACTTGATCTTTAACAGTAGCTTTCCTATTTTCCCCACCATTAAACCTTTACCAGGACAAGGCGATCCGATTCCACTTCCTCAGCGATGATGCAGTGCCAGACTTCCCAATCCTCATCGTGGTAAAACGATCCAAGAGTGTCTTGTCCTGGACTGTGCCTTATGTCTCACCCGACGGGTAAGATACATTTACATGAAGGAGCATTTGTATGGGTTCCCCTACACACAGAGAAAAGTAGGTGTAAATTGACTCCCTATAGGGAGTAACTGCTTGTCGCATAAGTGACACCCCTCAGGGAGTAAATTTACTCCCCAATGTAGGGAGTAAATTACTTTTTTTCATAAGAAGGTGTGAATTTGCACCCCAAGGTTATGATTGTACTCTCTTTAAGGAGAGAAATTTGCACCCAATGGTGCTCATTTAACAGCTTTTGGTTCCATTTTCATGAAAAATTGGTTTAAATTTACACCCGTGGGGTTGAATTTTATACCCTTTATGATCGATTCCACACCCTGTGGGGAGTAAATCTACACCCTTTTTATGCACAGCATCAACCAATTGATCATCCCTCGAGCAATCAATCATCCATGCTTCGTAATCACCTAACAGTCACTGATTCTCACCCTTCTGTCTACGTTTTACTGCTCTAAAGAAATCAGACCAGAATGTCGAGTTATATGTTGAAAGGCTTTAATGCTCACCTACACAACAATTAGTGTGAACTCAACACAAGTGCAGACTGTAAGAACTAACTTATGGCTGGAGTTATCGGTTCAAATGTAATGGAATTACCTAAACACACAATCCTGCCTTACCGAATTTCCTCCCTTTACTTACACGTATAAGAAGACAATTATGTAATAGTTGGTAAAACAACACTTCTGCTAATTTCATTAGATTATCAAATATAACCCTCGGTACAACCCCTTATTCTTGATCGGATAACTTTCACAAAAATAATATGCCCAAATGTAACATGACTAAAATATGTGAATTATGCTTTAACAAAATTCATTTGGCAGTACCTATATTGACACGATGCGCCATTGCTGTAGCGCATGCGCATATGCAATGACCAATCAGAGCTCGTCTGACTAAAATAGGGTGTAAAATTACATCCTTCAAATATACACCCTTGCGTATTTCCGTGTTTTACTCCCTAAAAGGTGTAAAAGCGGCGCCCTATTTTTCCGATTTCGTTTTACTCCCCAAGAACACCTTTTATTTCTCTCTGTGTAGAGGATATGAATGTGTGGGAACCTGCACTGTTTAATAACTTTGTGTATTAATTACACAAAGGAAAACAAGGAAGAGAAGAAGACGAAGAAGAAGAAAAAGAAAGAAAGAGAGAGATATATATAGAGAGAGAGAGAGACAGAAAGAAGAAAAGAGAGAAAGAAAAAGACAAAGAAAGAAACTAACAACTTAACCACTCCTCCAAAAAACAAAATGAGGAGGAGGAGGTGGAGGAGGGGAAAACAGATACCCCTGGATATTTAAGGGTGCTAAAATCAATAAGATTTTATAGTTCAAGGGTATATTATCGATATATTGGCAATGTCGACCTCAATTTTCAATTAAAACCAACTACAAAAAACAAACAAACGCAAACCTTTCAGCAAACGTCTTAATTAATTGTATAAGATATAGGCTTGTACATGTACAGTAAACATATACAACTTAATTATTCATACCCCTTGTACATTGGATGTTTTTTGTCATTTTGTAACTCAAGAATGAAAGGTTGACTGTTTGAATTAGGGCTTTTGTTGAATACTTTTAAATGTACATATTATACATGTAAGCTTTAATACAGGGGTTCTCAAACGTTTTCTCCGGCGGTCCAGAAGTGATTTTCACGAAAGCTACGATGTCCGAAACAGTGGGCAAATTCAGTTAACTTAATTAAACTTTTCCATACATATAATTTAGTGATATAATACATATTACATGTCCTAATACAAGTACCTTAATTTCAAGAATTAAAGACAGTCAAGGGGGATATCAATGGGGAAAGTGGCACTTTTTGCCGTCACAAAGCTCCAAAATTTTTCACCCGAAGCCCATAGGCGGAGATCCGAGGGGGGGGGGGGGGGCTGTGGAGATATAACCCCCCCCCCCCCCAACAAAAACAAAATATATATATATATTTGACCAGGGGGGGAGGGGGGACTATGTAATCATCCCCAATGTTATGCATATCTTTATGATCAAATCTTCACCGTAAAGCCATTCATTTAAATTTTGCCTAAAAGTATTACCCTAATCGCACGAATCTGGTTTCAGTTTCATAAACAAGAAGTGCTTACGATTTTGTGAATCTTTTGTCGGGTTGCAATAAAAGCGCTTCATTAATTGCATAAATTGTATACGTACACCTCACAATCACCTTACAAACGCCTTACGACCGCCAGAAGCCGTTCGCGTACGAAGGCCATACAAAGCTCCGTTCGTAAGGCGTTCTTAGAAACGCCGTAAGAGCCCTTATGAACAACTTAAGGCGTTCTTACGATCATCGTTACAATTTGAGGCTTCTGGAATTGTCCCTCGATCCTACGAAATGTACGAAGATCTTGCGTGGCTCTTACGACGTTAGTACGACAGTTTGTTCGGCAGCCTTACGAAGACAGGATTTCGTACGAGGTTGAACAAATCATGGACAAGACCATCGGCCAGTCTGCGAACTTACGAACAGTCCAGGAACGGTCTACAGATGATGGTTTCGTATGGCCTTCTTAAGAAGATCTTCCGAAGTGGTTTGAAAATCGTTCGTACGTCAATTTTAGCAGTTCGTAATGGTATTTGTGACTGAGGCGTAAGGTCTCCAGGCGAAAATTAACATTTTTTAAAGAGGAAAAACCCCAATTCGGATGTTTTTATAATGACATATTCATAACGGGAGACTAAAAAGACAGATAATTATTAAATCTATCAATTTGAGCGAGCGAGTTTTGGGGGAAATTACTCTTAGACGCTTTAAATTAGGGGCACATTTAACGATGAGAGGAAAAGGGGACACTTTTCGAAAGGGATAAGACACTTTGATATAAGAAAAGGAAAGGAGCACGTGTGAAAGTAAAAAAAGGTAACCATCAGAGGTGAAAATGGTGCACTTCACCAGAGATGAAAAAAGGCATATATAAGAATTGGAAATGGGCACTTTTCGAAGGGGGCTCCAATCATATTTTGATAGAGACATTTATTAGAGGTGAATATGGTGAATATGGAGAATTTATGAAAAGAGGATAGGTCCCTTATTAAAAAGGAAAAGGGGCACTTGTAAGGGGCACCGATCAAATCTTAATAGGGGTAATAATGAAAAGGAGAAGGGGCAGTTGAGCTTTTATAGGAAGGGGGAAGTGGCTCTTATCAAAAAGAAAAAGAGGCACGTCTTAAAATAAACGGGCCCTATAAGAGTTGAAAAGGGGAGCAATGCGATGAGAGGAAAAGGGGACACTTTTCGAAAGGGATAAGACACTTTGATATAAGAAAAGGAAAGGAGCACGTGTGAAAGTAAAAAAGGTAACCATCAGAGGTGAAAATGGTGCACTTCACCAGAGATGAAAAAAGGCATATATAAGAATTGGAAATGGGCACTTTTCGAAGGGGGCTCCAATCATATTTTGATAGAGACATTTATTAGAGGTGAATATGGTGAATATGGAGAATTTATGAAAAGAGGATAGGTCCCTTATTAAAAAGGAAAAGGGGCACTTGTAAGGGGCACCGATCAAATCTTAATAGGGGTAATAATGAAAAGGAGAAGGGGCAGTTGAGCTTTTATAGGAAGGGGGAAGTGGCTCTTATCAAAAAGAAAAAGAGGCACGTCTTAAAATAAACGGGCCCTATAAGAGTTGAAAAGGGGTTATAATGAAAAGGAGAAGGATCAGTTTTAAGAAGGAAAAAGAGCATTTATTAGAAAGGAAAGGAGCACGTGTCAAATTAAAAGGGGCAGTTATCACAGGTAAAAAGGGACAGTGATCAGAGATTAAAAGAGCACTTATCAGGAGGGGGAGGGGCTCTCTAAAAAAATGCATTTATCATAAGGAAAATGAGCCCTTATTAGAAAGAAAAGGGGCACATGTTTAGATAATATAGGTGAGCTTCTCCAAGTTAGAAAGGGGTAACTCTAAAAGGGGGAAATGGCACTTCTTACAAAGTAAAAGGGGGTCCTCTCAGATTTGAATAGGGCAATTATCAGAGGCAAAACGAAAAATGAAAAGGGGCACATCTCGTAGCTGAATAAAAGCACTAACTAGAGATTAAAAAGAGCACTTATGAGAATGGAAGATGGACACTTTTGGCAAACGAAAATAGGAACTTGTCGAAGAAAAAAGGGACAGGTGTCTATATTAAAGGGGCACTTATAAGAGGTGGAAAGGGGAAGGGGGACTTTAACAAAGTAATAGGGGTACTTTTCCTATGTCAAAAGGGGCTCTTCTTACTAAGTAAAAGGGGCACTTAAAGGTACTTGAAAAATGCCCCTCTGCCCCCCGCCCCCCACAAAGAAAAAAAGAGGGGGCTGAATCCACTAGCCCTTTAAGTATTCTATAAGAGTTTGAGAAGATTTGCTTTGATATGTCACATTCCAAAAAAAACATTATCTGAACAAAATCAATGTTTAACGTACTTAAAATTAGTAAGGGTATGAATAATTGTGTTGTTTGATTTGATTTGATTTGATATGATTTATTGGTTTCTGCATCTTTTGTTCTTTTTTCATCATACATTTTCATGAACATAATATGGTTTGATACAACATTTTAAGTGTATATAATTTTATACAGATAATAAACGAATTTAAACAAATATATTGAATGCATATTTAACATAGTATTTCTGTAGCCCTCCTGCATCTAATGTATTACATTAGATGCAGGAGGGCTACAGAAATAGGCAAAGTAGCTTGACGTGCCCGCAGCCCTCAACGTAGATACAACAATAACAAATACAAATAGAAAAGACTGACTTGCAGAGAAGAAAAGGAAAGGGGAGAGAAGGAGCGTTGGTAATAATACAATAAATCTCGTACATCTGCTGATTGAATGCAGATTCATTCATGAAAGGCTAAACGATGCAGGTCATGGACGATTACACATCATTGTTGAATATACAGTCAATGTACACACGAACATGAATATAGTACAATAACACACGACAGGATCAATACTTAGACAATAATATAGTTTTAACTGCCTTCTTAAATGAATACAACGTCCTAAGGTTTCTGTATATTAAGCTATCTTAGATTGAGACAGTAGAGATGCTGTGGTTTATCGGATATGTCACCGGACTGTGGATCGTGGATCAAGTCCCTCCACAGCCACAATGTATCTGCATTTGCCTCTCTCCACCTGGTGCTAAATGGGTATCTGGTAGGATGAGAACGTTAAAGTGGATGGATAGATATTGTGTGCTTGCAAAATGGTACAGGGCTGGAATACTCTCCAGTGAGCGGAGGATGTGCACTATCATGTGCAGATTAGCGATTTAATCCAACGGACTGGAGTAATAATACCAATATAAAGTGCTTACAAAAGTAGTAAATGTATTAGGCACTATGAAAAAGTCATTATTCTTTGTTGTTGTTTCATCCTCAGCAAAAATTATAGCTCAGTAAGCAAGACCCTGTGCCCAGATTCCTCCAACCTAAACGCCAGCGTGGAGGAAACCATCATTGTGGTCGTCAGCACGTCATCCGCCATTGAAGTCAATTTCACCCTGACTGGGATGTTTGTAAACGATTTCAACCTTAAGTAGGTTTGCTTTCAAATTGGAAACATTGTTTTTTCTTCTCTTTCTATTATTTATCTTAACATCTGAATGAACTGTATATGTATATTAATTAACCTGCATTGATTTCTATCCCTGAATGTCGTTTGCGCTTATTGAGATGTTCATGGGCGGGAGGGAGAGGGAGAAAAAAAGATATTTCATAAAGTACAGTACACTTCATTTTATGTACAGGTGGCTATGTACAGTTTTTATTTTTACAAAAATAAAATTTACTATATGTATTGAAATGGTAAGGGTTATCTGTACAAAACACCTGCTACATATCCTGCTCCGTATCAATATCAAATTATTATTGGTATTAATATTTCCCTTTTGTCTCTTCAGATCCGATACAGATATCACTTTCTCAAGTGATCCATCTTCACCTCAGGTAAGAGATTTCACATGTTAGGGTACGGTAATGACCCCCCCCCCCCCCCCCCCCCCTCCCCCCGGCCCCGCCTATCTATTAGATCTACTTGTAAATGCAGCATCGAGAATGAGAACATTCAGTTATATTGTATTTTTTGTTGAAATCTTATCAGGAGTATAATTTTACGTACATGCAGTGGGAAAAATTATAAATTATCTTTATGATTTCCTTTTATGTTTTTCCTGAATTTATAATTAGTCATTAAGTTTTTATCTCGTTTTGAAATCGTTTCGGCTACAGAACACCCAGATTTATTGAGAGTAGAAATGTATACGAACTTGCTAAGCTAAAAGAACATTACATTTGTAATATTTCAACGGACACGGCAATGCAATTTATTGAATTTTGTATTTGAATCATGTCACTTTTTCTCTTTTATTTCATGTACATGTATGTAGGAATTATCTGATTATGTCTTTTTTTATTTTGTGTACAGTTTTATCAATATGAATTCCCAGAGGGAGTCAATATGGTGCTGGTGAGAGCCAGGTCAACAAATAAAACATGTGCCTACTTTTCAGTGCAGAAAGCAGAGGTGAGTAGACCTGTTTAGCCTACCCCATTCAACTGGTAGAAAAGTATACATCAATGACATATAGCCTACATGTACATGTACACGTACCTTCTTGACCATTTTATTTCCACCTCCCTTCATTTCACTTTCTTATTTGTCCAGTTTCCGCCTTTTGATCAATATTGAAATCCCTCTCTTCACGTTTCTTTATCTCAACATTATCCTTTGTTCTTGCCCCATCCCTCCTCTTTCGCTCTTTCTTTCTTTTAATAATATTCATGATTATCCTTGTTATGGCACGTTATCAAACTTCACTGAGTCTTTGTTTCTCTTGTATGGAAGAGAACACTTTTTCCAATTTGTCAATTCTTGCATGGGAGTTGCCTCTTTCCTACTGGCAAGTGGGAAATATCAAAGAAATATCAAGAAATATCAAATATTCTATGAGAGATTAATTGATATTTGTCTTTATCTTTCTCTCCCAGTGTCCGATCTTTGAAGATGTTTCCACCGTGCGTTACAACGCGGGGATATTTCAGACGATGACCTTGCAGGCAGCAATTACAGTCACGGTAAGTATAGGACAATTATAATACCGAATATTCAATTGTTATTGTTTAATTACCCTATACCGCAAATATGATTCAAGAATAGATGGCGGCCTTCCTCCCACACTGCACAAGTTGGTTGGTTTGGTTGTTTTACCCGACTGGTTTTACCCGACTGGTTATTCTACTAAACTATTGTTCAGGTTCCATGAACTCCCCCGATGATGTAATGAGACTTGGTTATAATGATTAATGCCTAATATCAAAAAGGCACTAGCGCGCCGAATTGGGTTTTGAACCTGGGACCTTCCATGAACGAGACCACTGCTCTACCACTGAGCCATCGCGCCTCCTTTTCTGAAGTACATCGTATCGAAAAAGTATGGGGACACATGTACATACTTTACGACTGTGATTTCGTTTTCCTTATCCCGTTCATGTTATTCAATTTTGTTAACAGAGAGACATGTATACATCGGGCCGTTTCTATGTTGTGATGGTCGTGCATCCAAACGATGACAGGTGCAAAAATGACTACAAGACATTCACACCTCTCGAAGGTAAGGGATCCTTACTTTCTATGTTTGGTTCAAATTGGCAACATTATTCTCATCATATCCTTTCGAATGATGGTGCATCTAATTAATTATGTTATGATTCTTTGAAAATAGTAGATACATGTACAATGTTGGTCATAAATGTGGAATAATGTTTTTTACCCCAATTTGTGGAATACTTTTGGCAATGATTTATTCCTATCTAGTTTATAGTATATATTCTCAGATTTTATTGAATAATAATTGGCGAGTGTATGTTTTGCGTGACTGCTAAAGCATGGGTAGGTTACTATGTTTATCAACTAGGGGACCTACGTCCTTAAGTCATAAATGACAGTAATGAGGATTAATGCCTCACAAAAGTGCACTAATATAGCACATCGACACGGTTTTGATCCTTGGGCCTAACAGTTTCTAGGTCATTGCTTTGCCACTGAATCATGACTGTACGCAGCGGGGCTAGGGTAGGGGGCAGCCCCCCCCCCCCTCCCCCGCCAAAAAAAATGCAATCAGTTAGCAATAATTGATTGCATTTTCCCCAGGTTCCCAACAGAAAAAAAAAACCCCTGTGTGGCCATGCCTTGAACCATAATGCATGGCCGTTTCCCGTTTCAGATATTGTATACGCATTTCGAACATATAAGTTAATAGTAGAAATGAAAAGCTTTCTAAGGTATGTTGAAACTGAAGCTGATATCTAAAACTATTCAACACAGGCCCCTTTTCAACCATCTAGCTTTACTTTTTGAGTTACGAAAAACACAAAAACCCTCAAATGAGGTATGAATATTTTAGTTGTTAACTGTGTGTATGTATTATTTGTGGCAACATTTGATTACCTACGGTACATTAGCTATATTCTGCATTTTCTATTATTTCAGAATCGTTGATCTACTACCTGATGTACTAACTGTTTTGTTTTATTGTATTCTTTCAGCTCAATATACAGGCTCATCCGAACGCACAAAGATTGTAACACTGAGAGTGGAACGCACACTAGAAAGTAAGTACTATATGAAATTGCACTGCTTGTTGTGATAAAAAAAAGGCTTCAGCGATATAAAAATCAAAACCACATAGATTTAGTGTACATGTGAATTGCATCATAATTCGCTGGCATCATATTTGGTGGAATAACCAATCACTCTCGAGTGTGAGTGTATTTGTGGTATAATGAGATTTCATTATGGTGGTAGGCTCCAGGCACAGTTCTGTATACATAAACGTTATAATGATTGCAATTTGGAAACTGTATGATTTGATAATTGATACAGTGGACTGCACTGTCGGTTTCCATGGACTGTGGAACCTGCATTTAAATACTGCTCAAAGGAGATTAGAAAAACAGTCTTTACTTATTTTTATTATTTATTATTTATTCGGCAATTCACACAAAATATAACAATGTAAATATAGGTAAACAAACATTGATAATAATAATAATATTAATTGTAAATGCACAATTTTCCTGGAGGTCCTCTGAGTGCATCAGTTGGCTACCAGGGAAAAGGAAAGCAAACTGAATCACTGTAACTGTAATGGTCCCTCTTCCCGACCAACTGGTGCACCCAGAAGACCTGAAAAATATAGCATGAAGGTATTTAAAATGTATAACATTTCATAAATTAACCAGCTAACAAAAACAAAGCACAAGGAGGAATTCAAATTAATATGTATGATGACACTAGGTCATGACACGAGACTGATCATTAACATGAGGAATTAAGTCTGGCTTAAAAACTATTGCATAAAATGTCTAGTAGGTAAAATGAAGCCATGAAGTATAAAACTGAGCAAAGAACCAAATGTGAGAGCATGTAGTAGCGCACTGACAAGAATGTCTAAAATCATACAGATTAACCGGTATATAAAGTTACGAAAACATGGTGAAGGAAGTGAATAGATACATAGGGCTTAGTGGGCTTCAGTTATGAGCTGGTAGTATTTATGTCAGGCTCCTTTAATACATGTTTCAATAGGAAACTATGCTCAATGGACACCAAATAATGGGGTCTCTATAGTCTGGGTCGTCACTAAAGTAGGTTTGACTGTACTTGAAAATTGTATTCAGTCACGTATTTCTGTATAAATCTGTCAATCCATTGCTTGGCTAGCATATATTTTTTTTTTGTTGATTCAAATGATTTTATTTCTCATGCAAAACATAATACAAGAATAATTATATCACAACAAATATGCAATGAAACGATAAATATAATGGAAATAGCACGAGAAAAGAGGAACTAATTTGAAGCAGAGCTTGTTGAAGTGCATGTTATTTCCTCAGATTCAGATTTTACAATAAAACATGAACAAAGTATGCTTAGAAATCAATAAATAGACAATACGTAGCTAGGAAAAAAGAAGAAAAAAATGAGAAAGAAAAAGAAAAAAAATGGAGGAAAATAGTAGAAGACAAAAACAAAAGCTCTAGAAAAGGGAGATTGAGAAAGAGATTGAGTCGAGAGTCAAACAAACCGAGACTCGATCATGTACATGTATATGTGTTTAAAAGTTTAGTCTTTAACTTTCTTTTTTAAATGTATAGACTGATACTTTGTTTACCAGGTTTTATACTAAAAGTACCCATTTCGCACGAGTACTCAGTCTTATCTCATTATTATCTTGTGCTGTAGAATATTGGAAGCCAGTCCTGGTCACTTTAGTGGTGCTCATAGTCATCGCTATCCTGTCTTTTGTTATTATCTTTGCTGTACCCGTTTTGATGTAAGTGCATCGTACTTTTATCTAAACCCAAAGATTTCAGGTATCTTAGTCAAACTGAAACTTAAACGTTCAATTTGCCTCCCATTATGGTAAACTATAGTGTACATTTAAGACATGGTGACAAGCTTGTTGATTTTCAATTAAACATGTATTAGAACTTTAAGAAAAGTATTGTGATGTTAATAGGGGACATAAAAATAATTATAGTAACAATCAGAGAACAAAATTCTGACCATTTGAACTGTACCCCGAAATCATTTACCTTGCAATTTCTGTCATATCATTGCCATCATTTTGCCATAATCAATGCAATACACAAGTAGCTAAATTAATAAATATGAAAATTGTATATGCTTTTTAATACCGTGTTTCTAAACATTTAATCGTATTTGAAGTAATATATAAATACATGCGTGTACAATTATATTCATGATTTCCTTGTATCTTTCCAATTATTTTGTATATATTTGTAATAATTACAATGCGTATGTATTGTAAGACCAAATTATTCATATACCATGTGAATTAACTTTTCTAATAAATACAAAACGACGTTTCGATATCCATTTTCAGACGAAAGATGGCAAAATGTTGTGCTAGGGCAGTTGATTCAGAAGAAGGTAAAAACGATTCAACAAAATCCCTTTTATAAAATGACTTTGTCATATCTTATTCATTATATCGCTACCCTTTATTTTTCCTTTGTATTATTTTAATAAGTTGGCAAGGTATTCATGCATTCATCAATCATGATTGCCATTTCTTTTAGACAAAAAAAGGGCTGAGAAATGTCATAGTCTTGCCCCGAAGTTTTCATGATCACGATGTTCATGTGTACATGTGAAGAGACTTGGCATTCTGCTTTAGTTCCAAAGTGATATTTATGCTAAGTTACTGCGTATAAATAGCAAATTTGAGTTGATTTATCGATTTTTTTTTTTTGTTTCTTCAGTTTTCATAGTCATGGAATGCATTAAACTGACTTTGTATTTATATACATCCATCTATATTTTGCATGTTACATGCACACATTTGTCACTTTACTTTACAAATGAACTAATATTATCTTCAGTCAGTGTCATAGAAATTGTTGTATTGGTTGCATTTGCATCATGTACACTTAGAAGAATTGCTTTCTTATTGTAATGCATTTCAGCTAGTATATGGATTATTGCTTTAGAGAGACGTACAAGCTCTAAATAGTTTTATTATTATTGGCTATTACTTCAGAGAGCATCCAAGCCGACGCCAATGAGAACAACATCGAAGCAACCGGTAATACAGAGGTGCGTTTACTAATTGTAAAATGTTGTAAATTGCATGTTGTGTTGAGATGTCCTAGGTGAGTGGTTTAAAGACGTATAGGAGTCGGCTCTCATGGGGAATTCGACACCATCCGGGTGTTTACCCAATAACAGGTGTTGTCAGTCACCGTGATTAGCCTTCGGTTTTATGACCAACAGGCCTTATGGAATGCTTTGCATGTACCACCCCATCCCCCAATTAGTAAAGTCCTTATCTTAGGCCATTTTAAAAAATATACATGTTTAGCTTCCCCGCCCGCTTCCTTTTTGGGGGCCGCCTCCTATTTTTTTATATTTTTTATTTTTGAAATTTTTTTTGAATTTTTTTAAATTTGAAAAAAAAAAAAATTGAAAGAAAAAAAACATGAAAAACACTGCTAAAATGGCTCTATTTCTGATTAAAAAAAAAAAAAATTGTCGGCGGCCATCTCGAAAAAAAATAGCCCCGACTGTCAGGGAAAATGTACCGAGCGGCCATTTTGAAATAAAAAAAATAAAAAATAAAAAGGGCCCCCTCCTTCCTATTTTTCGAAAAAACAGGACGCTAAACATGTTTTTTTTTTATTTGGCCTTATAATTCCCTCACTTGGAGACTCTCCGAGAGACTAGGGGGTATTTCTTGATATGATAACGGGTATGCTGTGTGCAGACTTGTACACCCATTAACGGTGTCAGCTAATTATGGCCTTCTGCGCATGGAAACTGACGACTCTCTCACTTTTAATGCCAAGTAAACATCTTTTTGTTTTCCTTCATGGAACCAGTTTCTTCTCAGCACGGTATTTTCAAATGCTCCTGTATACTATAACTAGATACACGTGTAGTACTTTCGTTATACATCACTCAAATGGCATGTTACTCAAGCATTGTAACTTCATTGATCATGTTTGTTTGTTTTTCTTTGTTTTTATACAAATAATCACACGTGACGAGTGTTGATATGTGCAGATACAGCAAACTAAGAAATAAGGGTGCAATTCTGCTAAAAAGCAGCACCCTCTACCAAATTCTCGTAGGTGGATGCAAGTCTGCACCCAAATTGCAACCTAATTCTCACCCCATTTATTGGCAGCCATAAGAATGAATTACAATTTAAATTTCAATTAATGTGTAATTTCTTTTGGGGGGGATGCGCTTTGCATTTATCAACTTTGTTACAGGTTGTGTTTGTTAGTAACCTATCGACGAAGAAGTTTGAAAAAATGGAAAAGAAGTACAACACGTACGTCTGGGATATTGTAACGGTGTCCGTCTTCTACGCTCTTCCAGTCGTTCAACTTGTCGTAATCTACCAAGTGGTAAGATTTTTAGTTTGTTCAGGCCCCTAATAGATTGTAAGTGGACCGACGGTAGGGGCTTTTTAATTTGGGCTTTAGGTGAATGCAGGTGTACTTCCCAAGGTCATACACTTATTTTGTTATTAGACTGCACATGCTTAATGTTTTATATCTCGAAACTGATAAGATTTAACAAAATACACGTTCACCTTTTTTACATATTGGATGGTCCTTCAATTTAGCATCCCGTCAAAGTATTTGATTAAAGAAATTGTGATTTTGTTTCTTATGGTAATAACTGGTACATTCCGGCGAAAGAGGGAGTGCCAGGTTAATTCCACAGATAATACTCCCTAGTCAAAGTTGTCAAGACTATTTATTTTGATCTGAATAACCCTGAATAGTCTAATCATCAAACAAAAATTGTGTAATGTCATCTCTTGTGTTATTTGTTTCACTGATTCACATGTTGCTTTTTTTTACAGGAAACTCTACATGTTCCATGGATAAGTGGGCTATGTTAACTCTTTGACTACTGAATCTTGTCATTCCCATTGGCTTAGTACAAGAACAACCCGGTTCGCGTAGGCAAAGGGTTAAAGGGCAAGTCCACTTCAAAAATTACTTACTTTCAATAGAAGCAGAAAAATCAGACAGAACAATCAAACAAAAGTTTGAGCAACATCGGACAACTAATAAGAAAGTTTTGAATTTTTAATGACATGAAAAACTTTGAAAATCACTAGGCAAATTGGCAACTCATTCATGAGTCTATGACGTCATTGCCTCACTATCCACTAATTGTGTTCTTTATATTGATGATATAAACATCCAATAATTCCTCCTAAAAGCTTTATTTCCTCGTACCAGCATCCAAGTTATATTGATAGTAGTAGTCCCTATGTTTTCGTGTGGATGCACTAACATAGAGTTGTTTTTTTAATTCTGTTAAATCATGAAAAATTTGAATTTTGATGAACTATTTATATGAAAATCAATGATTATGAATATACAATATTCAGAAAATAGTATCAAATCTTCAAACTTCATAACAGCTTTTTTGAAATGTCATGCACGCAATATGATACGAATCATATAACCTGGGCAAACACATGGGGAAACCAATTTTTGGCGGATAAAAAGATAAATTAATGGGATAAAAATACTATATAAAGCAATTGATAAATAGTAAGGCAATGACGTCACAAACTTATAACCAAATTTGCAATTGTGAAATGATTATCTAAGTTCCACAGTTTTTCATACTTTAAAAAAAATCATAACTTCCTTATTAGTTATCCCATTTTACTCCAATTTGTTTTGCTCTGTTTCTCTTGTTTTTCTACATCTATTAACAGTTTTTCTTTTGGAGTGGTCTCAGCCTTTAAGTCAGATATAATTAAGTCCACATTCGTGCTTGTAGTGAATTATTATTTGGATTAATGTCCCCCCTCCCTATCTTCTTAATGTTTGTTCATCTGCAGGTTACCAATGTTACTGGAAACCAAGACTCGTGCTATTATAACTTCCTGTGTGCAAAGCCATATTCATGGTTTAGGTAAATGTTTCCTGCCTAAACGATCTTTCCTTCATAATGAAAATAAGTTTGTATTTGTTTCCAGATGCAGTTCCCTTAGAAAGCACTTTTTTGACGATCATATTGTCAATTAAGAATTGTGTAAATATGTAATAACATATAATATGTTTAAATTATGGAGATTTCAATGCTAGCAGTAGTATCCTATACCTCAATTTGAAGATGAAATTATTCTGTTCATTAATGAAAAATTGTTGGACTTAACAATTATGAAAAGCCGTTAGCATCTTTGAAAATATTTTGTAAAAGTTATTTTAAAAGGCATCACATGTTGATTGAAATCATTCATACTTTCTATTATCAAGGATAAGGATTGATGTGGAATTTGTGAAAAGTCTAAAATACTTGAATTTTTGATTTTGAACATATTTTATTTTATGGCTCCAAATGGCTCTCCATAATGTTTAAGTCCAACCTAGAGTTAAGTTCGACTTAGGATCTTTGTGAAACACCCCCTGATCACAAAATAACAATGCATGGCTGAGGAGTCAGCCAAAAGGAAATATCCTTTTTGACGCTGGTACAAAAGGAAAATGGTATTTACAACGTTACTTCAATCGAGAGAGAAAGACCCACAAATCTTTATTTTTCGTAAGCGACTGTAACAAACTTGTAGGACACTACATGCTAATGAAAATATGAAGCAATAGAGAAAACTTTATTTGATATGGGCATCTAACAATTCCTTTTGCAAACCTGACTGTTGTGTTTACCTATTCCCTTTGAATGCAGTGCCTACAACAATGTGTACAGTAATGTTGGCTACGTCGTGCTGGGATTTGTCTTCCTTGTGCTTGTCGGGATAAAACACTATAACCGAGTACACAACAATGAACTGGTATGTATTGTTTTCTTGATAATCATTTTCATTATCATCATCAGCAGCAGCCCCATCGTCATCATCAGCTTTACAGTCACTAATATCATTTGTACAGTATCGTTAACATCAATCTTCCTCCCCATCATTTTCATCACCACCATCATCATCATCATCATCATCAACAACACCGTCATTAGCATCATTATCATCATCATCACCATCACCATCATCATCATCATCACCATCACCATCAACATCACCATCACCATCACCATCATCATCACCAGCACCATCATCATCACCGTCACCATCACCATCATCATCATCATCATCACCATCATCATCATCATATTCATATTCACTATCATCAGCAGCAGCAGAATAATTATTTATAAAAAATTGAATGAAATAAATGAACAATTGACCTACATAAACGCAATGACTTAGGGTATATGTAATGATATATTTCTCTTTTCATGAATTCTTCTTCATTCTCATTGTTTTTATTTAAATCTGAATGTTCTTTTCTGCGCCTTGACCATCTTTTGTGTAATTGAATTGGTGCTTTATTAATATTCAGTTTCTATTTATTTCAATGTTTTTTTTTATATCATTTCTTTATTAAAGAAAATAGAATACACTCGGTAGTTAAACATAGTATAAATATACCCAACATGGCTTTTTTAAAAATAAGAAAGTGTTTGACAAAGTAGTGACATAAACATGATAATAAGACAGTTGCAATATACGAGATCCGTTGTGTATAAAGGCAGATGGCAGGTTTGCATGATATTACCATATAGTAATATACATCAAATGTATGAAACATGTTTGTAATCTGATAGAAATAATCTTACATAATGGGCTGGTTGTACAAGGATGATGAGTAAAAACAAAGAAAATGAAATCGAATGTCCTTTACTTTTAAGCAGAAGCCTACATAGGTCTTGTTTGATATTATAAACATGATTTAATATCAATGATATATCAAAATGTAAGCGATTTTATTTTATTTTTTTAATATTTTTTTAAAATAATATTTTGTATAACTATAACTGCATTTCCTACATTTTCCGACACAGGGAATTCATAAACACTATAGTCTTCTGTATGCGTTGGGCTTTGCACTCATCATGGAAGGTGTTATGAGCGGTTCCTACCATGTCTGTCCAAACAGGGCCAACTTCCAGTTTGGTAAGTACATGAAAAGTGTGGTTATTTGTTAGGGAAATGAAAGGGTAGCCCGTCTTTCGGATGGTGACGTTAAAGGTCGGTCCCCAGACGTAAATAATCATATCTGATTGAATGATACACGTCTGTAAATACCCAATACACACACAGGGTAGCCCGTTCCATGATACATCTAGAATGAATGTATAATGTATGTGTACCGTGTTTACAACGAGTTTATGTAACCATTGCATTTGATTTAATGCTGCAATGCTGTAAGATGCATTTTTACTTAGACTATAGCCTCAGTTTTTTAAGGCTTACAATAAATTGTGAATATGTTCATGGCTACTTTACTTGCTCTAAGCTCATGACTTTGTAGCTTTCTCGTAACGTCTTACTAAATTAAGATATGTTCATATTGCAAACTAAAAGTCATGAACAATTGTGATGGCGTAGTGAATCATTGGGGAGCAGTGGTCTCGAAACTGGGAGGTCCTGGGTTCGAAACCAAATCAATGTACTTGCTTATCACTAAGTCCCTCTGAAAGTTGTGAAAGCCTTAGGTCTCCCGGTTTGCTCTTTACGAAAAAGGATACAATTGCTTTATATAACTTTCAGCCAATTTAAAGCGTCAATGTATCAATCGTGTTCCCCCTGATCTGGCTCCTATTTTAATTGGTTGCCATAGATACCTCCTACATGTACATGATATCCTGTCTGGGGATATTGACGATGTACCAAAAGAGACATACAGATATCACCGCCTCCGCCAACAAATCATTCGCTTTGATTATCATCATTATCTTTACTGGATTCCTGGGGATGGTAAGTTTGCCTAGAGTTGGAGGGGTGATTTTGATGATGGTGATGATGACGATTGTGATGATGATGATGATGATGTAGAATGAAGGGTGGTGATGATGAGGATGATGTTAAAGAAGAGGACGAGTAACGGTGGGAGTGGGATTAGGAGATGATGATGATGATGATGATGATGATGATGATGAAGTTTAAGATGGCGTTAATAATAATGATAATGATGAAGATGTTAATGAGGATGAGCCTCCCGGGTACCCCAATGCTGGAAAGAAACGCAAATTTTTAGAAAACTTCACTTTTTCATGCAAAAATGCTAATTTGTTCTATGCACGCAAGTCAGATTGACGAAATATCGGCCGGCGCGATTTTAAAATTTTGAGGGGCAAAACAGAAGAAACAAATATTGCACACTACCCCCCCCCCCCCCTGAGCGAAATATTGGCCGGCGCGATTTTCAAATTTGCAAACACCCCCTTGAAAAAATTCTGCGTACGCCACTGAACTGCCTTCAAGGCCCCTCAAATAGTATAGCATAGTATCCCATGTATTACTATACAGTACATTTATTCCATTTGTTTGCATCTTTTTTTTAATTGAAATTACTTCAAATTAGTTTTCTTGTAGTTAACATCCATTGATAGTGTAATTCATTCCACACCTCTTTCTCTATTTGTATATTTCGATCATATTTGAAATCTATCACATGTTACCGAATTTAGGTTGTTAGTGATTAAATGAATCTTTATTTCAATATTTTCATAATTTTTTCTTCCATTGATAAATGAAATTAAGTGCCATTCTACGGAATATTCATTTTGGATTCATTGATGTTTAGTACTGTTATATACAGGCGCGGATCCACGGGGGGGGGGGGGGGCGACGGGCCCGGCCCCCCCCCCCCCCCCCCCCCATATGGAAACGTTGTATCATCCGCTCAATCTGACTTGCGTGCAATAGAACAAATAAGCATTTTTCCATGAAAAAGTGAAGTTTTCTAAAATGTGCGTTTCTTTCCAGCATTGGGGCGCCCTGAAGTCACTCGGGTAACATTTCATAAAGTATAATATAAAAAGACCATATGCAAATTTTCTGTACTTTTGTCGGAAAAAATACATTTATCCAGCACAATGTCGTCTCTTTTTGCGTTGGAGAAGAGCAAATAGCGAGTTTCAATCACACTTTGGCCGCTCTCGCAAGCTCTCACTCGTTTCACTGTGGTCAAGCGACTTTGGGGCAAGCGGTTAATGAAAATACTAATCGTTAGCTTTCTTCTGGTATTAAACTTGTTTTGATTGATTGTATAATTTTGTCGGAATAAAGGAAACAAAAAGGCTTGACCAATAACTTATCAGCGTCTGAATTGACCTTTTTGACCTTGAATTCCCTGATGCAAGCGCACTACTGACGTCATCTTCGCGAAATCGGTGTCTTTTATCGTAAAATGCTACACTTTCACAATGTTTATACATCTTTTTTAATTATTAGTAAGATATAACATATTTTGTCTGATATCACTGAAGTTTTGGGTTTTATTTAATGAGTAATTTTTAAATGAGAGCCATTTTACTGTTTTAATTTACTGGATCGTACTATTAAAGTCGCAGGGTAGAAAGATGCATTTTCCAACAGCGTCAAATTTAATTTACGTTCTGACATTCTGTTAAATGGGTTCGTGTTGTTAAGAATCCACTGCTTTCTGCTCCACCAAACGTCCACATGCGGAGTCGTTTATCATCTAAATTATTCAAATTCATGGATGCTTCCTCTCCAGGTGTTTGTGATGTTGAAGCATTTCATTCACCTGCTATCATTCTTTGTACTCCAATTGCCAGAACGCAAATTACATTTTGGTTTTATAGTTTCATCGGAGTCGTTTATCAACTAAATTATTCAAATTTATGAATGCTTCCTCCCCAGGTGTTTGTGGTGTTTAAGCATTTCATTCACCTGTTATTATTCTTTGTACTCCAATTGTTAGAATACAAAATGCATTTTGGTTTTATAGCTTCATGCAATAAGTAAGTCAATAAAAGAGTATGTTCTGCACAATAAAAACAATGTGTGTCCCTATTGTACAATGTAATGTGTCCCCTCATTTTGTAATAGTTAATTTACCCATTCACATAATGGAACTACCTGCCCGATGAAGCCAGTGGCCCGTGACCCCTGAGCACTCAACACCGTGTGGGAGTCAGTTTGTGGTGAACTTCTTTTATGAGACAAATGCAAGCAAACGTTTCCATATGCCCCCGAAAAAAAAGGAAAGGAAAGGAAAGGAAAGAAAAGGAAAGGAAAGAAAAAGGGAAGAAAGAAGGGCTAAAACACGAGTTAGGAGTGGACCCAGGGCCCTCACCTATCCGTATATAGGCCAAGCTCCCGCGGTTCAGCTGGACATGCGCCGAGCTTTAGGTTGTTTTCAGGTCAAAACTAGCCCTAATTAGTGTTTTAGGCCTATATATTATGATATAAACAAAATGCCGATGATCTCTCTACACTAGGGCGTTCAGGTTACAACGCTCAAAAGTATTTCAGGACTCGGTTAACTTCAGGTCCATCTGTCAAATCATCATGCTGTTACACAGTGTACAGGGTCCGCGGTATGGCGGGGCTCACCCCCCCCCCCCCCCTCTTATTTGAAAAAGTATTTTAAAGAGAAATAGAAAGAAACCAACCAAGGGCAAGGCCCCGGAAAAAAAAAATTCCTGCAAAATGCGAGACCACATATTTTATCGACATAAAAGCGCGACTGAGCAAACGTAATTAAGGAAAAAAGCACGAAAAAATAGCAAATGCGAAAAGTAAAAACACGGAGGCATCGTGAAGCATGTCGGCAAAGCTTCCAAGTTCGGCAGTTCGCGGATTCATAAAATTAGTTACGTAAAAGTGGTCGTAAAAGCCTGATTTATTCAGAAAATTACCCATTTTTATCGCCAGAATCTGGGTAAAAACACTGCAGAAGACGATCTGTCAGTCTAAATTTTTCTCTTTCAAACTGCCCATAATATTTATTATATGTAAATTATACCGAATAAAATTAGTCTCATGCACATCGTTTATTAGTGTCACAGATGGGTTGTTACTGTTACACTATTTGGACAGATTGGATAGATGCATAAATCATTAAAAATTAAAATCAGTATACGATGCGAAAAGGATTCTTCTCCAGCTTCCGGAAACCAACCTGGGATTTGTATTGTGTCCTGCAGGACGTAATTACTCACCTCTTTTGCATAATGTGTGCGTGAGATTTGGTTCTTTCTTATACGTGCCCCATTTCATCTCCGATGAGTGCATGCCCTTATTAAAATTTGAGACGTGCCCCCTTTAACTCTGTAATAAGTCCACCTTTTCATCTCTGATTAGTGCCATTTTTCTTCTGAAAATTGCACTTTATCCGTTGTCATAAATGCCTATTTTCATCTCTGGTGAGTGCCCCTCATTAAGTGCGAGGAGTGCCCCATTTTCACCTCTGGTAATTCACCTTTTTACTTTGACATGTGCTCTTTTTCATTTCAAATAAGTGTCATTTTCCCCTTTGGATATGTGCCCCCTTTTCCTTTCCCCATAAAAAGTGATCCTAATTTAATGGGATTAAGAGGAACTTTTCTTTAATTTCACCCAAGTGTGGCTCGCTACGCTCGCTCGTATTTAAAGTTGATATAATTATGGTTCATATTAAAGATCTTTTCAGTCTTTCATGATTAGATTGTGCTTAAAACCCCATCAGGATTTTTTTTCTTCTTTATAAGATGTAATTTTTTTCACTGCGACCTCACAAATCCAAATTTTTTGCTCGCTCGCTTCGCTCGCTCGCAAAAATTATTCTTACCATCACAAACCAACTACAAAGTAAATGTGTGATGCTTGAACAGTATGGACCATGTTAAGGGAGAAACAGACATTGAAATCATCCTTGTAATCACATTGTAGGGGTATATACCAATGTCTAAAAAAACTGTACATTTTCGCTTTGAGGTTTCCATTAGTATAGGTGCCCCTTTCTCCCGGAAAGTGCCCTTTATTGTTGATGCCCCCACACCCGTAGAATGACCTCAATTGCCCCTGGCCTGCTCAAACCTCCGAGCTTCCAGGGGGCGCTGAATAAGCGGGGGGGGGGGTGGTAAGAGGACATTAAAAAACAAAAAAAAAATCGCCGAAAGGGGGGGGTTAACCCCCAACCCCCCCCCCCCCCCCCCCCCCCTGCGTACGCGCCTGCCTAGAGGTACCGGTGCCATGAATACCAGTGTCCTAAAGACTTTTGGTCACAACGGGGTACTATGCGGACTGCACACATAGTCCCACTTCTTGTGTTTACAGTCTTTTCCTCTTATCATAAATTTATGCTGGAAAAAGTCACAGATTTTAAATGATATCCTGGCAAAAAGTATACACCAAATCGCACAAATTGAGTTTACAAATTCGATTTTTCTTCAGCTTTTCAGGGGGACACATCTCCCCTCAGACCCCCCCCCCTGTCCGCGCAAGCGCGGAACGCGGCGCTGACGCGCCGCTCAATATTTTCTCACAAATTGGGCCCCCCCCCCCCTCGACGCCGGCTGGATCCGCCCCTGGTTATATAACACTTTCATCATCCCTTCCTACAGGTCTTCATTGGATCACTCGCTTTCTATATCATCTTCTTCTTCGTGCATATGCTGACTTATGTCTGGTTAAGTGCGTTCATGTACTGCAGTGGAACCATCAAACCAGGTATGAACATCGTACAGGAGGGACAGATATAAGCTGCATATTGCATTCTGATATAACATCCTCCAGTAGACATACTTACAAAGAGCTTAAAGGTAAAGACCAGTTATGGTCATGCGATTGCATTGTTAAAGAAACGTTGTGGAATCGATCAGAAAAGGTTGATCATCTACCATCTAGGATCTGCAAGGTTCTGGAATCATCAAAATGATAAGAAATTTGGCCCATTCTTCGTAAAGTTACAAGCACTATACACAGAAAGATATATATGGGACTACCCTATATCTCTCACAGTCCATGAGAGAAACAAATTTACCAAATATATGAATTAGTAGACGGTTTCCTTGCAATTATCATCATGCATTAGTCAAAACATATTCTTTTACATGATTGGTAATGAGAGCTTCCATTTCATTTTTTGAAATTGGGGCGTTTCCAATACGGGTCTTTACCTTTAACTGGTAGTTATCATGATAACCCTCTGCCTTAGCTGCAGCAGCCGTGATCATTGATTGCACAATGCATACCAAGGATAATCCTACCAGGTAACCGCATAGTACTCATGGGTGGAGAGAGGCAAATGAAGATTATTTTTTTGCCAAAGAACATTAGTGTCATGGGGGATGTTTAAGCGGGCATCATACCCGTACCGTACCGCACCAGAGGAGCGCTAAAATGCTCCGAAAGCAAACCGTGCCGCTGCATGGGGCCTAATCACATCTTTTCAAACAGATATTAGGGGTGCCGAAGTCTGCTGCTGATGAGATGAGATGAGATGAGATTGATGAGTCTACCTGCTCACCAATCTCCTACCAAGGGGGGGTGCTTCTTAAAGCTGTTCGTAAAGTTACGCATGACTTTACGAACGACTTGTATATGAAAAGTCAAATGGGATGCTCAATCGTTTTTAACCGCATCAACTAAAGTTGAACTGTGCAGATGAAGATTAACATTCTTATTATAAAAAACATTCGTAATGCAAAGTATATTTTTTCCAAAATTTAATTGAGGTTATTGGAAATATAGTCACATTTTGTAACAACATCAGG
Source organism: Strongylocentrotus droebachiensis (assembly GCA_035222895.1). NCBI lineage: Eukaryota > Metazoa > Echinodermata > Echinoidea > Camarodonta > Strongylocentrotidae > Strongylocentrotus > Strongylocentrotus droebachiensis. Next base: position 56,865 of record JAVYIG010000673.1, read on the forward strand.
GAAATTTTTGAGCATCCTATCTGGCACTTCATATTCAAGTTGTTCGTAAAGTCATGCGTAACTTTACGAACAGCTTTATGAAACATCCCCCAGTTTCTATGCAGATAGACCTCGGTAAACATAATTATATCTTAAATCCTTGCAGAAGTAAGTGGTAAATGACATTCTTGTCACATTACTATAATTTCACTTTAAAAGTGAAATTTTGCCATCAAATTGTTGGGCTCCAAAACTTTTTGAAGGGCTTTAAGTTTCTTGTCTTAGAGAAATATTGCATGCTTTCATGAAGAAAAGTATTCATAAAACAAACAAACAACAACAACAAGAAAAACATTTATTCCTCGATTCATGCCCAAGTTGAGCCCTTTTTTTTGGTCTTCATCCTTCCCCTCATCAGGTTTCAGTCAGGTGAAGATAATTAACGGAGTAGCGCTAACTATACACAAGTCACGAGCTTGGGAGAGGAAGCAGCGGAAGAAGAAATAGAAAAAGGATGAAAAGAAGGAGAAGAAGAAAAAGAAGAAGGCGGTGAAGAAGAAATAAAAAAGCAAAGGAAGGATACTACAAAATATTCGTCAAAAATCCTTTTTTTTTCTTCTCTACTTCTTCATTTCCTCCCCAGCCCCAGGTACATTGTATATTATAGATCAATGTGGTAAGAGAGGATATGGGGGATATTCTTGAAGTCGTGTTCACGTTGTCTCCGGTGTTTGAGGATGTGCTGTTGCCCGTTGCGCCCAGCTGTTGTATTGTCTCAAAAAGTCTTATGGTACTCATCTGGTCATTTCATTGTACTTCCATGTGCAGCATTTTCTCTCTCTTGTCAGGGGGGTGTTTCACAAAGATCCTAAGTTGAACTTATCTCTAAGTTTGACTTAAAAATTATGGAAAGCCGTTAGCATCTTTGAAAATATTTTGTAAATTTTTTTTTAAGAGGCATAATATGTTGATTCAAATGATTCATAATTTTCTTTCATCAAGGAGATTTCATTTTCTTGATGTGGAATTTATAAAAAGTCTACAATACTTGAATTTTCACTTTGAACATATTTTATTTTAAGGCTACAAACGGCTCTCCATAATATTTAAGTCCAACTTAGAGTTAAGTTCGACTTGGGATCTTTGTGAAACACCCCCAGGTGTTTAATTATGATATTTATAAAATGTAACGTGAACTGTTACAGTCATATTCATTTTCCTTTTTTTGTTATCCCATGCGTACAAAAAACATTAGAAGTTTGTCATATATTTCAAACTGCAATTATATTTTTCCCTTCTCCTTCCCCTCACTTAATTTCATTTGTTCTACAGATACAGATGTGTTTTTCTTCAAGAGGATAATCAATCTTTACAAGAAGGCATTCGCTGTTTGCAAGTCGGAATTCTATGTTTGCAAGTGTGTTTCCAAGTCTGAAGTTTCAAATCATCTGGTATGTATAATGTATTTGTGTTCTATTATGAGATACACATTACATGGGAATAAAGGGAAGGTCAAACAGATTGACAGCTAGCGCGCGCACACACACACACCGCCCAGTAGCTGTCCAGTCGTCCTTGGATGTCGGTCACTGGACGTCGAGTTCAAAATCGGTCGGGAGCATTTGACCTAGCGGCTTTGATTTTTGACCTAAATCGCTCGGCGGCGAACGCTCGATTAACGCTCGGGGATCGGTGGGGGATCGGTGGATCATCAGTCGGTCACTGCTGGTACGTCGCCCGGAGAAGCTCCCCGATTCTGCCGAGTTTTGACCCAAAATCGGCCGGCGACCGACGGGAAATCGACAGAGCACCGCCCAGACATCGCTGGGGCTCTATACAGCCTGCTCCTCCAAAGTGTGTTGGGCGATGCCTAAATTCCAGCAGCGACCGAGCAGGCTACAAATCTGTCGGTCGCCGCTCTGAGGTGTGACCTTAGCTTAAGCGACATTTCCAAAATAAATTAGAAACATTTCCATGTCATCTTTGTACACCATTAATTTCTTTCTATTTGCGACCGTTTGTGACTTAGAAGTGTTATCATTCAGTAACTATGCTTTGCTCAAGCTGGACATGGACATTCGTAGGAGTAGAAAGGCTACTTGTTCATTAAGTTAACTTGATGCTATGGTCAGCTATATTATATCTCAAATATGAAAGGAACAAAATAGATTTCACTTGGATGGATATGGTTTTATGTATAAAAGTAGTGGAAATGGTGCACATTTCACAAGCCAGCTTGATATCAATTTGATGACCGTATCTACTATCAACGTGTTACCTGTTAAATATTCTGGTATGATGGTAGGAATTGATGTATGGTGAAATCCACGTGCATATAAAAAAAAAATATCCAATAATGATATTATTATATGACGACGTGTGATGTTGTCAAAACAATAACGTGAGGAGAAGTGAGGAAATCTCCCTGCTCGAGTTTCTCCGCGGTGACAACAAGAAAATAACTACTTCTGATTGGTTAAGAAATGTCCATCACGCGGTGAAAATAAGGTGATTGGTTAAAATAATGTATGGAAACCTCCCGATGACAAAGAATGTTCAACAGCTGAGAAACATGAAACTCGGAACTAAAGAAATATTGAAAATAATATCGCTAGTGATATTCGTTTGTCTCGCAATGTGGTCAATAAGGAATCTAAAAGTTCACGACGTTTCGTGCGCTATCTGCAACACTTCGCCTGGTGATAATAACTACTGTAAGCAAGGGTCTTTTATACTCTACGGGAGGACCGGCGGAGCGGTCCATAATTCGATCGATAATTGGAACATATTTTCGATACTACATCCGCAATGAGTAATATATTTAGCATTAAAGAAATATTATTTACAATAGCATCGAGTGACTACACATCTAGTCAATGTGTATGGAATTCCACTTGCAGCTATCATAACGATGAAATATACTTAGGCTGGTGGGCATAATCACAAAAACTGGTTATGCATCTGTATAGTTCATGCCACTACAGTAAAAATGAGTTTAGATTTTGTTTCCTTCCTGATATTAATCAAACTGCATGTACCTATTTTCTATTTTGATTTCAGGCCAGAGGCAGAGTAGTTCCTCTGATTGTTGGATTCCTGGTTAATTTTGGATTGTAAGTTTAAATATTTCCATACACTGTATTTTGATGTATACATCAGTCCAGATTTAGTTCAGTTGATCATTAATAATAACAATATTTATAAAGCGCAACATATCAATCTCTAGAGATGCTCAAGGCGCATACAAATAATTTAAATTAATATTCAACATACTTAAGATTAAAGAAATATTAAATGCTAACTTGCATTAGATCATACATCTTCATGGTGCCAAGGTACATACAATGTGGCACAGTGCGATTGTTTGTTTTGCATGCATTGTATAAAAAGAACATTGAAATTTAACAATATGCATTGAGCATCAGGTGAGTTTTAAGCCCAGTTTTGAAAGTAGAAAGAGTGTTGGCCGTCTGAATAGAGAAAGGTAACTTATTCCACAAAGAAGGAGCTGCTGATGAAAATGCTCTATCCCCCCAATTTATTTTGGTACGTATTTCTTTAAGTCTAATATTATGTGATGAACGTAAACCAGAACGACCTGCAGAGTGGGGTGATAAAAGGGATGAAATATATTCTGGAGCTAGATCATTTAGTGCACGATAGGTTAAGAGTAGAATTTGTTATTGCTCACTTATGCCTAGGTCACATTTGCTCTACGGCTAGGATGCGGCGGCCGAAATCGAGAGATACATGCGGCGGCCGCAGAGAATCTGCGGGGGCCTTAGGGTCAGCCTAGGGCGTATCTCTATCTTTACAGGTCGTACGGGTCGCCGTGGGATTATAACGCGGAGTTATAACTTGTTTTCATTTCTCGGTTCGAAGTAGCAATTAGACACACCATAGCCATCCCGTAGAACGGTACCACGGGGACCATACGTTGGGCTTACGGTGGCATTGCGGCTACCTTGCGTCTGCCTAGGTATTTGTCAAAAAACCTACAGCCGCCGCAGTGACGTCATAAGGCGACCGTGTGTCATCACTTCAAAGGCCGTACGGCAGCAGCAGCTAGGTTTTCTGTCTCCACAAATTCAAAATACGCCGTGCGGCTACCCTAATATATGTGACTGTTACCGTATGTGGCCCTGTAGGGAGCACGGGGGGGGGGGGGCACATGCCACACCCCCAAAAAAAATCCAAGATCGGTTGAACTTGTTTAGACCCCTCCCCAGGACGTCGATCGATTACATGTATGTGCCCCCCCCCCCCCCCCACATCAAACTCTGGCTACGGGCCTGGCTATTGGCCGTAGATATTTTAGACCCCACGGCTGCGGCGGAAAATGTTACCTAGGCACATCTCTGTTTCTCGTAATACAGAACTCAGTGAAACTGTGCAAGTGCTTTTGGGGGCGCAGTTCCCATTTTAAACACTTTTTAAAAAGAAGTGGCGGCGTTGTTTGCGGTAATTTACTGTGCCATATCTGAACAAGCATATAAACAAAACCCATTGAATTCCTTTTGGGTAGGAAAAGGCCATGTGTTCTGTATTGTCAATACCGGTGTGTTGGCTCAGTCAGTAGAGCGTCCGCCTCACAACCGGAAGATCGTGGGTTCGAACCCCGGCCGCGTCATACCAAAAGACGATAAAAGATGGGAGTTGTTGCTACCTTGTTTGGCGTTCAACAATAAGGGATAGAGCAACGTCGATCTGGCGCTGCTCAGTGGCTGCCGGGCTCACGATCAATTGGGCAAAAAGAATTTCCGTTTCGGTTTAATAAAATTTGGAGTAGGCTAATATTATTAATATTATTATTATTATTATTGTCTAAGATTATGAATAAATTATGATAAATGTTCACTCAAATACGCCAATATAGCATTCATTACGAAGTGGGCAATGAACGCTATTGTTGATGCAAAGGATTATTATTGATAATGATAAGGCACCGGTTCATGGTGATAAGAAGACGGGGGAGGAGGAGGAGAATATGAGAATGATGATGATGACGAGATGATGACGACAAGATGATCATGACGGTGGTGGTGATGATAATTGTGAAGATGATTTTGAGAATGGGGATCTGAGTGTTGGCGATGATGATGATGATCATGGAGACGATGACGATGATGATTATGATGATGATGATTATGATGAATGATTGTGAAAATCACACATGTTCTTTTCATTGAATACACTTATTCATTTGTTAATACAGGGGCGTTTTGGGCATCGCCACAAGACCTTTAGACTTTGCTACGCACCTCCTTTTTATTATGATAGTAAACATGGTGTTTTACATGTTGTTCTATCTCTTTATGAAGGTGAGTAATCATGTATAAAGTTGTATGAAGCTGTTATCTTTTGTTCTCCCATGTTTCTTCCCTTTATTATCTCTCTTTCTCTATCAAACTTCATCTACGCTATTTTCTTTTTCTGCCTCTGTATTTGTATTCTTCTTTGCATTTATTTGTCTATTTTCCTGTTTCTCTCTCTCATCCTTTTTTCTCACTGTCACTCTTTTATACCTCTCTCTCTTTCTCTCTCCCTCTCTCTCTCTCTCCCTCTCTCTCTCTCTCCCTCTATCTCCCTCTCTCTCCCTCTCTCGCTCTCTCCCTCTCTCTCACTCTCACTCTCTCTATCTCTCTCTCTCTCTCTCTCTCTCTCACATATCCTCTTTTCTCACTCTCACTCTCATTTCGTGTTATCTGTCTCCCTCTCACTCTCTCACGATTTCCTCATTTTCATGTTTTGTTCTCTCTCTCTCTCTCTCTCTCTCGCTCTCTCTCTTGCTCTCTGACCACCTTGATCTCCTTCACATGCATTTGATACTATGAATTTCAAATAAATTGATTTTTTTTTTTTTTTTTTTGTATTGGGCATATCAAAGTATAATATCATACCCAATTGTGCTTTCAAAGCATTTTGGAAATTAAGCATAATATATGTGCATTCACAATATGTACATGTATTAAACGGCGAGACCATTTTCTTTCAACAAACATGGCTTTTGGGATAAACTGTATGGATAAATTGACTTAATAACTTTTTTTTTCTTACAGGGTATGTGTGGAGAGAATGTTCTACCTTCTTTTTTGCTATTGGTACTGACGGTCGTCCTTTGGTGCACAGCTGTGAGCTTCTTCATTAAACCGAACAGCGGTTGGCAGGTACGATCGGAGATCCAACTTTTTCTCCTGTAACAAAAAATGCTGCGGTGATGATTGCGCTTTCATGGAGATGTAGGCCCCCCCCCCCCCCCCCCCCACTCCGAGAACGAATGGACCCCATGCGTGTTGCCAAAATGTCCTTTTCGTAACAAAAGAAAAAGGTCAACCCGTATTGACTTTACACACCGGACTTTTGCTGAAAGGGGGGAGGGGGGTGCTGAAAAAGGCTCGTATAACAAAAGAAAAAGGTCGACCCGTATTGACTTTACACACCGGACTTTTGCTGAAAAGGGGGGTCGCTTGGAACACGCATATGCGTACCCTAAATAACACTGAGTGGGGGGGGGGGGGGGGGATTTAGGGTTAGGGTTGAGATTGGTGTGCGTGAACGGTTGTAGGGGTATAACACTATGAACATGACGGACAAAGGAAGCGGACAAAAATATACAGTTCCTCATTCTACCCTCAACAATTGCTGTTGTAGACAAAGGAACATCCCTTCACTGCTATAATGTGAAAATGTGTAGAACAGGTGTCTCATGTCTCACATGTGCTACTTATTTTTTTAAATAATATCAGTGAAGGGATGTTCCTTTGTATACCACAGCAATTCTCGCTACCCTAAATAGGTACGAAAATCTCGAAATTCGCGAGACGAGGTAATTTTCACTCTCTTGGGTCGTCACTACAACTTCCGGTATAGAGTCCCATCCCAAGTCACGGCCTTCATCCACCCCCATTTTTCAGGGTTCTTACGCTTGGAATCATGAGCCCAGCACTGTGCAGCCTCACAAAAGAAAACCATCGTCACTGATGTCAAAAGACGAAAAAAACAACGAATGAAATGTTCAAATAAACGTTGAAATATTTGCGAAAAAAAAACAAGACCGAGCAGACGACATATTCGGTGCATACACGTTGTGTGGCGACGGCGTTTTACGTTTGCGCTATCGCGCCTAGTAATATAGCGCCTGCACATGAAGCTGTAATGTCGAAAAGCTATCCCATAATGCAATGCGCGTTTTCAGGATTTTCCCCGGATCTCGGCAGAATCGCTATTTGGGGTAGCGAGAATTGTAGAGGGTAGAATGAGGAACTATATATTTTGTCCGCTTTCTTTGTCCGTCATATTCATAGTAGAAAGAAGGTTTGGTATAGTTTATGGTCTAGAACTCAAGATAGGAATGCATTTTGATATTAGTGGTGTTGGTTACTTTACCTGACTGCTAAGAAAGCATAATTGCTTGTAAGTAAGCAACCAGACGGCCGAGAAGTGAACAATTATTTGTGAGCGTGTTCATTGTTAGTATGCAAGTGTGGAAGAACATCGGTCATGTAACAGCTTTAAAAACGACGGCCTTATTTTTATGCCAAATAACTTGTTGATGATTCCAGAACCTTGCAGTAAAATAAGTGTATTCTACATGACCAATTTTCTCTGATCAATTCCACTCCGTTTCTATTACAATGCAATTGCACGACCAGAACGAACTCAACTTAGCTTTAAATGACATTAGAAAGCATTTTTGAAATAGTAAGATTTCGATATTGTGATTTAAAGGTAGTTAAGTTCCAAAGACACAAAACTGCAGATGAGAATTATGCTCCAGCATAATAATCCATAATAATAATAATAATAATAATAGCTAGTTCTTATATAGCGCTTTTCAGGACCGAAGGCCCTCTCAAAGCGCTTAACAGATATATATATATATTATTACCCCGGTCATCGGATTCAGGCTTACCCGCCCAAAATGTATACACATTCTCCACTCCCTGGGGAGCATTTCAGCCAGGCGTCATTTTTACAAGCGCACACTTATCATAGCACATTAGCTTTCGCATCCTACCGGGTATTTTAACACCTGGGTGGAGAGTGGCAAATGTAGATCAATTTCTTGCCAAAGGACATTAGTGCATACTCTTCTATATAGACACCGTGCTATTAGTCAAGTATGATTACTAGTAATAAATTTGTCCCCCCCCCCCCCCCGCCTGATCTTGCAGGACTCGGCAGCTGAATCCAGAGAAATGAACGCTGACTGTTCAATCATGGGCTTCTATGATGCGCACGACATCTGGCATTTAATCTCAGCGTTCGCTCTCTTCGTCTCCTTCGTTGTGAGTATGCTCCCTAATTGGAACTACGCTTGAGATTTGAATATCTTTCACTTTAGGTCTTATTCTAAAAGAGGAGATTCCCAGCTGTTAAAGGGAAAGTCCACCCCAAAATAAGTTTGTTTCGATAGAGGCAGAATAATAAGAAAATCAGGTGAGTGAAAGTTTGAGCAAATTCTGAATGAAAATAAGAAAGTTATGAATTATTGAAGTTGTGATCAATCAAATACAAATTGGCAACTATGTGACTTATTATACGAGCTCTCCTTCATTTGTTTTGTGCATAATATTCCATAAAATCATGTTTTCTTCGTTATTGATGACGGAATATATATTTGTTCCTTGCAGGGGGAGTATAGAAACATATTTGCAATTATTATATTTAGTGTGCATGTATGGTTGAAATTTTTCTTGAGGGAAAATGAAAATTTTAGATTTTTTTAGTACTAAGCAAATGGAAGTTGAGCTCGCATTTTACGTCATAGAGTTGCCAATTTGTGTTTGATTGATCACAACTTAAAAATCCTAACTTCCTTATTTTTAATCGGAATTTGCTCAAACTTTCACTGACTTGTTTCTCTCATTTTTCTACTCCTATTAAAACTAACTTAATTTCAGGGTGGACTTCCCCTTTAAATGATATTGACTCATTACAATTGGAGGTTCCTTACAGTATGGGTAAAGAAGAGAAAGTCTAGTCTTAAAGGTAATGCAAAGTTTGGGGAAATTTTGAAAATTGGGTGGATAGTGATTCTTTACAATTTTGATATATTTGGATGCCCCTGTGGATATAATTATAAGCACAAACAAAAATTAGCCCCTAAAAAAACACTTCTACTTTCGAGAAAAATTGAATATAAAAATGTACCGGTGCTCCCGGTAAATTTTGATAAATTTCAAATAGTGCCTACGACCGTACAATGGTAGCTGCGACTATGAAAATCTCAGAATATGTAGTTGTGATATTTAGTTTCCAAACGGGAATAGCTAATTGGTCGATTTTAGTCAAGAAACATTGTTTTATAGCTTAATTAATATCTTGACCTTAAGAGGGAGCTTTACAACATAAAGAGTTTATTATTTACAATTTCATAACTGTAGAGTCTATTTCAACCACGACAACGATCACTGAATATTGTAGGATCGCATATGCTTCCAATATGTTCATTTGAACCAAATTCATGGCCCCTTACCAAAACTTGTAATACCTTTAAAGAATGTTTATAGAAAATGGTGGCTGAAGCCTGTAGTCAATTCTTGCACTCTGAAGCTCAGGGTACAATGTCTTGTGCAAAGGTGGCAAAAGGAGCATTAAGAACTCTGTCGAAATTTCTGTGAAAAGATTACCGGATTGTGTAAACACTGGGCACATCAATTACTCACATTCTGTTTCATCATTTCGACCAAGTATCAATGCAACAGCTTATTTTTTTTCCTTAATAGACAAGTAGCCAAGGTTATACATTGAAATGAATAACAATTCCTAAATAAACTCAGGATCAGACATACACAGGTCCACATAATGCCGACCTAAATGCCTCTTTTACATATTTGGTTGGTGCTTAAAAGTTTTGAAATTACGCAAAGGAAAGTACAATTACTCCTTCTTAATCACCTTTATTATGCTCGAACTGAAAATCACTACTTGCAACTTTTTTGATAGTTTTGTGGTACCGGGTCATATTTTTTTTCTTATCCTTCTCTTTCATTCTCTCTCACAGTATTTACTTCTCCTCGATGATGACCTGGACCAGACCCCTCAAAAAGATATCCCGGTCTTCTAACTCCAGCTACCAGAGCCACGCCTAAGGATGCAGTCCTCATATGATAGAATCTTTTGAGACGGTTGATAAATAGGATCTGAGTCATCTATCTCAAGCTTCCAGAGCCTCATTCACAGATAGATAAAGTGATGCAGCTCTGATTGTGTTCAGATGGTTATAAGATTCCTATGAACATTAATTTTGGGACCATTCACAAAAGGATCCAAGTCACCTTGCTCCAGGTACCAGAGCCGTGCCCACAGATGGATGGCAGTGACGCAATTATTGATTGGTATGAAAACACTTACAACCTTACAAGACTCAATGTAAGAAAGTCTAAGTCCTCGAACTCCAGATATGTGCTCATCGTACAGATGGATAACATTGATGGAGTTCGCATTGGTCTAAAAAAAAACCTTTTAACCATCGAGGATGCTTTGTAAGAGGGTCGCAGCCACCTATCAGAGCTACGCCCAATGTTGGGTACCTGTGATGCAGTCCTTGTTAGTAGAAGAACACTCTACATATTCTGAAATGCTTGTCATTAGGATGAGGAAATTTGGGCCCCAGCTAAACTAAGAACACTATAGATCCTCTGACATGTTACTCTTCATGTTGCTAGCCACGCCCAAAGGTGGATACGTACATGAAGATGTATATATGATGCGTTGTTTATCGCTTAAAGAACAAAACAGCTTTCCTGTGGTGCCTGCCCCAGCTTAGCTACCAGAACCTCGTCTAAAGATGTTATGCACTCCTCATCGGTATAACAGTGTATATCCTCTTGGGTGTCTGTTAATGGTACAAGAGACTTGTATTGCACCTTTTACATTACCTCTGCTAAAAATGGTGATGCAGCACAAATTGGTTTAGATGTTGAGGCTGTGCTCTTATAATTGGCTGTAGGGAATTAATATTACATTTGATTGGTCAAGAGCAAATACAACCTGACAATCAATATACACACATTTTCATATAAGAATTTGAACCATTCCATCATTTGTTATGTACACTGGTGCATCAAATTTTACCTGTACACAGTGCATACAACCATTCCACTTTTATACAGTGCACTGTGTAATATCAAAATTATAAACTCGCTTTACAGTACATGCATTTTTTACCGATTGAAACTTTTAATTGATTACCATTACCTTTCATGTCTGTACCTTTCCTTTTGCACTTTTGTATCATGTATTTCATCTTTTGCACAAGCTGTGCCTTGAACATTTGGCTGTCAAGTGGATTTGGCGCCTTATAAAATAATCTTATGTATTATTATTATTATTATTATTATTAAAACCTTACATGTATGCCCCGGCCTAGAGTTCTTGCATATAATATACAGTCATTTTCAAAAGTTTATCGTTTTTATTAATGTACAAGTAGTGCGATTATTTGTTCCTGTTTGTTTTAATGAAAGATAAGGTAAATCATCTCTGAAACATGAAATATCAACACAAATGTAATGGGAATCGTGATTTCTGGAAAATTAAATGAAAAACCAAATAAACACCTTAAATTAAATTAAAGAAGTACAAAAATAATGTTACTTGATAAAAGAAAACATTATAATGGCATCACCCTTGTAATATTACTGTAGTGCCTTTCACCTTAAGCCCACCACACACTACACGATCTGACTACGACCCGATTTTAGAAGAATTTAAACTTCTAAGCATCTGAATGATCTTTGACTTGAATAGTCATATGATAATAAAATTAAAGTTTTAGTGGATTCCAAGCTTCTTTGGAGGAGGAATAACTAAATCGGTTAAGAAGCGATTGGGGGTAGTGAGCAACAACAAAAAAGATTTCGCCTCGCAATTTGAAAATCGCGCCGATCGATATTTCGCTTAGTGGGGGGGGGGGGGTGGAAGTATTATATCTTTTGTACACTTTCGTAAGATCTATTGTACATCAAAAGGCAGGAATTAATCTCGTCTTTCAGAAATCCTACACTTATTCGTTGGGGTAAGGTTTCCTTTCCCTTCTGCAGCCAACATCAAATTCTGTAGAACCTTGCAGGAATTATTGAATCAACAATACTCGACAAGCGAAAAACTAGTCGGTAAAAATGTTCTGCCTATTCCTTTCAAATATATGATGTTTCTCGTGCACTGGAAATACACTGTATATTGACTATATCATTGTAAAAGTTATTGATGTGAAATATACATTTATAGGAACTTGAGCTCAATGGTTCTCAAAATAATACTAACGTGCCTATGACAGTTAACACAAAATTGGTTTGAGGAAATAGCAGATCTATGTACAATTATTTGTCTTACCTTAGATTACCTGTATAAAATCTTTCTCAATGATTTTTTTTGGTGATATAATATCATAGGGATATGTGTATATTAGTGCAGTTAGTACTTGTGATTCTTCCATAACTTCTGTAGTCATTTATAGGAGCTTAGAGCTCAATGGTTCTCAAAATAGTACTAATGTGCCGCTATTAATAGTAAAATCAATCATGTATCGCTTTAAGGAATTAGCAGATCTATATACAATTATATACCTCACTTAAGAAATCCAGCCATGTGATTGGTCGAAATTGCATTCATAAACTTCAACTATTTCCGTAAAGATTCCCAGTAACCATGGTTAAAATAGTTCTAAAATCCCAGTAACCATGGTTATTGGGAAAATAGTTCAGTCTCCATGGTTACCCCATAGGTTTGCATGTTAAAAATTGGTCTGAGCAATCGAGGATACCGTACGTGTGCGAAGAATTGGTCGCTATATTTTACCAATTTTGTAATACAACTAGCAGCGAATCCGGGCTAACTCGCCCCACGGGACATCTCGCCCCAGCATCAAAGACTGGGTCGAGATGTCCCGACACGATTCATCGATCGAGAGATACCAATGTGTATATGTTTGTGCTCATTGTACATTTTAGACGACATGGCTGATATTTGTTCACATTCTTTCATCCTGGCCGTTAATTAGCAGACTACTGGTATCTCTCGATCGATAAATCATGTCGGGATATCTCGCTGGGGCGAGATGTCCCGTGGGGCGAGTTAGCCCAACTCCCTAGTAGATGCGCCAGCGCAGACGACCGACTGTACTAGGCCAAAATGGCTGAATTAGAAACGCTCCCAAGATTTTGACTTCTGGATGAGGATCAAATGCGAGACATGCTGACAGCAAGAACACCAAAAAGGGTACGTGAAATCTTACATAATTTCTTCAGTAGCCCTAGATCTAGATTCTAGTACGCGACAACCAGATGCTGGTGATTGTAGTGATTTGTACGTCATGGACAGATGCAGATCCGTAGAGATTACACACATCCCTATGCATTTCCATTAGCCATTGCGCATTCGATCATGCTAGATTGGTCGATGTTTTAATTACCAGAGATTCAAACTAATATTGCTCGTGATCCTGAAGGTGATACTCAATAATAAGTGAGGTGTCATATGAAAGCGCAGGTTTTTCTCCATATTGCCCACACAGGGCCAGCCCACCCCCAAAATTGTAAAAATATCTTGCTTAGACTAGTACTGATCTAGATCTAGTCTACTCTCAAAGAAACAATCATAAAAAACAACCGTGCAGATAAACTAGAAAAAGGCCAAGGTGGTGTCATAATTTTTTTCGGCATATAAAAGTATTAATGACTGCTTTAATATTCGAGAAATAGTTGTTTTTGTACGCTCTCGGGGAGGTTACAATTGGGCTATTGCCCTCGGCACGCCTCGGGCAATAGCACAATTCTAACCTTCCCTTGAGCGAATAAAAACAACTATTTCTCTCAAAGCAGTCATTAATACTATATTATATGTTTTTAAACCTTTAGGATAAGTTTTATTTGTATAAAATCTTTCTCACTGAAAAAAAATATATCATGTTATTGGGATATATGTATATATATATATAGTGAATGTTTAGAAAGAGTTTTGTTCATTCCGGCCGTGAAAGCTATTGTCTAAGATTTGAAGCCCATTCGGCTTATGAAATTCCAGTTCATAGTGTACTCATCATTATTGATAACCTACTGTTCATCAGGAAGATGATGTTTGTTTAGATCTCTTTACATATATAATTGCCATCTCTTTGAAAATCAGTTCGCAGAAAGGTGGTTTAGTGTGCTGTTGGCTGTAGATATTTTCAACTTTAAATAAAGACCTGATCAAACAAATATGATCTGCCAATGCCATTATCGTTGTTTACCATGCATGTTGCCAACATTTACTGTACATCTTGTTTTAGAGCTGTCAATAGTGTTTAAGTGTAGAGATTCTGATTATTGAAGTAATAATGCTAGAGGTACATGAAAGTAGGTACACAAGATTGTTATATTCAGTTTTGTGCGATTTACATGTGGGGTATGTACATACATGTACATGTTTGCAGTTATTGTATGATTTTCTGTTAATGTAATGTAACATGCATCATTTTCAAGTACAACACTTGTTTCATGTTGATTTTGTATTGACAACAGATTTTTGTTCATGAATGATATTCATTTCCTTATTCATTTGTTAATTTTAATTCAATTAAATATATTTTTAATTTGTTTTGTTTAATTTAATATCATTATCGACTTGTTATTATAAATAGGCCTATCTATTTATCCGTTTGTTTTTTTTTTTAAATTTGGAGGGGGATGGGGTGTTTTTGTTTTCACAATGGTTTAATAACCAAAAGAAATTGAAAACAATAATTAGGAAAACTAATACACTGTAATGACTGTACATTCTTCTGATTTAAAGGTTTTAGAAGTTTAGATTTTAGATGTCTCGTGAATCAACAATACTCGACTGGTGAAAAACTAGTCAGTGAAAATGTTCTGCCTATTTTTCTTAGAGATATAATGTTTCTCATGCACTGAAAATACACTGTATATTGAGCTATATCATTGTAAGCAATATTAGTGTGTAATATACATTTATAGAAACTTCGAGCTCAATGGTTCTCAAAATAATACTAATGTGCCTATGACAGTAACCTCAATCATTTATTGGTTTGAGGAAATAGCAGATCTATGTACAATTATTTGTCTAACCTTTATGATTAGATTACCTGTATAAAATCCTTCTCAACGATTAAAAAAAAAATCATATTATAGGGATATGTGTATATATTTAGTGCAGTTAGTACTTGTGATTCTTCCATAACTTCAGTACTCTATATCTTTACATATTTATTGGATCATTAAGTATCAATTGTATCAATTGTAATGTAACGGTTACATTTTGTTTTTTCAATCATTGTATATATGGGACTAACAGGTCAATTCCAAACGTTACGGAACATTTATAGAGAATTTTTTATTTTTGATAAAGAATATCACATACATTTTAATGAGAATCTACACATCAATAATACATTATAAAAACTGATATGAGGTACTTTCACAGCTTTTTAGTTTCTTATCAACTATTCATCAATTTTAAGAAATATTGAATTTGATATACTTTGACGGTTCCATGATTTCGTAAAAGGAAAGTTTAATCATTCCATCAGAAAGCTATTTAAAATACAATGTTTTCAATATACATTTCATGAATGGTTATTAGGAAACTTAACTGTTGTAAAAATACTTCATATTATTTGATATATGATATCATTTATTTTTCCTTTTTTTTAATAAAATATATGTTCATAATATTCTTCTCTCTAAATTAAAAAATTATCTTAAAATGTCGTCCTGTAATGCTAGGAATTGACCATTACATAGTTTACAGAAATGTACATGTATGTAACAATGGGGTACAAGTGTAGTGATTTATCATGGTGTAGGGAATACTTTTAGATTTACGTGGTGTTAAAGATAAACTTGAGTACTGGTAATGCGATTGCATTGTGAAAGAAAAGGTGTGGAATGGATCAGAAAGTTGATCATATAGCATGTAAGTAATGATGTGTAATGCAAGGTTCTGGAGTCATCAAAATCATCATAAAATTGGCAGAGTCTTGGTAAAGTAATAATCACTTACACAGAAAGATGTATATGGGACAACACACATGGTGTCGGGGCTAGTACTACCCTGGTTTCCTTATCTTTCTATGCTCATTAATCAGCCAGTATACATTTTCTTCCAAAATTGTTTGGCACATGACATTTATTTGTAATCTTGAACATTCAGTGTAAGTTTCGTTAGATTATGTGAGAATTCATTTTTCTTTTTTTACCAGAACTCAAGTTTATCTATAAGTTGGGAAATGAATATGTTTACTGTAATTCTCTGTAGAAGGTTGTATGATGTGTAAGCATTCCAAATGTTTAAGGCCTAAACACTCTTCCCACAATCACGGATCTACTGGACCTGTATTCTTTTCTGCTGCATTTGTGCAACATATGGAGCTGCTCAAATCAGAGCCATCTATACACAGATTTTGGCCGAAGTGGTTACACTTGGTCACAATCACGGCATATATTCTTTTGTTTTGTGCTTGCCCAAACAAAGCAGTACTTCGCTATAATGTGCCCCACTCGAACGGGGTTGGCCAAACTCTCCTAAGAAATGGTTTTGTCTTAAGTTCAGCTTTGCCAATTACGTGTATTTTGTTCCTAGTTTTGAATAAAGTTTACAGAGGGAAAAAAAGGATGTTGCAAGCGAAGATGTGCTTTTATGTTATTATTGTGGCCTTTTATGTAATCACGAAATGTAGTTTATTGTCCCTACATAAATACATTTATACAACTCCTTCTAAAGTAGATGAACAAACAGATGAGAAAATAACCGTACAAGACCACTATTTCTTTTTCCATGTAATTTCGAAATATGTAAGGGAGCTTATAAAGGGAAGAGACGGAGCCAGAGGATAGGGGCGGGGAAGACATCAATCTAATATACCTTAAGTACCCAAAATTCCTCCCTAACGTCCCCTTCGCAAAGAAGTTTTTGACTCAAAAATGCGTCTTTAACCTGATTTTTCCCTTCAAAACAATCCTTATTCTATTTTTAGTACAAAGGTTAACAAGAACGAAGTGATGATACGTCATATTAGAGAGATAACGACTATAATGGGAAAGAAGAGACTACGAATGAGAAAGAAACCACCCCAAAAAAGGGAGGAAAATATGAAGACTAAACAAGTTGAGACTGAGAGAGAGAGAGAGAGAGAGAGAGAGAGGGCGAGAGAGAGAGAGAGAGAGAGAGAGGGGGGGCGAGAGAGAGAAAGAGAGAGAGAGAGAGAGGGAATGGAAGACAGAGAGAGAGACCGAATGGGAGAGAAAGAGATAGATAGAATAATGGGGGAGAGAGAGGGACAGAGAGTGATAGACTTTAATGGGAGAGAGAGACAGAGGGAGAGAGAGACAGAGAGAAACAGCGACAGAAAGGAACTAACAGTATGAAAAATTTAAGACAGATGAGACGAGGACCCATCAATTCATACCATCTTCAGGAGCACGAATGAAGGTTTCGGGTACACACTCATACATGTAAAATAGTATATGTATAGCCATACCTATTTATGACCAACAAAACATGCAAAAAAACGCACAAGTACTTAACCTTATTCATCGCAAACAAAATTGCTTGTGCATCTCGGGGTGTGTTCCAGTTGATGGAAATATCGCCAACCGTGTCAAATAAATCTTCGGGGGCGAGGCTCGGAGAGGGGCGACCCTGACAAGGCTCTTATAAAATGGTTTTTAATTGGCTTCTTGACTTGTTAATGGAGGGCAAACCCGATTGAGAAAGACGTCCCCCTGGTGCAGCGGTTGCCATTCTGGGGCTGCTGACATGGGGATGACAACTAGAATGGGTTAAGTGAGAGAAAGCGGGTCGAGAGGAGTCAGAAAGAGAGCCAAATGGGACCGAGGGGCCTCAAGGAGAATAGCGTACAAGGAGGAGGGAACATTGTGACCGGTAGATGGCAGTATACACATATCTGTAGCAGAGCCATCTATACACAGAGTTTGGCCAATCCTGTTCGGGTTGGACACAGTATAGCGACTACTGCTTTGTTGGGCAAGCACAAACCAAAAGAATATACGCCATGTTGTGACCCAGTGAAACCAAGTCGGCCAAACTCTGTATATAGATGACTCTGATCGGTAGTAGTGTCAGTACAACACACACCCTTTAAAGGTATTACAAAGTTTTGGGAAATTTTGAAAAATGGGTGGATAGTGATTCTCTACAATTTTGATATATTTGGATGCCCCTGTGGATGTATTAAAAACATCAGAAATTTTGGCCCCTAAAACACTTCTGCTTTCGGGAAAAATTGAATATAAAGATTTACCGGTGCTCCCGGTAAATGTTGATAAATTTCAAATAGCTCCTACGGCCGTACAATGGTAGCTGCAACCGTGAAAATCTCAGAGTATGTAGTTGTGGTATATAATTTCCGAACGTGAATAGCTAGTCGGTCGACTTTAGTCAATAAACATTGTTTATAGCTTAATTAATACCTCGACCTTGAGAGGGAGCTATTCAACATAAAGTGTTTATTTTTTGCAATTTCACAACTTTAGAGTCGATTTCGACCGCGACAACGATCACTGAATATTGTAGGATCGTATGTGCTTCCAATATGTTAATTTGAACCAAATTCATGACCCCATACTAAAACTTTGTATTACCTTTAAGTATTATTTACACCTGTAAAAAGGAAGCCCCTCATTCAAAGCCTATAAGCTGAGAATACCCCAAAAGTTATAATTTTAACATTTTAATTATTTTCAAACAATTACATTTTTTAAAGGTGGTTAGTCCCGTTTGCAGACTTGTGCAAACTCCATGGAATTTGGTAAGTGTTTAAAATATTCCTTTACAGATATCATGTCTAAAATTTTACAGCCATAGTTTCTTAAACTTCTTTATAAGAAATGATTATTTATAGCGCTGTTTTCATATTGTTTTCATATCGTCAGATCGTATTTATTTTTACTTCCGCAAGAATATTTTTCGAGTCTTGAAATAAATATCTAGGATTGAACAATCAAAAATGTATTCGTTAAAAGTGATTTTGCTTTTTCGTTCTTTTTTGCATTTAGTAGAAGGTTCCTTGCAATTGACCTCTTCTCTAAATTACTAGATTCATCGAACTTTAGAATTTTAGATCTGCAAAAGTGAAAAACCATCTTTAAATATTCCCATCTGTTACCGTTGATGCATTGATTAATAATGATTTCATAACTTTCATGAACACGCATCCATCATTCGTCTCGATCGGTTTTACTACTTCTGTACAAATGACCTGTATCTGAAAATACATGCAGGCCATAGTATTTCCGAAGTGATAGAATGCTTTTCCAGAAATATATACCAATAAGTTCCATAAATTGTTCAGTGGTTTCCATAAAATAATTCAATATTCCATTCTTATTCACTGATTTAATTCTATTCCTCATCGCTCATAAAAATGTAACAAGTCACAAAGTAAATAGAAAATGTGTAGATATTACAGCGAAAAATTTATTGAAATCATCAAAATTAAAAACAGAAGCTGATATGTACTGTAATATAAATAGCATAATATAAGTGATTGCTGGAGTATGAGTACTGAACAAAATGCATAGATGTGACAGCAGAAAATCGATTGAAATTATAAAAAGAAAACGGATACTCTCATGTATAGTTAATACAAATAGCATAAGTGATTGAAGAATTATGAGTACTGAACATCGTACATTAAATTATAACAATTATATCATTTCAGGGGGGTGTTTCATAAAGAATTTATGTCTAGACATAAACCCCAAAGTCTCTCTTAAGTGTCCTACTTATGAGAGACTTTAGTTATGAGAGACTTTTCTGTTTCATAAAGCAAAGTCTACACATAAAAGTCTCTCTTAAGTCAAAAGTCTCTCATAAAGTTACGAGAGACTTTTACCTCTCATAAGTATTCAAAGTCTTCACATATCTTTCACATATTATTTATTACTACTTAAATTTCAAGAAAAAAACTTGACACTAAAGTATTATGCAGTACACTTGTAATTTGAATGGATGTAGCGGATATATTTCAGATATTTATAGCATATTAAGGCAGTGAATATAACTCAACTGAGAATAACTTACATTGGTATTAAAATAAACAATGGTGTATATAAGTAACAAATGTCACAATGAAATATCTTTTTTTAATTTAAAATATCTTAATGAGAAGAATAAATAAATATACATTTTTATATTGAAGCAAACATAATCAAAAAATTAACATTCAATAATGTAAATTCCAACAAGGATTATTGCATCAAAATGTCAGTAAAACAGCAAGTCCACAGGTAAATCAACATAATGTACTAAAGTATTTATGTACTTTGTCAAAGATTAAAGTTGTACATCTCATCAGTAAATACACAGGAAAAACTTTAAAATAATTCCACACAATGTTTTGTATTTATTTTAAATTATCTTAGTGTTTATTTTGCTTGATAATGACCTATAGTGTAACTGTCCCTTTTGTAGGCTGAAAATATAAATGTGTGTAAATCAGATTGTAAACAAGAGGTAATAGCATTTAAAAACTGCTCTGAAAGTATGGTGCAAATCTTATGGTTTGAAGAGCAATACCACCTAAAATCGCCTCTTAAAAGTTTAGAATTGATACTAGCCTCAAGGTGGAATTATATCGACAAGTGGAGAAGGAAAAATAACAACTACAAAATAGTCTGATATTTCAGACCCTTGTACTGGACAGTCGTTTTGTGCCGAGTACAGACTGAATCACTTTAATGCTGGCCATTACAAGAAGCAGGATATTGATGTGTACAAATGCTAATGTGTCCTTCACAGCTCATTTTAATATAAAGTTAACATGTAGTTAATGGCTACCAACTAAAAACTCCTCTTCAAGGCAGCAGCTCTCATTTGCACTCCTTTCATAAAATTCCATGGAGTGTATCGTGTATTCTCATGCCAAAGAGCTTTACCCATGCAATATTATATTTTGGGGAGGGTGTGCAAATGAGGACTACCAACTTTAAAGGTGCTGTGTCTCTTTAGCAGACAGAAAATACAAAGTGGTGTAAATCATGATCTATAGAATTTGTTTTTGCCTGCAAAAGGGAAACACTACCATTACAGGTAGTGGGCCTCATTTTTAAACACCCTTTCCCCAATTAGATGATATTCCAAGGCTACCTCTTTGGCATTAGAAAAACCCTGTTCAAATATTAAGAGCAAACTGACCACAAAAAAAAAGAAATCTCCTCGCTTCTCATTTACAATCTACTTATCTTTGGCTCAAATATTTCATCAAGTTTACTCTCATGGCAAAGAACTTCTATCAAGGAATTTTTCACAAAATTGGAAAGGCATTGCACTCAAATTGTATACTGAGGTTAAAGCGGATGTCATTAAAACTCATTACTGCAAAATTATTTTGAAACGATTGTGTATGAAGACGAATATTACCGAAGGAATTAAAATAATTTGTTTAATGTACTCAACATTCAATTTTTGTATTGGTAAAACAGGAGGCTTGTCGAAGTGCAGGAAGAGCGAAATTTGATCTTGCATCATAGAAAACATTTGTTTTCAAAATCCTTTAAAAATAATAAGAACAATGAAAAACAATTTAAAAATACAAATGCTCCTGGAGCACATGCAGGATATCCTGCAAGCTCAAATTCCGCTCTTCCCCCACTTCAACAAGCCTCGGCTGTACAAATACGCTTCACAACTTGTGCAGCGTTCCCCCCCCCCCCCCCTCTCCTCTCCTCCTTCTCTTCTAGATTCTCTACTGCCTCTCCTTCATCCACGGCCCCTTCCTCTTCCTATACACCTCCAATGACGTCCTCCAGCATGCTGGTAGCAGCATTATCCTCCTCAATGTCCTTTAAATTAAAAGAGATTTTAAAAAAAAAAGAGTTATCATCTAACAAACTTTGTCGAGATAAAATCAACTATGTAAAAAATATGTATAAATTGGGTATGTAAACATTGGTGTTGCTGGTCTACCTCCTTCAGATATATATGGGGGGGGGGGGGGGAATCAGAACATTTACAAAATACTTATGCTATGTTGACATTGATTCATGTTTACTCAAATAAAAAAATGTGATGGACATCTCAGCTGCCTACAATAATATGTGACACAGGAAAGTAAACACAGATAAAAACAGTTTTTTTTTAAATCATCAGGACTTTTCAGTTTTAGTCCCACAATTATACTGATTCATAACCATGTTATGGATTATTTTAATAAAATTACATTAAAAAACTGAAAAAGACTAAAGACTAAACCCAAACATTTCATTTTTTCCCATAACTTTTAAAGTATTCTGCTTGCGATTCCTTTGTATGGCTATGTATGTATGTATGATCTACTCATATCACAAATGTCACAATGACCTCCCAGAATTCCCAGCCTATTAAACTAACTAGAAAACTGGCCATGAATATTTTTTAATCAGGTATGACTTCAAAATCAAATATTTATGCTTACAAATCCTGCCTCTGTGAGCTCTAGATGCCGTCAACCACCTCTGTATCCAGCATCTCGAGGACTAGGGAGTCAATGAAAGACATTGGTTTTGCTGGTCTACCTCCTTCAGATATATATGGGGGGAAATCAGAACATTTACAAAATACATATACCCACAAATTGATAGCTTGGTTGAATTTTGTTTTTTGCTGTTTTGCTTATACACAGGTGCTTAGAATGAAATTAAAGGGCACAACACAAGTTTAAAACCAATGATGTTTGAACAAATAGATGAACTGACAACCAGAAAACATAATGCTGCACACCTTTCGGATCGGAGGCATAAAGATAAAGATGCTTTTTGGCACTGCTGGAATATAGGAGGAAGTTCTCTTCCTATCCCTGAAATAAACTTGATTAAGATACCTTTACCGATCTGACATTACCATGGTTACAAGATAGTTTGGCATATTTAAATTGACCTGTGACTTTTAACCCCTTAACCCCCAAGAAATAGTAATCAGGTACTCTTTACACGGTCATAAATACACATTCCATGTTTCTTTGCAGGAAATCACTACTTTGCCCATTCAACTGCACTTTATCAATTATTGACTTTGGTTTCATGCTAATTACTATTCATCTCAAAAGATAATATCGCTAATGGATTGTAACTTTATAATACGACAAGATTAATTGCAACAAAATTACCTGTTTACTTGAGGCTCGTCCTCTCGAAGCCTTTGATTCAATCTCCTGCCATTTGCGCTTACAATCTTCTCCAGTCCTTTCAGAGCCCTCAATGTTGTTGCTTCCTACTCCTAGGCATGGGCATCCCTGTTTCTTTTCTTCACCTAGATTTTGTTTTATTTACACTCTTCTCCAGTCCTTTCGGAGCCCTCAATGTCGTTGCTTCCTACTCCCAGGCATGGGCATCCCTGTTTCTTTTCTCCACCTAGATTTTGTTTTATTTGAAAGAAAAAGTAAAGGATATAAATGTTGAAAATCTTTTTTTTAATTTAGACCTATGGTCTTTCTATCTACTCGGACCGAGTCTAAGTGACATAAAATTGAAATTGTGACAGAGATAAAATGATCAAAGTTGTGGGACCATATGTGTTTTTAATCAAAATAGACATCCATCTTGAAAATCTTGCAGCCGTATTTTAAACTCTCACTGCGCATGACGTCATCTAAATCTCATCCCTCAAAATGATAATGAAGGAAAAACTGTGCACGAGCTACAAGTTCGTAATGACGTTATCAGTTTTTCCTTCTTAATCATTTTGCCTTGCGCGTAGACTAGAACTAGAAGGGATGAGATTTAGATGACGTCATGCGCAGTGAGAGTTTAAAATACGGCTGCAAGATTTTCAACATGGATGTCGATTTTGACCCACACCGGTAATTTCGTGAAAAGGGACCGTTAAACGGATTATAGATCTACAGTCAAGTTGGAATTGTAAGTGGAGCCGATGTCGTTTAGCCTAGCTAGGCCTAATATTGGAGTATAAATGCATCCGCTAAAATCAAGTATTTGGGCATAAGTTTGGTAGTCAGATCCGTGCCACCGAGTTTGCAGAGCTGACCCTATGGTCTGCTTCTGTCTCTAAATTAGAGAGGAGCCGACCCTACCCAAATCAGAGGAACGAGTAACAACGAAAGAGCTCAAACATATCTAAACTAGAAGAATTCTAATGGTCAATATGCTTGACTAGTTAAGCTCAGCTCAGTCAGCTCAGCTCAGGCGCATGTTCCAATTGCAGAACAACCCACTGTCTGTATAGACAGACTACAAGAATCTTATCTAGAACATTAGTAGAAGTACTAGACTCTAGATCTAGACTAGAATAGATCTACTAGTACTGATTTAGATCTAGACTAGCTCTTCTTCTTCCAAGAAAAGTGCTGCTTCAAGGCCTTGACAAACCAATAAAGCTATCAAAAATACTGTCAAGGCCTTGGATTAGAGATTTATGTACCTAGGATTAGGATAATGATTCTGTTAATAGACGGTACGAAGTCGAGGGTGAATTTGGTGTATTGCCGACTTTTTAGCCTTAGGCCACACACCAAAAGACACACATGGGACCGAGCAAATTTTGCAGACGATATCGGCCGGCAAAAATAACGAGGTCAAAACATGATTTAATGATACAGTTTGCTATAATTCTCTAAAAAATGTCCATGATAAATCATTACTAGTATAACAGGGACTCGAATACTGGTCATTTACACTTTACAAAGAAATACAGACGAAATTATATAACATTTTAAAGTCCACTTACCCAAAAGATTGCACTGTCTTGCAGCGGCGGGAAGTGAAGTTTTATTCGCTGTTGACGTATGCAAACGATATGCAAATGTTTAATTTACATAAAGTCACTCTTACGCTAGGAGAGTCTTCGAAGATCTTTATGAAACGGAAAATAAATTTTCACGGGAGTCTCTCGTAGCTTAAGAGAGACTTTCCATGATTTACACTAAGAGAGACTTTTAAGAGAGACTCTTTATGAAACACCCCCCTGGTACGAGTAAAGATTAAAAGCCTTCATTGTGCCAATCATTAGTATGACCATAGTATCAATGAGGTAGGGCTTTTCCAGTAACAAATGACGTAGCTATATACCAAACCAAAAAACAACAAGTAAGACAAAACTAAGAAAGCAAAGAAAACATAAGACAAAAACCAGCTCACGAGGTAATTATTATGAGGTATTTGCGAATGATTTTACACAGTAGCCCCTACAATTTGAACAATGTTTTCTTATTTCTTTTCATGTACATGTAATACTATGATTTAATTCGAACGTTTATAACTTGTCATAACTTTATTGATCAGTTTCTATTACTTTTTAGTTTGATCTTTAACGTTCTGAGAACATCTTATAAACTTGTTTATATCAAGAATAAATATTGTCACAATAATTTCATGAAATGATGTATCAATAAATATTCCAACTTTATGGGCAAAAGTGTAAAATGAGATTTTTTTAAAAAGCACCTATTAAATAATAATGTGTGTTTAGCTAGAATGTAAAATTCTATCCGCCGCCCCCTAAAAAATACGAGCACGTACAGGTGCGCCGACTACTCTCATCACTAATCACCTTTGTGTTTATAGAATGGATATTTTAACTTGCAATACTATATATAGGCCTATATTGTTATTTTAGTCACATATTTTTCATTTTAGTAGAGCGACATCTAGCCACTAAATACAGAGTATACACTATCTTTTTTTTTGCTGCTGGTACATTTTGGGGATATAGAGTATAATAGTGCAAACGGTGAAACAACGACCTAGAAGACATTTCTATTTTTTAAATTGAAAATCTTGGGAATAACCTTGCAGCGTTTATTTCTAATAAATGCATTTTTCCTTAGCAATGTAATTGTAATATGATTAAAGAATCTTGTCCAATAGTTATGGACGACCGATTGAAATCAGAAACGTTTCGATAAATTTTATTTTTGGGGAAAGAAGTATAAATAAATTATAAACATGAATGGTGTGACCTGTAATTCAAAATTCATATTCACACTTTCAAAAGGGTCTACAGTATTAAACGAAAATCTTTTCAGTTGCTAAATATGATAAAAATGAATGCAATTTTTGTTGTAAATAAGAGGTGACATCATGTCACTGATATGTGACTGTATATTTTACAATAACACTTAACATGTTGACTTGACACATGATAAAATATTTGTGCGGTACAAAGATAAATGCACTTTCTTATGGTACTGATATTTTAGACGATTATTGTGCGAATGGTCCTTGGTGACAGTGGCGTACCTGGGGTACTCCGTCAGGGGGGGCAAGCGACCGAAACAAACAAAAAAGGCGATGCTAATTTTCACTTCTGGCGAGCGAGCAAGCAAAAAAAAAATCTCTAAGTAACGTTTGGTATATAAACTGGTATTGTTGCAAGTTGGGGTGGGAACATTCACTTGTAAGCGACGTTAATTTCATTTTTTTGCAAACGAGCGTAGCGAGCAAGAAAAAATCACTTCTTTTTTAATAATTGCCACTTAAACTTGGTTCAATTGTCCCATGCAGGGCGCGGGAACAATATTGTGTTTAGGGTGATTTTATACCCATCTTAGCTAGCGAGCGAAAATACATCTTTCTCTCAATGAATTGCTATATAAAATTTGTTTCATTGTTGCAGGTCGGGGGGCACAATCGTGTTTAAGGCAATGTCAATCCCATTTTGGCGGGCAGGCAACCCCCTACATTTCTCTTTTTAATGATATTGTAGCAGGTTAGTGGTGGGCACATAATTCCAGGAGCTAGCGAGCAAAAAAAAATCACTTCTCTTTGATAGGGAAAATATGGTACATAAAACTTGGGTTCATTGTTCCATGTCAGGGACGTGATTATTAAAAGCGGTGTTATTTCTATTTTGGCGAGCGAGCGTAGCGAGCGAGCAACAAAAATCACTTCTCTTTTATAGGGAAAATATGGTACATAAAACTTGGGTTCATTGTTCCATGTCAGGGACGTGATTATTAAAAACGGTGTTATTTCTATTTTGGCGAGCGAGCGTAGCGAAAAAAATCACTTCTCTTTTATAGGGAAAATATGGTACATAAAACTTGGGTTCATTGTTCCATGTCAGGGACGTGATTATTAAAAGCGGTGTTATTTCTAATTTGGCGAGCGAGCGTAGCGAGCGAGCAAAAAAAATCACTTCTCTTTTATAGGGAAAATATGGTACATAAAACTTGGGTTCATTGTTCCATGTCAGGGACGTGATTATTAAAAGCGGTGTTATTTCTATTTTGGCGAGCGAGCGTAGCGAGCGAGCAAAATTTTTGTAATGATAATTGGTTCATAAATTTCAGATTTGTTTGTTGCAGGTCAGGGCTTACACGATCATATCTAAGGTGATGTTAATTCCGTTTTGGCGAGCACGAGCACACCAAAACTTCTTTGAAAAACGTTTGGTACATAATTATTAACTGGTTGTTGCAGGTTGGGGCGGGCACGTTAGCGGTGTCAATTCCATTTTGGCGAGCGAGCATAGCGAGCAAGCAAAAAAAAGATTAATAGAAATTAATAGGTCAGGATGGACGCAATCGCGTTTAACGCGATTCAATTCCTTTTTGGCGAGAGGGCGAAAAAAACTCTTCCATTTTTAATGATATTTTGCAGGTCAAGGGTGGGCACAATTGTTTCCAAAGCAATGTCTATTCATTTTATTCGCGAGCGAGTGTAGCGAGCGAGAAAAATGAATTAGTCTCTTTTAGTAACATTTGGTACATACATTGTTTGTTATTGTTGCCATGGTTGCAGGTCGGGGCCCGTCGGGGCAGGCACAATTGTATTCTAGGCAATGCTAATCCTTTCCTTTTTTCAGGGGGACGAGCAAGTGAAAACATTTAATACAAAATAGGCTAGCAAGCAGTTCGCGCCAGCGAAGAGTTTCGAATTTGTTATATCACTTATATTTTCCTATTTTCATTTGTCTTAATTTTTCAGGGCCGTATGCGGAATATTTTTCTGGTGGGGGAGGGGGAAGGATGCGTAAAAAGTTTTTGAAGAATCTCAAAAGCAAAAGGAGTGAAGGGAGTTCGAGCGACCGAACTGGTCATGAGGGTACTTTTGCATTTTCAAAAGTAGAATTGAAGGATTTGGTATAGGCCTACACTACATTTTCAGGAAAAAAACTGTACGTTTTCAAAATATCTGGGGTCAACTGCCCCCCCCCCCCCCCCTGGTGCGTACGGCCATGGTCTTTTTTTTTTAATTTCCCCATTATTTTCCTTTCCTTTTCTTTTCCCTTTTTCTTCCTTTTCTCTTCTTTTTCCTTTTTTCTTTCCTTTTCCTTTTTTTCTTTTTTTCTCTTTCTTTCCTTTTTTTCTTCCCTTTTCCTTTTTTCTTTTTCTTTCCTTTCCTTCCTTTTCTTTTCTTTCCCCTTTTTCTTTTTTTCCCCTGGAGCCCGTCAGGGGGGGCACTCTGCCCCCCCTGCCCCCCCCCATAGGTACGCCAGTGCTTGGTGAGTAACAGGAATAACAGGTGTGTTTAATTCTATTAATTTCATTCCAAAGTAATGCCTCAAGGAAGGGGGCATATGAACCTTTGTGACCAAGATAACGCCCCCTTCCTCCTTCGATGAAGTAGAAGATTTTTCATTTTGTCATTATAAAAACATATAGCAACGACATCGACAAATATATTTCCTAATTATTCTGCTTGCATAGGATGAAGCGAGAAAATTGGCACTTTGTATAAGACATGTAAAAGTACAATTTTGTTCACACACGCAAAATTAAGTCTGATCTTTACGTTCACAGACTTTCATTTGCCACTTTAAAGGATATAGGTAGCATTAAATCACCTTTTACACATACACCTACCCTTTTTGCCTACGACTTGCGGGGGGGGGGGACTCCTCAACCATTTACAGGTATAGGCGCCTCCCCCCCACCCCCCTCCACACACACACTACATTTGTTTAACCCTACAGTCAGTTTAAAGAACAGACCCTATTTTCGGTGTGCATTACCTAATAATACCTATCATCACACAAGTTAATTTCCGCAAGTAATACATAATGTGTTCATATCTTCGACAATATTTTACGATTAAACGAAATAAAAGGGACCGTGGTAAAGAACGAGTGAATTTTATTTTGAAAGGTGAAACTTTGTATTTTTGGTAATTTTTGAAAAATGGCTAGTGTGCCCTCTTTTCATTATCTGCTATACGTTTCTATTTTTATTTTTTTTGCAATTTTGTATTATTTTTTTTTTAAAGCGAACGCATCATCTTACCCTGTACTCCATTTCATACATGTTAAATAATTTCAAAAAACACAAATACTGAGGAAATGGTCGCGCACGGCCCCACCAATAATATCCATTTTTCATTTGCAATATCACCACGTTTAAACTCATGCTATATCATTTTTGAACTAGAATAGTGCGTTGTGCAAATTAAAGACATAATTGCCTGGACATCCTGCCTAGACAGGCTGAACTCATGATCATGGCTTGAATATCTATTATAGTATGCACTTCTCGATATGTGTAGTTATTACTTTCAATTGGATACGGTACGTATCATCATTGTCCTTTGTAGACACATAGTCGAACGAGTGAAAACATGAAGATTAGTGAAGGAGCAAAAGTCCCCAAACATCTTTAACCTACGGGAAATGTGTTCGACATTTAACATGATTTCAGCCATCTAGCTCTTTTCACAAACAGACGTCTGCCACAATCCGAAATGCGCCCTAAGATAAAGGAACTGCCTCCTAATGGTTACTCATTTTCTACACCTTGGCTGAGAGTGGCAGTTCAGGCAGCAAGCTCTATGAAATACAGACGCCTTTTGCTTTTAAAGGCCAGCATGTTAGGGGTGAGACTCACCATGTAAGACCAAAATGACTGACATGGGCTATGGAGTTTGAGAGGCGCGAAGGCCACATCCTCAAGGAGGCGTGTTCCGTCAAGGGTGTACCTTGTCAATCCTATGGTGTCCGACCCCACCCTCACCCTGGCTACCAACACACTGTCATTACCATCTACTGCAGCTAGAAGATATTCTGAATCATCACTTGCTGTGATTGAGCCTCCGACGTGACCGTCTCTGTCAAAAACAGTGACTGTGCTTGGAGTCATGATACAGGTGCAGGTCACCATGATGCCTGTCTTGGTGACACAGATCTGCGAGGGTTTGATGTTACCGGTGTGGACGACTCTCTTGGGGTTAGACTTGCTGCCGTGGAAGATGTTGATCTCGGAGGATCGACCCACTGCGTAGATGTTGTCCTCTAGGTCGCTACATATCATCGGGCACATGCCTGCCTTGTTGCAGATGTACTTCATGCCTCCGATTCGTTTGCCTTTCCGATCAAACACAAGGCATACATCTACATCATGGGAAACGACCGTTCTTCCGTCGGCAAGCATTGCGATGTCATATACGTTACCCACGTCGCTCTTCAGATGAGTGATCTGGTTTCCTGATAAGGAAAAGCAGTCCGAACCCTTGCCGTTCCAGCCATACCCAACAACCACTGCATCCTTGGACAGTGCTGACATGCCTGCCAAACCCTTGGGTAACGGAATTTCTCCTACAATCGTCATTGAATTTACTGTTGGAGTACTTGTGTGAAGCCCCTCTGCATTCTTACCTCTTACAGATGAAGCAGTTTGGTCATGCTGCCTTTCATTCGCCGATGCATTCATTTCAAGTTCGATGTGACCTAGGGCAAGAAGCTTCTCATCCGCTTGACAAAACAATGCACTCTTTTCAGCTGTCTCGTCCGAATTCTTTCGTATTTCGTTCACCATTTTTAGTAACATTCCTTCATCTTCCTGGAGAATCATTAACTTTTTAACAAAGGCATCCCTAATTTCCTTCTCCAAATTCCCAAGGTGTTGGTTCGTATCCTTTGTGAGATCATCAGCATTACTCAAAGACCTTTCAAGTAGGAATCGTCTTGCCTTCCTTCGAATAAGAGTGTTTCGCCTTTCCTTCAGGTCCCTTTCCAACTCTTCTTTCTTTTTGATGACATGATCTTTGTGGCCGTTGAGGTAACAAGTAAGGCAGATGAATTCCGCACAATCTTCACAAAAGATGTCCTTGTAGACTCCACTGTGCATTGAACAGTACACCGGTCTACGACCAGCAACCTCTAAGTTGATTTTCTCCACAAGTCCCTTGACTGAAAAGTTTGGAATCAGTCCTGCCACCCGGTCCTGACCAAGACCGGTCACACCCCTGCAGACGGGACAGACTAGGTGATCAAGATCATGATGCTGCTCGTCGTATGCTTCCAGGCACTCCCTGCAGAAGGTGTGACCACAGCCAAGGATGGTAGCGTTCTCGAAGACGTCAAGACACAAGGGACACACCAGGCCTTGAAGCTTCTCCCCTTCCACCTTGCTAGCCATTGCGGTCGACGGTCGGGATATATCAGATCTATGGGATGCAGAAACATGGACAGAATTTGTTGTTAAATACAATCATAATCTGTATCAACAACAACAACAACGAAGTATGATACTGCATAACACTTTTTTTAACAAGTTTTTTAATCCATCGAATTAAACCCTTCAAATACTTTTGTTCTGTCAATGAAATACCGCCGGGTTCATAATAAATATAAAACAAATAATTAAAACATATAGATGATGATGATGTTGATAATAATAATAATAGTTGTAATGATGATGATAATAATAATAATAGTTGTAATGATGATAATAATAATGATGATAATATTATTAATAATAATAATAATGATAACAACAACAAAAAAGCAACAATAGTGGATTCTTGTATAGAGTTCGTGTCTGTCAGACTTGACACTCGTGGCGCTCCACAATTATTACCCCGGCTTTAGCATGGCTTCAAGGAATCGAAGAGGAAGTCCATCCTGACATTTAGTTGGTTTTAATAGAAGCAAAAAAAATGAGAGCAACCGGTCAGTCAAAGTTTGAGCAAAATCTGATAAAAAATAAGTTATGAATTTTTGAAGTTGCGATTAATGAAACATAAATTCGTAGCTCTGTGGCGTATCTTGCGAGCTCCCCTCCCCTTTACCCTGTAATACATAAAATTGTAACTTTCATTTTCGTAGTTATTGATGACGGAATAGATTTGTTTCATACAGGGGTTGTGTAAAAAATACATATTTGCAACAATTATATTTCAGTTCACACCGGTGTGTTGGCTCAGTCAGTAGAGCGTCCGCCTCTCAACCGGGAGGTCGTGGGTTCGAACCCCGGCCGCGTCATACCAAAAGACGTTAAAAGATGGGAGTTGTTGCTACCTTGTTTGGCGTTCAACAATAATATAAGGGATAGAGCATCGTCGATCTGGCGCTGCTCAGTGGCT
Source organism: Strongylocentrotus droebachiensis (assembly GCA_035222895.1). Taxonomy (NCBI): domain Eukaryota; kingdom Metazoa; phylum Echinodermata; class Echinoidea; order Camarodonta; family Strongylocentrotidae; genus Strongylocentrotus; species Strongylocentrotus droebachiensis. The sequence goes on from JAVYIG010000673.1 coordinate 89,096, forward strand.
GCCGGGCTCACGATCAATTGGGCAAAAAGAATTTCCGTTTCGGTTTAATAAAATTTGGAGTGGACTATTAGGCTATTATATTATTATGTTACATGTATGACTGGAAATTGTCTTTACACCCAAAATAGACATTTCTGAATTTTTAGTACAAAGCAAATTGGTGGGGAGCTCACAGGAGTAAGACCACGACGACTCCAAACTTTCAATATTTTAAATAAAATTATGTACCTTCGTCAGAGGCCTACTGACTAAATGTAGCTAGCTAATTTTGAAGGTATTCCTTTCGGACATACTTGAATTAAATTCAAAGTCCCCTTTTAATTGACATAGTTACCGAACAAACACGAAATACAATGACATTCTGTGTAATACATTAATGATTTAATTGATTCGAGTAGGCAAACTAAACGAAATCGTATAAGTTAAGTTTAATACAATCATTTTTATCTTACCAGAAAGACAGGCCTGCAATTCTAAAAGGCATTCCTAGCAGAGTCGTGGCGTTGGCCCTCAGGTCGGGGTGGTGGAAACCTAAAAAGTGAAAAATATAGATAACTAGGCGAGATGACATAGCCTTGACAATCTTTCCATTTCTTCTTTTCTTCTTCTTCTTCTTCTTCTTCTTCTTCCTCTTCTTCTTCTTCTTCTTCTTCTTTTCTTCTTCTTCTTTTCTTCTTCTTCTTCTTCTTCTTCTTCTTCTTCTTTTCCCCTTCTTCTTTTTGTCTTCTTCTTCTTCTCATTCTTCCTCATCTTCATCTTCTTCCTCTTTTTCTTCTTTTTCTTCTTCTTCTTCTTCTTCTTCTTCTTCTTCTTCTTCTTCTTCTTCTTCTTCTCTTTCTTCTTCTCTTTCCTATCAAAGTATTTGTATTGACCCTTGTTTCTTATGTTGGGAATGTTGGAGATTGGTGGAGTATTTAACGTAAAATGAAAATAATGATAATAATAAATAAAATAAAATATTTAAGGGCAATCCAACCTTTGTAATGGGGTCATTTGCACGAAGGCAGAATTAAGAAAAGACAGAATTAAACGAAAGTTTGAAATAAATTGGACCAATAATGGTTATGAATGTTTGAAATATGACATCTATACGAATCTCAAATTCGCAATTTGTTTAATAGTTTCTGACGTAGGCACGGACAACTTTCCTGCTTGTTATTTCCCAAAAAAAATACAATTAATTTCTAATATGTGCCTTCTCCCTTGGGTCACTACTCAAAATATATCATTGATAACATTTTATTATAGGTCCTCTAGAAAGAAAAGGCCCTCCGGAGTTACACATGTGTGCCTTTTTTTTTTTTTTTTTTTTTTTTTTTGCCTTTTGGTCATTTATTTTTGTTTTGAAACAAACGGGAAAGTTGTCCGTGCCACAATCACAGTGCCATTACCTTTACAGCCAATGTGAAGTGCCCATAGTGATTTAAACTTTAAAAAAAAAAATTCTTCTAACGAATACGTTCAAACTTTCACCCGTTTGCTTCTGTGATTTTCTGTTTTCTTTTTGAGTAGTTGTCTATTATGGTTGGATTTTCCTTTATCGAGTAAAAAAAAGTGGACGAGCTAATAACTTAACTGTTATTAATGTAAAACATTTCCCTTTTAACATGTTCAACTGCTGTTCAAAAATAAAGTTTAAATTATACATGCAAATACCGGTTCCTGGAAATGCGGTAGAATACCTTTCGGTTCCTCATATGCGTGAGTATAGCACGTGTACACAACCGAATCCTAAAATGCTACTTAACCATGCTAACTCAGCACGTTGCTAGCTCTACGTGATTAAATGTGGCGTTGATGCTTATATAGTTAGGCAGCTTAGATGTATTCCCTGCCTAAGTGCATTATGATAATTATAATAATACTACTAGCATTGCGTTCTTCGAAACTATACAAGTGACAGTATAGATGTAGCTTAAATGCGACGATTATATTACTGGGAACTTTGTCTCACAAAGCCATCATATAGGCCTCTCCTTCTTTTTCATTTTATATAAACATTTAAGTGAACCTTATTTACACATTGTCGATGATATTGATAACTTTGTATTTCCATTGTTTTGTTTAATGAATGTTTATTTGCTTCGATTGTATATTTTATAAAAATGAAATAAATGAACGATTGGTCGATTGATTTCCATTTTCCACCGAAAGAAGGAGACGTTTCGAGCAAATAATGTTGACTTATTTGTGCCCCCCCCCCCCTTTTTTTTCATGTCACGATTTTCCTGCATTTATAGGTAAATTGCTTGAATCTCCTGAATGGAGACGATTATAATGGGTAAATTATATTTCTAAATCAACCTACGTAATACAACATAAACAATAATAATTCACTGTATGAAATCAATCGCCCTAGTCTTGCGTTTTCTGTAATTAGCTAGGCGTTGCTAATCTATACAATATCATCCCCAGTTCGCAGTTATCTCGTGCATTAGATGTACCATGGCATTCTAATTTATCGATGCATGTTTGCAATGTAGAAATAGAGATTGTATAGATGTCCTTAGCATTATAGGGATAGAACGTAAAACAAGGCCGCGGCATTGGAGGACTAATTACCTATATCATCACATCATGAAAGGCATAATATCGAAAGAATGTGACTTACGTGTACGTATAGATGCATTTAGTGGACACATGCAGCCTCGCCCCGTTGTTGCTATCTTCAGTTCCGGGTTGGGTCATTATATTACAGTCATGTACCCTATACGTTTTTCCAATTTCCCCGTAGCTAGTCTATAGCAGTCAGTCATCGTTCAGTTGTAAATCAGATACGGCACATATGATTTGGTCACATTATATACCCCCCCCCCCCTCCGTTCTCTCTCTCTCTCTCTCCCTCTCTCTATATATATTAACACACACATACACACGCACGCACACACACACACACACACACATAATATTTATATCGCTTTATCATCCCCCAACATCCGACGAAGGTGTTTAATAGGCCAGGGACGTGATCAAGTCCCTTCTTCAAGGTGAAGATAATTCGGCATTAGCCGAATATTATTGTGTACCGTCGAATGGGTTTCCAGATAATCCAGTGTATACCGTGCTTAGTCAAGGTCTGGTGCATGTTGAAGGTGAATGACTCACTAACACTCATCACTCATCCTCAACTGCCTTCATTATCTTGTAAAATTGACTTAATTTACCACTTGAGAAGCAGCTCATGGAGAACACGTCCGCCATTAAAGGGATCGGGTGACTTTGTCTCAAATTCTGAAACAAAATCCTGGATTTAGCTCATGCTGCAATGATAATTATAAAACTTTAGGTCGATCTTGAATCCCATGACTTTTAAGAGCCGATCGCCTGTCTGATTATCAAGATATTTATTAATTGGAAATCAAAATTTCAAAAACCGTTATTATAACACTACAGTATATTGGGTATAAAGAATATGGTAAAACCGGCCACTCAAAGATTTTTACCTTTTGAGGCACTTCATGATAATTTTGAAGGGCAATTTTTTAGGGCTCCAATATTACACCATATCACAGGCACTGATAACACGTATAGGGCCATGCATCTCATATTTAACATTGTTAAACGATGCCTTTAAGGTATGGCGTGTTTGTGAGTTTTCTCTCGCTCTCCTTTCCTCCCTTCTCTCTATCTCTCTTGCTCTCTCTCTCTCTCTCTCTCTCTCACTCTCTCTCTCTACCTGTCACTATATTCCATCCCCATCCTTTTTGTTGCTGTCTAATATAACTCAGTTTCTCTTGCTGTTACGATGTATGTCTCAAATGCCCCTCTAACTTTACCTCTAACATGTCACTTCAGTCGGTCATGTCGGTACATTCATTTACGAATTCAAAGCCTATATAGGTTTAATAATGACTCATACACGGTCCTCTTTTTCCCGATAGATATACAGACCAATACAGAAATAAATATAACAATTAATGAATTAAAAAACAATAATAATAAAATACATATAAATTAATGTTCTACTCAGTTGCCAGACAGTCAAGGACATGCCCCATGAATAGCAAAGCACTTTCGCTCTTTAAAAGACCAAAAATGGCGCCATGCATGGACGAGGTTTCCGAGTCAGTTTTAAGGAGGGTCGTGTAACATGGATAATAGGGCACTTTATTTTCCAAAACAATTATCTCTAATGATGTTAATGGCTGGCCAGCTTAAGTGACATTGCAAGGCCCCAATGTCCTGTCGCCGCCATCAACGTTATGCATCGACGTAGATAATGTTCATGCCTTGCTAAATTATACCTTTTACCATGTTTACGATAATTTCAAAACAGGGTACCGTTTGGAAAATTTATTGTCAGGCCAGTTCAATTTCAAGACAACGAATAGAAATAAATGATAATGATAATAATAATGATAATAATAGTATATACATGTACATAATATACACAGTAGATTTTGATTGTAGGCCTATACATTGTATCAATAAAAAAGAACTATACGATCGCAGTAATATTATTGCTTCTCCTACATACAGTTTACAGTTTACAGTTCACCAGTTTACAGTTGTGTGCGCCATTTTAAACAAAGCTAATGACCTAGGAGTCATGTATCTATGCGTAAATACACCAGTTTACAGTTGTATCAGTGCGCATGAGCAGACAGTTGACCTCGGGTCATTGGCCCCGGAACAGGGCCAAATTGGCCCTGTTCCGGGGCCAATAACCTCTGACCTCTGGTATTTATGCGTAAATTAAGATTGTGCCCATGCAAATGATGATATGCGCGCACAACGCAGCGCGCAGGCAGTGATATCATCATAATTTGCATGGGCGCAATCTTAATTTACGCATAAATACATGACCTCTAGGTCATTGGCTTTGTTTAAAATGGCGCACACAACTGTAAACTGGGGAGTGTTTCACAAAGATCCTAAGTTGAACTTAACACTAAGTTGGACTTAAAAATTATGGACAGCCATTGGAGCCTTAAAATGAAATATATTCAAAAGCAGAAATTCAAGTATTTTAGATTTTTTTATAAATTCTACATCAAGAACATGAAATCTCCTTGATGATAGAAAATATGAATGATTTGAATCAACATTTTATGCCTTTTACAATAACTTTTACAAAATGTTTTCAAAGATGCTAATGGCTTTCCATAATTTTTAAGTCCAACTTAGAGTTAAGTTCTACTTAGGATCTTTGTGAAACACTCCCCTGGTGTATTAAGATTGCGCCCATGCAAATAATGATGACATCACTGCCTGCGCGCTGCGTTGTGCGCGCACATCATCATTTGCATGGGCGCAATTTTAATTTACGCATAATTACCCGAGGTCAGAGGTTATTGGCCCCAATTTTGGGTCAACTGTCTGCGCATGCGCACTGATACAACTGTAAACTGGTGTATTACAGATGTGAACAGCATACAGCATGATTAGATCCCGAGTGTTGTCGGTACAGTCCTAAATCATACATATATAGTTGCCCATAAAGTTGGAATGATTTTTCTTACCTCTTTTTATGATACGTTTAAGACAATATGGTTTATTCTCGACAGATCAAGTTTAAATTTTCTAAGAACGTTATTGATCAGTATACAGTTATTCTGATAAGATATATCTTGTTTATCAAGAATAATGAGTCCATAATATACAAAATTTGATATATCATACAATGAAGCATGGTTTGGCCAAATGTGAGTTTTAATTTAGGAAATGTATAACGTCTAAGTAGTGAAGTGCAGACATGAGACGATAACGATTTAGAAGGGTGATTCAGAATATACTATGAAAAGTCTTATCAGAATTAATATTTATTTGCATGATCATCTTATTTTATGTTTGAAAAAATCTTCACGTATAAGTTAATCTTTTTGGATCTTCTTGGATTCTTTTCCTCCTAAATACTCCGAAGAAGAGTTTTGACTGGAGGTGGTGGAGGGTGGACGATTACATTTTGGATAAAGAAAAAAATACGACAGTCAAAGATAAATAGACCTGTTTAATCAATTACATTGATTAATCTAGAAAGAGTTCTAGTATGACTAAAGAAATATAATCACAGGCACAGCGTTAAAATCATCTAACAAGATTGTGATCATAACCTTACTCATTTTTATTTGTTTTTGATTTCGTAAACTCTTTTCGGGAGTGAGCACAATTTTTTAATTATTTGTTGGCTCAACGGGGAGGGGGATGGAGTTCTATTTGTTTTTAATAATCAACACCCTCCCCAACCCTTTGAGCAAAAAACAATTGGCACTTTGGAATCTCTTAGATTTAGAATTGAGAAGATAACACAATTCTTGTCTGATCTGCGGCTACATTTTGAAACACCGACCATAAAAACGACTATCTTACCTATTGTCAAAAGAGGGCAGCAAATTACATGTTGAGCCAGCTGGCTTGCTGCGCCTGCGCAATGGCAACCTTAGCAACGGGTAACTCCAAAATGGACGACGAGCAACAGGCGAACGCAGGTAAATAGTGATTGTTTATACCGATAAATATCATATTTGTAAATATATTTTTGTTTTATTCAAGTGATATGTACGTATTAACTCTACAGCTATAATTATCATTGACATTCTTAGTTATTGGGCTTTCTTAATTGTATTAATATAGCAAAGAACTCGCCCATGTTTTTCTGCAGGATTTTGAAGTTCGCCGCGATGCGGTCAGTGTATGGGCCGAGAGTGACGGGGGAAGGGAAGTTGCCGTGAGCCTTGTGCGATGGTGCACGGTCGGCCGCGCGCGGCGGGGTGGAATGCGAACAAATGAGGTTGGATATTTTTTTTAGACTGTAGGCCTAGGCTTCATGTTATTTCTTGGTCTATTTGGGTGAGGCAGATTGCTTTCACCTGAATTTAGACATTAGATCTATGTATGATATTAGACTGATTTCTAAATCAGCAATCAATGAAAATGTGATTGTGAAACAGTTCTGAAACGAAAACAAGAATTGAAGAAAGAAAGACAGATCAAACTCAAAATCAAATTGAAGGCTTAGCTTGAAGTTTTGAAGAGATTTGTAATTGAACACTGTTTTGACATGCTAAGGTAGATGTTCAAGTTCAAACGCTGATGGATCTGTTGAAGTTGTAATGAAATAGCGAAGACGAAGTTTACAAATTATGATTTTTATGTTTGTCACCTCAAAATAGTAGAGATTCAAAATCAATTTTTATATTCCATTGCAGAACCTGCTGCTACTGATGGGCAGCAGGAAGAGACCAATGCTGAGCAGGAAACTAACGAGACATCACAAGAAGACACAACAGCACAAGGTACAATTCAAGAATGCCAGAAGACTAAGTTATAAAACTCTCTGCGGCATTAACCGCTAGCCTTTCTTGGCAATCCAACGTCGTCAATAAGAAAAATGAAAACAAATGAAGTCTTTCATCTGAAATTGATAACTACCCCACTTTATGAGATGATGATCTATAGGAAGGCCTTCTCAACTGGCGGCGCGCGCGCCAATCGTGGCGCTTGCGCTCAGTCAGAAAGAAAAAATTAAAAAATTATATTTTAAAAATAAAAAAACTCAGCTGTAACAGCGATAAGTTGAGCCCAAAATCTAAGCTAGCCATTTTGTTTGATTGATTTTCACTTCATTTTGACATTTTCAGTGTTTATTGCACCAAAATAACTACATATAAATTAACTTCCAGTGTAGATTTTAGCCAGGAATTGTACTAATTATTTAACATCAATATGAAATTATGATTGATGTTTTATGAAACGAAAAGGTGTTAAAAATGCCATATCTGGGCCTTAAAAAAGCCCTAAATTCCACTAGCTTCCGGGGGCTTCGCCCCCTGGACCCCACCCGGTATCATACAGTCACCAAACATACTGGTTGGCACTTCAACCTCAATAAATGTTTGTTTTGGCGCTTCTAATAAACTAGTTGAGAAGGCCTGACCTAAAGGAAGGGGTGGGGGGGGGGGGGGGCGGTAGTGTGAATGTTATAAAGAGATTATAATTTATTTTTCCAGTTTTTAAAATGATAGTGATAAAGTGTGGATGTCATAAAGAGATAATTTATTTTCCAGTTTTTAAAATGATAATGATTATAATTCAGACATAGACCCCATGTATTCTTTCCAGAGCCATTCGTACATGATTTTCTGGTCTCCATCTGTACTCCCTGGAATGAAACAAATCTTTAAGATTTATTCTATTTTGGAGGTTGGCAATGTCTACAACAGTACAACTGCTAATTCAATTTCATTATTTGATTACAGCTGCCAATGACAATGCAGAAACAGCTGAAGTGAGTCCGGAGGGTGGGGCAGATGCCCCAGCAGCCGAGGGTGCGGACGACCCACAGGACACAGAGGGGAATGGTGAGCAGAAGGCGGAGCAGGAAGATGGCAGAGAGAATAACGATGCGGTAGAGCCTCCGATTGAAACTGCTCCTGAAGATGGACAAGCGCCCGAAGGTGTGTTTCATTGAAATTCATCCCATCTCAACTCTATTGACGCATTTGGAAGGAAAGCATGAAATTATTCATGATGGATGTAGTCATTGTTCTTCATAGTTCAATAAATCCCCCCCCCCCCCTGCAGTACAAATGATGAAATGCTGACATTTTAAAGTGAAAATGAAATAACATATCAATATGAAGAATAAAAAATGGTCAAAACAAAGACAAATATAAAACAACATATTTAAAAAAGAAAATCATTAGACAAAGTTTTGTGAGATACAATCACTATTCATTCTCGGGAAAATAAGAAATTTAATATATCGATGAAACTTCTGTTTGCAGTGTGATTCAAATTACTCTTGAACGACCAGTGTCATATACATGTTTGCAAAGTAATTCCCATCCCCTGTTGGTCTGAATTTGTAATATGCATTTTTTTTTTTAAAGTGAATATAATGCATTAGATGCTAATGATAGATGAGCTTCATGTATATTGCAGATCTGTTCCTCATTTCAAGTACAACAGATTTCATATGTCGATTTCAACAAGAATGATCTTATGATATCACTCTTAGCCGATGCACCCCAGGCCGCCGAAGACGCAGCACCAGCAGCCCAGGCAGAAGGGGAACAGGTTGTCGCAGATGATGACACCGCCTCAGCTGCAGAGGGAGCAACAGAGGCTGACACAACCCAGGAGACACAGGGTGACACACCCCAGGAGACACAGGGTGACACACCCCAGGAGACACAAGGTGACGCACCCCAGGAGACACAAGGTGACGCACCCCAGGAGACACAAGGTGACATACCTCAGGAGACACAAGGTGACGCACCCCAAGATGCACCGGCAGAAGGACAGGGGGAAGCACCCGAGGAGACACCAGCAGCAGAACCCCTGACAGAACCCCCGACAGAATCCCAGCAACCACAAGCAGACACTAGTGGGGACGGAGAACCAAAGCCCCAGGACGCCCCGCCCAAGCAGCAACCAGAGGGTGGGGAGACACAGGGCGATGAGGGTGGGGCAGAGGAGACTGAGGGAGAGAAAGGAGAGGATTCTAAGGAGGAAGAGGATGAGAATCTGATACCTAAAGATTTCTTTTATGACTATGAAGAACACAGCTCCAAGCCAGTTATTGCAGAGGACTCCGGTCTACCCAACGACATGCTCAAACTATTGTATCCTTTGAAGATCTTAAGATTCATTAATTCAATACTAGCAACCTTACAGTGGAATTCTTACTGAATCTACAGTGTACATACATTTAAAAAACATAACATTACAATCAGAGGGAACATAAACAGATTTATGTAAAATACAATGACAGAAAAAGATTAAGAAATTTAAAATGAAAACAGAATTTATTCTAGTAATGGGAAACCAAGGGAATTTCATTAAAATAGAAACCAGTTGAAAGTAATATCAAAAATAGAAATTCAATGAATTTTGGTTTGACAACTTTGGATATCAAGAGCTTTAGATTTTGTCTTTTCAGAAGGCTCTAACTTCGCTGACAGACACTATGTATCACTATTATTATTATTATTGTAATCTATGGCTTATATTAAAGCTTTCTGTGTCTTTATGAACACCTACATGTAGTAGTATTATCCTTGACTTGTAGTCTTACTTCACCAGTCACTCTTTTGGATATGACTGCAAGAAACTGTCCAATCTGTACATGCTGGATGCCAATACAGTCCTCTTTGCGGCTGGTAACATAGTCCAAATCTTGAACCTCGTAACCAAGGAGCAGCGATATGTCAGGACGACAAGCGGCGGTGGAGTTGGTGCCATAACTGTAAGTTAAAACAGAGTATTTTCCTATTTATCCTTTCAGGACAACATTTATTTTAGGGCTTAATTGATCACATACTTTTGCTCAAATTGGCAACAATATATTTCTGTTATTGCTACATTCTTAAAATAAAATGATATGTCTGTGAATACAATATACATGGGCAAGAATGTTGTCCTAAAATTGAACAAAATTGCATTTTTTTTGGTAGAAAAACAAGATTTCTTATCTCTCAAATTGAAATACTCCCCGGTATGTATTATTGTGATCAATAATTCCTAAAAAAAATCTCAGAATAGAATATCTTTGTCCTGCATGCAAACAATTTTACATCTAGATGGTTCAAAACTGTTAAACAGATTTTTTTGAGGTGTTTGCAGCCTTCAGTTATTTTGTCTCATTTTAAAATTCTTTTCAATAACAGGTGCACCCAAGTCTGAAATACTTTGTGGTCGCCGAAAAGGGGGACAAGCCCAACATCATCTTCTATGAGTTCCCCTCCCTCAAGCTCTATCGCATCCTGAGGGGCGGCACGGAGAAGGGCTACGCCTTTGTGGACTTCAACCCTGCCGGGACCCTCCTGGCCTCCGTGGGTTGTAACCCTGACTTCATGCTGACCCTATGGGACTGGCAGCAGGAGAAGATCCAACTGAGATCCAAGGCCTTCTCCCAGGATGTCTTCAGGGTCACGTTCTCCCCTGAGAACGAGGGGCAGCTGACGACCAGCGGCACCGGCCACATCAGGTTAGTGTTTAATATAGTGAAACCTGTCTATGAAGACCGCCAAAGGGAGACAAGAAAAGTGGTTGTTATAGGCAGGTGGTCTTTGTAGACAGGTTCCTCTAGTGTATGTTTCAAGAGAACAATTTTCAAGGGAAACAAAAAATGTGGTCTTTGTAGACAGGTGGACACTAAAGCAGGTTTGACTGTACATAATAGCCCAGGAAAGTGTTTCACAAAGACTAAGATCAAATTTAAGTTGGACTTAACTATGGCAGGCTGTACATGCTACTATTTGCTCTCACCAGTTACTGGCACTGGTCTCTCCAAGGGTGGTGCAAATCATGGTCACCAAATTTAAGGAATTAACAATTGTTGATAATTCGTTATTGAAGGAAAATATATTATCTAAAGATAATGTCGATCTTATAGTCTTTGTGAAACACTCCCCAGGACCTGAGCAGCTTAGAACCCCTCAATAAATTTCGCAATTTTACAGTCATGAATATTGGGTTAGATTATTTATGCTAAGTGATGAACACAAAGATTAATAGTGCTGTAGCCTGTTGAGTTGTGATTGAAATTTCTGCAAAAATAATGAATACGGTCACTCTATATGTGTGAAAAATATCTTTCTGCCACGCTTAAAGGTACTATGTCCCATTTGCAGGCCAAAAAAATGAAAAAGTTAAATTCCAACTGCATTTGAAAGATAATACTAATTTAGAACTTCCCTAAAAAAGGTGGGGCTTGAAAATGTCTTCAAGTGGGAAAATAACGACTATTAGTTGTCAAATCGACTTTAGGGCTATAGAGCCCAAAAGTAATAGTCTTGATTTTCAGACAATTGTACCGAATGGTCATACGTTTTATACTGCGCAAAGATTCAATCAGTTTAATCTTGGCCATCACAAGAAGTGGGTTATTGATGTACACAAATGCTCATGTACCCTTTACAACTCTTTTCATGTATGTTTTTACCAAAGAAGAAAAAAAGCCAGTCAGTCACTCAATAGTGTCTGACAGTGAAGTCTAGCAAGTAAACAGGTTTCCTTGCATAATTTAAATATGAGGACACTGCTAACGTTTAAATTTCACAGATAGGACATACATGACATATTCATAATTCCTGCAAAGTTCTACAGAATTTGAGGTTGGCTGCAAAAGGGACATAGTACCTTTAAAGGGAGTGTAAACTGATCAGACTACGTGTCTTTGCCTTGGCCTGACTTAGGGGCCAATCGGGTATAATAGGACTACAGACGATGCATACACAAAACTGAAGAGAGAGGAGAACTTTGGTCTGTTTCGCGAACGCTGACCATGTAGAGATTAAGTCACTGTTTACCGTTTATTAAGTCCATTCGTTTACATGCAGTTGTCCAAAAGAAGATGTTGATGGCGTTAACCAGTATTCGCCATGCTACTATTGCCTTTAACTCTACCGGACCTTTGCATGTGGGAACTTTATTTCATGGATTTTCTCAAATTCTAATAGGTTCTGGAAGATGGCCGACACCTTCACCGGCCTCAAGCTCCAGGGGGCACTGGGCAAGTTTGGCCGCACCGAGATCTCGGACATCCGGGGCTACGTGGAGCTGCCGGACGGCAAGGTGCTGTCCGGGACAGACTCGGGCAACATGCTGCTCTGGGAGGGCGGACTGATCAAGGTCCAGATCGGTCGTAAGGGCAAGAAGCCCTGCCATCAAGGGGCTATCGAACAGTTCGTGATGGATGAGGGGGAGTTGATCACGATCGGCGCTGATGGATTTATTAGGGTAAGTCTCGGTTTTCATTCAGTATTTTGCAGGACTCACCAGTAAGAGGGGCTGGGGGTGCACATGCCCTTCCCTTCATAGTCACTCTGAACAACCCCTCATCGCTCACCCTTTTTCCCCCTCCACCCATTTTAAAATTTAAACAGGGTTTCATGTGCATGTTGGCCATAAGAATTACAAGCCCCATCCCCTTGAGAGAGAGGGAAATGATTTATCATAATTATAATATTACTATAAATTCTTGTGGAGTATTAAATGTCCTTGTATTTTTTCGTGTACATAACCTTTACTTAAAAATGATCACTTCCATTTGTGTGCTCATAATTTGGAAGTCTCTCCCCCCCCCCCATGTTGTTCATCGTCTCATGCTGTGCCTTTCTATCATGATTATATGTTCCTTTACCTGTTTTTCAAAACCATGTTTTCCCTTCTGTAGTTTCTATGCTTCTTTGAGTCTGCTCAACAAAGTTTTTGCAGATTATTTAATGTCTTCATGTATTCTTGTAGTAACCATAAAGATTTAATTTCTTTTGTAGCACACGCAAGATCTAAAATATTTGATACTCCTTACAAATAAACTTAGAGGTATCGACCATAGTGACTTGAAATAAATTATTAATTTTTCTTTAGGTGTGGGACTTTGAGTCGATTGACACGGCCGATTCCATGGACGAGTCCGGTGTCTTTGAGATGGAGCCTATGAATGACCTCAAGGTCGGGAGCGATGTCCATCTCATGTCCATGGTCAAGTCAGTTGACCCTGAGGTGCAGAGCCTGTGGTACGGCCAGGTGAGTAATAATAACTTGTTAAAAAATTACATTTAGAAATGATTCCAGGGGAAAGCGTACTCAATTGCTATGACCATCTTCTGGTCAACTTGTTTTCCTTTTAAAATACAAGTCTCTTGAAATAATTGTCAAAGGATGTCTTGTTTGGGTTCCAGGAGTCTGCAAGTTTGATACAGGGGTAGGTCGGAAGTCGTGCCAAAGTCCAAATGTACTTTTTAAATACAAGATTACAAAAATAAAGTTCATATTTTTGTTGATTTGTTGATTTTTTTTTTTTTTTTTGGGGGGGGGGGGGGTGCTTCAATATTTTCTGATGACCAAAAGTATATAATAAAGGGTGATCAGATGTATTTGGTTGCTTTTTCACTTGAAATTCTCTGACAAGATGAAAGAAAATGAAAACAAAAAATGTCTGCAAGGTCTCGACTGACAATCAACCTTCAAGAGAGTCATTTTTAGCAAATTGACAGAGATAATCAATTTTGATGATCGTCCTACAACTCCCGCATATTAAGTTGTTCGATATGAAAATGGATAGCTCCTGCTCCTGTAATTCATGTTCTTCATTCAATTTTTTCGTCTCTGTCAGGATGCCAACGGTGGGATCTGGAAGCTGGACCTGTCCTTCTCCCACACCACCAAGGACCCAGAGAAGCTCTTCTCGTACCATGCAGGAGAGATCACTGCCGTAGCGACGTCACCCATCTCACAGCTCATTGCTTCCACTGCCCATGATGGTAAGTGACACTGCCTTTCTAGTCTTAATACTCCATTAATATTCACCCGTTTGTTTGATGATTTGATTTGATTTGATTTGATTTATTTATTTCTGTTTGATTTTCTTTTTCTTTTGCATTTTTACAAATATATAACAAACAAATACTGCAAGTTTACACATGACAAAAGAATATATGTAGAATAAAGTAAGGCTGGGTGTAACTAATCGAAAACTTCCATCAAACAGGAGGGTTGACAAAATAAGCAAAGCTTGATAGTATGACTACCCTCAAAGGATACATAATAATACAAATATGGAGGAACAAAATATTGGTAAAAGGGGAAAAAGACAGAAAAAAGAAGAAAAAAGAAAGAGGGGATGCACATCAATATTCACAGACTTATGTGGTAGTTGGATTTCAATTTGATATAAAAAGATTTAAAAAAGAAAAAAGAAAATGCAAATTTGAATATTGAGTGGCCAACTTGGGATGATGCAACTTTTCTTCCTGCAAAATTTGAGTTTCGATGTCAAAATTTACGTTTCATGTGTTACTAGACAGAGGGATGCAAACGCATTTTTTGGTCGAATTTATAAACTGTTTAGCTCTTATTGCTGAAGTAATAATATCACTGCTAACAATTTGAATAATGCACAGATGTGAATGTGCTTTGCTGAAATGCTTTGTTTTTTCTTGAAATAATATTTTGTCTTCGCATTCAAACTCATGCTTGAGATGGGCAAACAGTGACGTAGCTTGGGTTTCGGGTGGCAATTAAATTTGATGTTAGTACTGGCCAGAGTGGTTTATAGTGTTGCAAGGGGTGATATAAGGAATGGGATTAGAGTTTGAAATCAACTGCAGAGCTTTTGGCACCAGGATCAATATACATCCATATTATAAATCGTTTTTACCAATACATATTCATGGGATTGAATCAATTTCTCAAGAAAATCCTCTCTCGATCTCGCTCTCTCTCTCTCTGATCAGACTCCACCACTTTATGAGATATAATCTGTACAGAAATGCCACTTGTTACACATTGTGCTTATCTTTGCTTTGTTTAGCTACTGTTCGTGTGTATGACAATGCATCCAAGACGCCACTGTGCCATACCAAGTTCAACGCTGGATCCACCTCCCTGTTGTGGTTGCCTCAGATTGTAAGTTAGACAAAGGATTGCAGTTGGATATCGATTAAGATAAGGAATGAATGTGTTTATTAAGTTGGTCATATTTTGTTATTTATATGTGTTCGATAGAATTGTAATCATACAGTTTGTTATCATCTACATGTACATCCATGAATTAGCCCTTATACAACCTTTGATTACTAATGTAACAGAAAAAATAAGGTAGATAAAAATATACTATTTTTTGAACTACCCCAACAATTCAAATGTCAAGTAAGTCGTGATAAATTGTGGCTTTGCTGAAAATGCCAAATAAATGATTAAATGCTTTATTTGTTTACAGATAGCCCAACGGTTTTAGGTATCTTCCTAAATCTATTACACTGCCAAGTTTATGATTAATAACATTCCTGTTCACAGATTGATCCCAGTATAACTTCTTATTTCAATGATATTTTTCAATGATAATATATTTACTTGGGATTGCAGTCCTCCAATTTGATTTATTTCATTATATTGAAGAAAAAAAAATCATGGTAATGACTTGGTTATAAGCATTGCTTTCTCTTTAAGCTGCATTATATTTCTCCCTTTATTTAACTTGGTTTTATGTATTATTCTCTACGCTTGTATTAATACCACAAAAGATGTAACATGCCAAATGTAATAATGTATTATACAACATGTGAAATATGAAAATACACTGAAACTGAACTGAACTGAACCTGGATTAAATATAGTGATACCTGTTTTCAGATTGATTCCAAACATATGCCTGTCACCCTATGATGAGCATGCCAGCTGAATAATCAGTTCATCTCATAATTTATAGATTGACCCCAAGGGGGCCACCGTCCTGGCCGGATTCAACGACGGCGTGGTCAGAGTACTGGTCATCGCCAGACAGGACCATCAAGACCACCATAAGAAGGGTCAGAACCAACCCCAGGCCCAGCTCATCCTCAAGCAAGCCTTCAAACCTCACACCAAGGCTGTCACAGCGATGGCTCTAGACAACAAGGGAGAACTGCTCGCTTCTGGGGTAAAAACATCTTCTTTTTTTGTATTCAGAGTACTTATAATTAAAGGGAGTGTAGACTGATGAGACTACAGTATGTGTCTTTCCTTTGCGCCAATCGGGTATCATACAACAACAGACGATGCGACCGCAGCAATCATGTGTCTGCAACATACGCTAAACCGAAGCGTGAGGAGAACTTTGGTCTGTTTTGCGAACGTTGACCATGAAGAGATTAAGTCGCTGACTACCGTTAATATCAAGTCCATTTGTTTACGTAGAGTTATCCAGAAGAAGACGTTGATGGCGTTAACCAGTATTTGCCAAGCTACACTCCCTTTAAGCTTGGTTCTCGATTATCCAAGCATACATTTGTTGCTCATTTGAAAGCTGAATTCATGCATTGATTAATATACATGACATGACAATATAAGTCAAGAAATAGGGTTGACAATTTTTGAAATTATATTTGCATCACGCTTCAGATTACATTAACCATCATATTGTTTGATTCACTGACTCTTCCTAAAGAAATGACTGAAAGCATAAACTGTTATGATTTTTTTTTTGAGGTACTATTTTTGATTATTTGTTCTACGCATCATGCATGTTTTGAAAAATGGTTCAAGCGCCAGGGAAATCATCTCTGTGTTTATGTGACAGTTCAATCTCATTCTCTATTCCTCTGCACTATGCATTCTACTTTAATAGTTTGTTGTTTTATCAAACATACAGGCCACTTTGACAAAAAAACAACTTACAGTTAGATAAAGCAATTACGAATTGAATATCTGTTCCATATACAGGCCCCGTTACAATGTGCTGATATCTTTTGCATGCTAGTTTTGTTACCAGTCCTTAATAGCTAGTTTTTTCAATGTCTTGTTTTCGCTGCAGGGAGCCGACGGAACAGTGTTCTTCATGTCTGTCAGTGATACGTTCAGTCCTGTTGGATACATTGAGATGCCAGGGCCAGTAACGCACCTCACCTGGGCTCCCGGCAACTTTGTAAGTACAGCTTCAAATCCATATTGACCCTTTCAGTGTCATAGGTGGGAAAGTCCTACCAAAAGTTTGAGGTAGGACAATGTATTTGCACAATTGACTGCCATTTTTTTTGAAATACAAACAAAAATGGATAAAGGCACTAAAATAATTAATGTCCATGAAAGATAGCATTCCATGTACCATTTGTCCTTTTTCATGACCTTTGATCTTTGACCTTTGCAGGAGAAGAACACCTGCTTGTGTTCTGTTAGGATACGAGAGTGATAGAGGTCGCGGCCCCAGAACCTGGCAGCTACGACACCGCCAAGACCTTCAACATCACTCACCTAATAATAATAACATGCCTTTTGGATTTTATCTCTAATTTATGACCTTTGACCTTTGATCTTTGACCTTTGCAGGAGAAGAACACCCTGTTGGTGTTCTGTGCGAATGGTGAGGTGATGGAGGTCACGGCCCCAGAGCCAGGCAGCTACGACACCTCCAAGACCTTCAACATCACAGGCTTGGAAACCAGGTCCTTCTCCTTTACCAGCATCAAGTCTAGACTCAGGGTAAGAAAACTTGTACTCCGGCCTCTACGTTCCATTCTCAGTTGAAGAAAATACCACATCAAAATACCAAATTTTGTTCTTGATGTAAATAAATGATATTCTATTTTGGGTGCCAGTCTGCCCCTACTCTACAATGAGTGAGTACTGATAGTACGGAGAGTACGGATTTCATCAGGCTCTATAGAGACACGTTCTATTCAGTAGCAGTATTTATATTGAGGCGGAAGGAAAAAAAGAATATTACAACATAAAAGACGAGAATAGTGAAGGCATCAACGATATGATGTTTAAACTATTGCTCATGTTTTTGTTTACACTTTACAAATGATAGAGAGAAGAGGAAGAGGAAAGGAAGAGAATTGAAGAGGAGGAGAAACAGAAGGAGAAGGAGAGACAGAGACGTATCCGTCGGGAACGTGGCCTAGAAGATGAGGAAGAGGAGGAGGAAGAAGGTAAAAATCAAATTCAACTGTTTTAATTGCTGAAAAAGACTGATTAACAAATCAACGTCTTATTTTTCTTGCATGAAACATATGCAGAAGTTTACACCATTATTTTCGTTCTCAAGAGAAAGAGGGAGAAAGTACTCTATGTAAAATATAACAATGGAAAAATTATACAATAAATCATTCAATGTCTTTTACATAGATTTTTTTTATATAAATCTGTGAGATATACATGCACACTCTGTACAGATGATTTAAATAAGTGAAAAGGTGTTCTTAATTGTTTGGTCAAGAATATATATGTACAAGCACATTTTCTTTTAGATATTTATAAAGGCTCATGTCGGACATGGGTAAGACCTATTTTAGTGTAAAAAAATGTGTAAAAAAACAAATCAGGGGGTGTTTCATCTTTAGATAAATGTTGAGTAAATGGTGAGAGCAAACAGTGGCATGAACGGCTTGCCAAAGTTAAGTCCAACTTAAAGTTGATCTTATTCTTTGTGATACACCCCCCAGGAATGGTGCAGAGCAGTTATTCTTGAAGATTTCTCATTTTCTGTCTTTTTCTTTTTCAGAGGAGAAAGAGGAGGAGCCACAGCCCTTGTACTTCCCAGAGGAGCCTAGTCCTATTCTCTTTGGAATGTACGCTCCAAACGATCCAGACACTTTCTGGGTTTCCATGGTGAGTCAAACTTGTTCATTTATGGTACATTGGATTTAAGGCATTGGTATAGATACAGTATAATGAATGCTGTGAGAGGAATAGTTGTTTTATAGGCTCAAGGGAATGTTGCATCCTGATATCACCACGAGGCGTGCCAAGGAGTAATGGCGAGATGCAATGTCCCAGAGAGCCTATAAAACAACTGTTCCTTGAATATTAAAGCAGTCATTTTTAAAGAGAGGTATATAATATTTTATATACATGTACTTCTGGGGAGTGTTTCACAAAGAAGACTAAGATCGACTTTAAGTTGGACTTAACTATGGCAGGCTGTTCATGCCACTGTTTGTTCTCACCATTTACTTGCATTGGTCTTTCAAGGGATATATCATGGTCACAAATCTACAGAATTTTTGTTTTTCAATAAATTCGTTATTGAAGGAAAAGATAAAATCTACAGATCATAATGGTGAGAGCAACCAGTGGCATGAACGGCCTGTCATAGTTAAATTAAGTACAATTTAAAGTGGATCTTAGTCTTTGTGAAACACTCCCCTGTATATATATAACACATCACATAGGAATGCATATATTGGAATTTTACTCTGGCGACCATTGGTCCACTGTAAATTCCTATTAAGGTCACTACTGGACTGAACACCAAACATACAGTGTAACTCTAAAGTGAACCTAACATAAACGGAATTGCAATCCTATCCTTATACTCCTTTCTATTTGATGAAATTGAAAAAGAGATAAAAACAACCTGTAGCAGGTATCATTAGTGAATATTTCAGATCTCAAATCTTAAAGTCTGTCTACACTAGTTTGGCCAGGAGCTAGCTAGGGATTGGACCTTCCTGCATGGTCACTGACATGTGGTTGTCTCATCCAATCAGTTCTCAATTAACATAAGAAATATGCGATCATGGGGGACCAACGGGTACCGCTTAGGCATTGTTTGCTATATTATAGAGGGCACAAGTAGCTACACGCAATCTGCAAACCTAGCCTTAGATCTTTCTATTTGATGAAATAGAAAAAGGAGATGAAAACAACCTGCAGCAGATATCATTGGCGAATATTTCAAATCTCAAATGTTAAATAAATCCCGTCTGCACTAGTTTAGCCAGGAGGGATTAGACACCTCCCTGCCTTGGTCACTGACGGGTGGTTATCTCATCCAATCAGCTCCCAATTTACATAAGAAAAAGGGGATAATCATGGAGGACCAACAGGTACCGCTGAGGCATTGGTTGCTATATAGAGGGCGCAAGTCAAAAGTTATCAGAAAGGAAAAAAATAAGATGTGATGTTGCACAAGGATCAGCATTAGGGCCAACTCTGTTTTTAATCTAAGTAGATACAAGCAGTGCAGGCTTTAAAATGTATGTTTCCATTTGTGCATGTAGGGAGCGTTTGATGCCGGTTACCTCTACGAATGCAAGTTCTACAGCGAGGAGGAGAAAACGGCACTGATCAAGGACAGCCGAGAGAATGCCATCAAGGAAGCCAAGAGGGCTATCCCCGTCCCAGGGAGCGGTGACATCCCCATCACCTGTATCACCTTCAAGTAAGGAATACCCCCTATCCTCCTCCCCCTTTTCCCCTTTCCCCTTCCCTCTTTTCTTTCTTTATTAGACCTGGCTATAGCGACCGCCCAAGGGAAACATAAAAAAGGGGTCTTTGTAGACAGGTTCTTTTATTAGTTATTAGTACATGTGTCAATAAGAAACCGTTTTCAAGGGAAACAAAAAATGTGGTCTGTGTAGACAGGTGGTCACTAAAGCAGGTTTGACTGTAGTATACTGACCCCAAGATCAACAATCCATACATAAATATAACAAACAAACAGGGAAACAAACATGCAATATTCTGACTTTCTTCCTTTAAATTCTTCCAGTTCCGAAGGCACCCACGCCCTGATGGGGATGGAGGACGGAGTCATCCGCATCCAGTTTGTCGTCCAGGACGATGACCCCAAGAACGCTGAGAAGCGACCTTTCACCTCCTCCCAGGCCGACCTCAGCAAGCTCGGCCCTTACTGGATGCTGAACGTCCACGACAACAACTATGGAAGCATCAGCACCATTGAGACCAGCTTCGATGATAAGTGTGTTGTATCGAGCGGAGGCGACGGGAACCTCTTTATCTTTGAGATGATGAGCGATGAGAAGATCGAGGAGGCCAAGGCGGTGGCCAGGGCCAAGATTCCTTCTGCAAGGGTAAACTTATTTTGATATTGCACAAAGACCTGGGGGTCAAAGGTTAAGTCAAACTTAATTCTAAGTTAGACTTACAAATTATGGAGAGCCATTTGTACCTTCAAATAAAGTATATTCAAAAGCAAAATTTCCAGAATTTTAAACTTTTTATAAATTCCACATCAAGAACATGAAATTTGAATCAACATTTTATGCCTTTTAAAATAACTTTTACAAAATATTTTCAAAGATGCTAAAGGCTTTCCATAATTGTTAAGTCCAACCTAGAGATAAGTTCAACCTAGGATCTTTGTGAAACACCCCCCTGTTGATGAATTAGCTATGTGAAACTCTCAACTTGAAACAATGGTTTATATTTAAGATTATACATTCTGTAGACTTGGATTATGCATTTAGTTCACAATTCTTTCTAAGCTGCCTCTAAAAGTCATGTTAATATTATGCAATACAAACACTCACTGCAATTTGGCTTTCATTTATTTAGAATTGGGTGCGAAATGAGTTTGATAAGTGTGCATTTTTATCACAATATTTCAATGCAAGAATTCCCAGGTTCATGGACTAACAAATATTTTGTCATTATAAAGGATTAAGCTGATTTCCATCTGCTAAACAAAAAGCATGAGTGTGAAACTTGGTTAGGGGTTAAAGATATGGAATGTAAGTAGAAGGGGGAGGGGAGGGGGGGGGGGGGGGAGGGGGGGGGGGAGGGGTGTGGATTGCAGAATCGTATAAAGTGGATTCAGTGAATGTGCTAAAAATACCCTCTTAAACACTTTGAACTGAAAATGTTCCTTATGATTACCACTTATACATGTAGGTATTGTCATCGTTGTTATTATATTTGTGGCTAACATTCCATTATATCTTCGTTCACCAACAGAAAGAGGACGAGCAACGGACAGTGTCTGATATTGAAAACAAGGAGCATTACAGCATCGAGCTGGAGAAGCAGAAAGCCGAACACGACAAGATGATGAAGATCGCCGAGGAGAAGAAGCTGGAGGCCCGCAAGACCATCGCCAAGCTCCGCAGACAGTTCAAGAAGCTCCTTGAGAGGAATCATGAACTGCCTTCCCATCTCCAGCTAGAGAGAAAGGTAAACGCTGTTACTTTGCATTATTAATTTGTTGTGCTGAGCGACCCCAAAACATATTCGTTGGTTCTTAAATTCGCTTTGCTTGCAATTCAGCCTGTTCAAAATACGCATAAAAGTCATGCTTATATTTTCACGAGTTCTAAAATTCTAAGTTGATCTCATCTTTAAGTTGGACTTAGCATCTATGAAAATATTTTGTAAAAGTTATTTTAAAAGGCATAAAATGTTGATTCAAATCATTCATATTTTCTATTATCAAGGAGATTTCATGTTCTTGATGTGGAATTTATAAAAAGCCTAAAATACTTGATTTTTCTCTTTTGAATATGTTTTATTTTAAGGCTACAAATGGCTCTTCATAATTTTTAAGTCCGATTAAGAGTCAAGTTTGACTTAGGATCACCCCCCCTGAAACACCCCCCCCCCCCCCCCCCTGGACTACTTTGTGGCTTTCCACTAGACAATTAGATCTCTGTGAATCTTATCTTTACCCTCCATTATTTGAGAATATTGTATTATCATTATTATCATTATAATTAATCTCTTGCAGGAATTTGAGATGGATCCAGGCATCAGGCGTGAGCTTGAGAGACAGACGGCCGAGAAGATAGATATGGTGAGGAAAGAGCTAGCGTGGGAGGCAGATAAACATCGCGTTGGGTTGGAGAAACTCAAGCAAAGGTAATTAACTTCCAATGAATGTGTATTAAAGCCCCACTGCACTACTTATAGCTACCTGCACCCTCTATATATCAAACAATGCCTAAGCGGTGAGGGTTGGTGCCCCATTGTCCCCTTTTTCTTATGTCAATTGACAGCTTTTTTGATGAGATAACCACCTGTCAGTGACCATGCAGGAAGGTCCAATCCCTCCTGGCCAAACTAGTGCATATAGGCTTTAAAATGATGGCTTTGTGTGATAATGATGACTGAGTGATGGTTGTAACGGTTTATTTCATGGTGCCTCTCCAGTTACCAGACAAAGTTTATTTACAGTGTATTATTACCAGTCATCAGAGTTATAAGGATACTGCACTCACAATGCAGTATGCACTCTAGCCGCCCCTAAATTAATCATGTCCACCTGTCTTTAAAACATATTTTTGCTATTTTCTTGATTCAATGTGCCTTCAAAAGGTTCTTTACTGAACCAAAACTGCCCTCACCCAACCAATGCATATGAAGTTTGGACCCAATTTTCTGAAATCTTAGATTTCGCACGATTTAGCCCATCCGGATGATACAACATGTTTCAAATAGAAACCCAAACTTTGTATGAAATTAAAGTAATGAAAATTGTTGGTCACTGTATTTTCCCCATTACCAGTACTCAATTTTTTTGTTCTGCTTACCTTGCATCCATTCTATTGCTAGTAGAGAAGACAGAGTTACATCAATGGAAGTCATGCTCATTCAGAGGTCAAATTCATGGAGTGCCACAATACTTCCCTCCCATAGACATTGTTTATGGGAGGGAGCTATTTTGACCCCTATCAATTGACCTTTGACACATGCATGTGCACGTGGCTCAACTATCTCTCTAAATATGCTATGATCCATTCCATCTCCATCTTCATCTTACCCGCAGGTTCAAGGATGAACTAGAGTGCGAGCGCATCGTGGTCGTAGCAGTCAGGTCTTCCCATCAGGTGGCCACCTATCGTACGGCAGAACTCAGCAAGGACTTTCTGCTGCAGAAGGAGGAGTGGAGTCGGCGGGCCACCATGGTCTCAGAGAAAAGCCTGTCCAGGGACCCCACCAGGGAGAAGCTGTTTGCTGGTAGGATATTGGTGGTGGTAGTGGTGATGAAGATGATGTTGGTGATGTTGGTAGTGGTGTAGATGGGTTGAGGATCTGAGGCTGATGGTGGAGATGATGAAAATATAACAATAAAAAGTGACACATTGATGATAAATTTGATGCAGATGATTGGGGGGGGGGGATTATAATGCAGATAATTTTGATGGTGAGGTTACTAATAATGGTTGAGATGAATAAGGATGATGATGAAGTTGATGATGATGATGAAGATAGTTTTGATGAATAGAATGATGAGGAGGAGGATTGATGATGGTTTTGATGAATAGGATGAGGATGATGATGATGGTGATGATGGTTTTGATGAATAGCATGATGATGAGGAGGATGATGGTTTTGATGAATACGATGATGATGATGGCTATATTGGATGGCAATTAATAGTTACAATGATAAAATTAATGTGAACATTCATCTGCTGACAAAGGCATATCAAGAAAATCAAAGTGGCATCGAAGGATTACTGCTTATAGCAAGAAGGGCTTTTATCTCGTAACCCTTGGTCAAAATGCCCTTCTGCCTGGGACCCATTTCACAAAGCCTTTTTAATGACAAATGACAAAAATCAGTTACAAATCTGCTGATAACCAATCAGAAGCAAGTATTTCAGTAGCTTATAACGAAAACTGGCATTTGTCACTGATGACAAGTTTTGTGAAATGGGCCCCTGGTAGTCTGATGACTCCCAAACCTTCCTTCACTAGCACCCAATCCATTCCATCTCACTTACAATGCTCTTCCATTCATCATATTCTTGATTTCAGATCAGTCAAAGCTCAGTGAAACTGAGATTGATGCTGGCAGAGTCCCAGGCACCCAGACCAAGAAGGCCACCCTCTTGACCGGTAGACTCGGGGAGAAGGTCAACAAAGCATTGCAGAAGGCTGAGAAGGTCAAGCAGAAGAGGACGGCCAGAGCCAAACAGGTGAGTCTGAAATGCCCCAAATTGTTTTTGGAAATTTTTCAAAATTTGTTTATATTCATCTACAATATTTAGACCTAACAGTAGTTTCTGTTCAACCCTGCCGATGTATCAACTATCACGGAGACGCAGGATAAAAGAACTTTACCTGATCTTAACTGAGCTACATTTAGATTGAAATGACCTGAAGTGCTTTACACTTGTTGTAAACAAAACAAACAGAATATATCATAGTCAAATGTGAATTTTAATTTCTCATAGTGGAACGAGCTGAACAAGAGCAAGCCCCCAGAAGACTACGAAGACCCGGCCGATGTATTCGCCATCAAGGATGCGCAGGACCACATGGGAGACTTCAAGCTCAAGACCGCCAAGGACTACGTCGTCCCAGAACACCTCCGCATGAACGCACTCAAGAAACGCAATCAGCTACTCACTCTGGAAGAACTGGTAAGTTCCAACAAAGCCTTTAAGTTTCCCAAATTTATTTTGAGTATCCATTATACATTTTTATGTTGAAGCCTATCTGCAATAGTTTGGCCATGAGGGATTAGACCTCTCTGCGTGGTAAATGACAAGTGGTTATCTCATCAAGTAAGCTCTCAATTAACATAAGAAAAACAGGATCATGGGGGACCAATAGGCACCGATGAGGCATCGTTTGGTATTTAGAGGGTGCAAGTAGCTACAAGTAGTGCAGTCTTGCTTTAATGCTTGTCTCTATGTTTGAGTATGTTTGAGTACTCTATATTAAAGATTTATTTCCCTTGTAAATGAGAGGAATTTCCTATTCTTCTGAACAGTAAAAAAGAAAGAAGAGAGCATTGAAGATTTGATTAGTAAGATAGTAAGATTAGTAAGTTCTAGAGGCTCCTTCAAGCCATGGACTTTGCTCACTCTTGAGTTACTTTAACATGATTGTAATTTTCATATTTTAAGCTAAATATTTTTGATATTGAATAATTGTGTGGGAACCTCAAACATTAAAGAAGAAAAAGTCCAGAACAAAGGCCTCTCTGAGGTCTGATTAAAACAAACACATGACACTTGCCATTTCTATTTCTCTCTCTCCCTCTCTCTCTCTCTTTCTCTCACCCTCCCCCTCCCCATCCCTCCCTCCCCCTCCCTCCCTCCCTCCCTCTCTCCCTCTCTATCTCTCCCTCTCTCACATTCTCCAGATCCACACCCACAAGATGCAGATCAACCGGCGTGTGATGCGGCTCCGGGACAAGAAGGTTTCCATGATCCAGGAGATCAAGGGGATCCTGGAGGAGCTGGAGGACATCCAGTCCAGTCTCCAGCAGGAGCAGACCAAACCTGTCCCTGAGCTGCCCGTGCTCCACCCGTTCGAGGTCCCAGAGAAGTAAGCTGGCCTTTTCACTCTCAGTACCTTAAAAAGTGACTTGGTAACATTGCCTCAGATTCTGAAACAAAATCCTTGATTTAGCTCATGCTGCAATGATTATTATTAACCTTTAGGTCAGTCAGGTATCCCATGACTTTTACAAGCAGATCGGCTGTCTGATTATCAAGATATTTATGATTGGAAATCGAAATTTCATTTTTCGTTTTCCTAACAGTTTTTATAACACTACAGGCTTTGAATTCAAATTTTCTGATTTTACCACATTCTGGGCCCTATTTCATTAAACTTGTTTTCAATAACAAGTTACAATAACTGTTATAAGCTACTGAAATCGTGGCATTTGATTGGCTGAGAGCACAGTTGTCATAGAAATTGAGCATTTGTTCTTGAAAGCAAGTTTTATGAAGCAGAGCCCTAATTTTGTTGTAGTGGACGGTATTTCTCTCATCAGGTTCCATGAATCAAGATTGCTGAGCTGAATTCATTTCTACATGATCTATTGTTAAACACTATTTTCTCCACTTTCTATCTTCTTCTTCTTTCTCAAGGAAATTAGACTGCTCTCGAGAATCCCTCCTTGAGTTTAATCGAAAGGTTAAATTTAAGGAAATTTTTCTCAAGTGTCCATCAAAAACAGGGTATTTCTACTCACACATATGAATGTATATGTACACTGCCCCCCTCCCTATACTTATATTCAAACATATTTATCCCAACCATATCAAATCTATGCAGTATAGAGCATGTTGGTCCCTATTTACAAATTGTATTGTATGAAGCTCATAGACATGTATGCGCATGGAATTGTAGTACAGTAGTTATATTGATGAAACATGCATATTTTTAAAATTTAAAATGGTTTATTTCATTAAAAAACATTCACGGCCCGTGAGCCGAATTCTGAGTTTCTTTTACAAAGTATACATCAGTGACAAGTAAAATTACATATTAAATATGTAAAATTTTGCACAGTAATTATCTGAGCATTCTTTAATATGTATACACATGTAGAGTCCATGTTCATGTTCATACAAAGTATACATGTAGATCATTGGAAAATAGAACTTATTATTGATTAGTAATGCAAGTAGAAGAAAATATTTAGTGCCCGCACAATTGTCCCCAATCCCCATTTATGTTACTAGTCTATCAATAAAGAAATCCATTAACATTTAGTACGGTAGTAGTGTTAGCAGCACCGAGTCCTTCATATATGTGTAGTCCATGATTCTATTCACATTATGACAAATGTATGAGTCTAATACCCAATTTCCCTCTTTCAATTTCTCCTTATATTAATGAGTATTAATCACCCGGGCCCTTTTGTCGCATGCACAAGGACTGCATAGGATCAAAGCTCCTCTCACTGATCTGATTTGTTTATTTATTGATTTGTTTACTTATTTATTTATTTATTTAGTTATTCATTTATTTATTTATTTAGTTATTCATTCATTTATTTATTTATGTATTTATTAATTTATTCATCGTTAATATTTGTTTAATGTCATGTACACATTTAGTTTAATGGTGTGTTGCTATATAATATCCCAAATGCTCCTCAGTACAAATATTAACACACACAGTAAATGTTTACATTGGAGATACGTAGCAAGTTTCTTTTAGATGTGTTTTCCTCAAAAATTCAATACCTGATGGATCAAAACAGACTATACTCCCAATGATGCCTTGAAATCTAACAATGTGTTAAACACAATACAATAAAATAAAAGTCATTTCTATAGCGCTCTTAAAAAACAGCTGTTGTTTCACAGCGTTGTACAACAAACTTTATTCCTGTAAACAGAATAATGAGAAGAAATCTAGGCCTGAATGTCATAACCCTTTCACATTACCTTGGATATTTCAGGAAGTATGAGTATACCCGGGAGTCCCTGATGAAGTTCAGAGAGGAGATGAAGGCGAAGGAGCTTGCCAAGATCACCGGGGGCGAGGGAGGATTCGGAGGGGGCTTTGGAGGCATGGGAGGGGGCAACGCCGCACCCCCTGTAAGTACTAAACAGAACTTATTTTTATTCACATATTTCATCTTTCTTCTATTTATCCTGCATAATTCAGTTTTATTTCATTTTTGAATTTTGTTATTGTAGGCATTCCTTTATTATCATTCATTTATTAAGAAAATGAAAGAAATGGCTTGTCCTTTGTCCAAAGTGAGTGATTTGACGAAAATAATTATGGGTGGACTGCTCCCGTTTTGTAGATTGAATGTTTGCATTGACACATGTATAATACAAAATATTTACTATGTATTTGGCTCTTTTGATACCTATGTCATGGAGACTTTACATGAAGTATGGGATTTTTTTGTTTTACAAAGTCCCTGAGGCCTGTCATGAGCATGTGTTATGCACTGTTGGCACCTCAACATGTATACATATCTTTGTATACATTAAATGTTAGATTTGATAACATAATACAAATTTAAATTGTCACTTAGGCAATTCAACATCTGAAACATGTTAAAATATAAATTGTATAATAATTAATATTCCGCTTATATGGCGCTTATACAATGTCACTAGTGCTTTACAGATATACTATTACCCCGGTCATTGGATTTAGTGCTTGCCCGCACACAATTGTGTGCACAATCTCCACTCCCTGGGGAGCATTCCAGCCAGGCGTTACCTGTATCTTTTTTGTAACCTTCCAGAAAGCCGATGCAAAGGGCCCCAGCCCTGCCATGATGCGCAAGTCAGCCATGTCCTACCGCAGCGGGGCCAACCTGGTCACCCCGATTCCGTCCGACCCCACCCTCCTCTCCCCTCTGGAATACCAGCTGAAAGAGGTCCATATGATCGACATGCTCTATAGGCAGGACCAGCTCCTGGGACGCATCGAGGAACTGGTCGTCAACTTCGACGCCGAGCTTCGTCTCCTCCGACACGAGAAGTTCAACCAGGACTTGGACCTCAAGAATGCTGATCTGAGGTAATTTGTCTTGGTCATCCAGGGGGGTGTTTAACCTCATCATTGCACTGCCTTTTCATTTCAACTAAAGGTATAGCCCTGTTTTGGAAACGCCCCCCTATCAAAAAAATGAAATGGAAGCTCTTATTACCAATCATGTGAAAGAATATGTTTTGACTAATACGTGATGATACAAATTTTGCCGGGAAACCGTCTACTAATTGATATATATTATCGATATGGCCTGGACAGATATCGCAAATGCACTTCAACATTGAACATTCAGGCATATATTTCTGCTTTTTTTGCGAAATTATGTTGAAGTAACGCCATCTAAACCTCTGAAGGCAATATTTAAACAATATTGAATGGATATTTTGCGCCCAAAACCCTTTAACCGCAATTTTACCGCTACCGGTCTTTACCTTTAAATCTATGCTTTTTTTGGTTGTGTGTCCTAGACGTGTGACTCTGTTTGAAGAACTGCAGCTGCTGAAGGAGTTTGAGAAGCGTGAGAACGTCCTGGCAGCCAAGGTCGACATCAAGATCAAGGAACGTTCAGACATGCAGGCCAAGGTACATTCAACATCAATCTAGTCATTGAATAGTCCTTTTTTTATAAGATATGGCACGCAGTAATGATAGGTCTTTGAGCGTTCAGACATGCAGGCCAAGGTACGTTCAGCCTCGATCATCCCCCAAGTCATTGAATAGTCCTTATAAGATATGGCACACGGTGATGATAAGAATAGTCTTTGAAATGTGCCACGAACATGTGGCATAAATATCTGTTTCGATATTTATGATGTTACATGACATATTTAGAATGTTAAGGCATTTGAAGAGCCATGCTTTTCAGGGAACATGTTTTATCTGATGTTCTTCCACACTTGCATAATACAATATGATAACGCTCACAAATTATTTTTCACCTCTTCCCAGAACTCAACCTTCTCTAGGTCCCTAGAGTTGCGCACCTAATAGCAGTCAGGCAACATGCATGATCGATTAATCAATCAATCAATCAATCCGTCATTTACTTTTATTTACA
The DNA here is from genome assembly GCA_035222895.1 of Strongylocentrotus droebachiensis. Taxonomy (NCBI): domain Eukaryota; kingdom Metazoa; phylum Echinodermata; class Echinoidea; order Camarodonta; family Strongylocentrotidae; genus Strongylocentrotus; species Strongylocentrotus droebachiensis. The sequence continues at coordinate 119,528 of JAVYIG010000673.1, forward strand.
TACATGTACATGTATATTACCAATTAAAAACAAATTCCAAACATACTGTGCAGCACAAAGATATGTGACATGTGTACATTTTAAAGAGAACTTCATCCTTAACTTCAGTCTTTGTGTTCCTTTCTAGGTTGTTGAATGTCAGATGAAGCTCGACGGCAAGCGCAAGGACATTGAGAAGCAGAACGAGAGAGAGAAGGCCCTCTACGCCACCTTCCAGTCATCTCTCGGCGAGAACAACAAGTTCCAAGAGTTCCTCACCAAAGTCTTCAAGAAGAAGATCAAGCGAGCCAAGAAGAAGGCGAAGACGGAAGGAGGTATGTTCAACATGCTCCTGTTATTGTTAACCCTTTGCTTACGGGAACCTGGGGGCGTTTCACAAAAATTTTCATCAGTGACAAATGACAGTTTTTGTTATAAGCTACTGAAATCCTTGCTTCTGATTGGTTATTAGCAGATTTGTCACTGATTTTTGTTATCTGTCATTGAAAAAAAGGTTTTGTGAAACGGGCCCCTGGTGGTCCCTGTGTTAAGCCTATGGAACCTATACCATTCAGTAGTAAACGGGTTGATGATCTTGCTTGATTAGATCTTTTTGTAGAGTGTACAGTACATGTTAATGTTATAGGTTTTGAAAGGAAGGAAAGGAGAGATGAGGTGAAGAAGTGCTTGAATGTAGAATTTGTCAGACATACAGATTGTTGGAGTCTTGTATGCTGAGAGGATACGGTCGCTAAGATAGAGAGAGAGAGAGAGAGAGAGATGGACGGACAGAGATATATAGAGACAGACAGGAAGAGACAGAAGGAGAGAGAGAGAGAGAGATAGAGATGGATAGATAGATAGATAGATAGATAGATAAATAGATTGATATAGATATATAGAGAGATATGGAGGGAGAGAGACATAGAGACACAAGACAGAGACAGACATGCAGAAAGTAAGAGAGAGAATACAGACACACTTAAATAATGTTAACAAATAGAAAGCTTTTGAGATACAGAAATTAGGAACCCGGAAAAAGAGGAGGTCTGTATGTGGTACAGATACAGGATTTTATTTGTTATATATATTTTTTTTTTTGGGGGGGGGGGGCAAATTATGTATCATAAAGTCATTAAAACTGCTCTGCAAGTGCCAAGCAGGAATCTGGTAAATTTCTCATAATTCTCACTTTATACATGTTTTCTTTTTTTCCATGCAGAGTCTGATGAAGAAAGCGACGAAAGCTCGGATGACGAGTCAGACTGGTCAAGCGATGATGATGAGTCAGGAGAAGAGCAGCTGGATGATTCTGTCTGCCCTCCTGGCTGTGATCAGGTGAGATATTAAAGATTTTAGCAAAGATGATGATAATGATGGTGATGATGGTTTGGATGATGATGAAAATGATGGTCATGGTGACAATGATGATGATGATGATGATGGTGATGGTGATGATGATGAGTCAGACTGGTCGAGCAATGATGACGAGCCGGGAGAAGAGCAGCTGCATGATTCCGTCTGCCCTCCAGGCTGTGATCAGGTGAGATATTAAAGAGTTAAGCAAAGATGACGGTGATGGTGATGGTGACAATGATGATGAAGATGATGATGAAGATGATGGTGATGGTGATGATGGTGATGATGATGATGATGATGGTGATGATGATGATGATGATGATGATGATGATGATTATTATGATGATGATTATGATGATGATAATTGTGATTATAGGATGATAATAAAGATGTTAGTGATGATGATGATGATTGATAATCGTATGCATGATGCCTTTGATGATAAAGGAGCTAATCATGACAATGACAGGAATGACAGTAATAATCCTCAAAAACATAACAGACAAAAGACACAAATCCTTTAGAAATACACATTATTAACAACAATTCATTCACGCCAAACTTTTCTCCCTTCTCCATCATCAGGCCCTGTTTGACAACACCTGTGCCCTGCGTGAGAAGCGCCTGGACATTGAGGAGCTGATGGCCGAGGAGAAGAAGACGGCTGAATCCCTCAAGAAGGAGACCGACGCCCTCATCAAGAAACAGAAGATCATCGAGAACGGTCTCAAGACGGCCGAAGCAGACCTTGAACAGTTCCAGGTGAGTTTTGGAAGTTCTACAAAATCTGAAACTTTAGCGAATTGTGAACAAAATGTGCAAATGGCAAACTTTGCTGTAAATCACTCAGTTTGTGGCATGTCAATTTTACAATCTGGATCAACTGCAGAATTTGTAAGTTTCAGGTAATCAAAACTTTCCAGTTTGTAGTCAGTTGTCTTCTTTGTTAGCCAGTTTGCCCAGACCCTGCCAACAATAAAACTTTGCAAAGTATTTTATTTATGATGACGTAAAGGGTAATACATGTCACATTTCTGTATCTTCTATTAAACTCTGTCAGAGCACATTGAATACCTGCAGAACCTTTGTTGCGCGCAGTTGCCATTCATTTACACACAAAAACTGTGGCAGGTTTTTCGCTGGGGCTTTCCGCGTTGTATCTGAATGAGCCTTTAGTCAAACACATTTTAACTTCCTCCATCTCTATGAAAGTGGGATTGACCTGTCATCTGTGACCTATTTATGACTGATGATAAAGCCTGTCAGTACTTGTATGGCCAAGAGGGATTAGACCTCCCTGCAAGGTCACTGACAGGTGGTTATCTCATCAAATCAGCTCTCAATTAACATAAGAAAAAGGGGTTCATGGGGTACCCACTGGTACCGCTTGGGCATTGTTGGCTATATAGAGGGCGCTTTAATTACACCCATCTCAATCAAGGAGGGCCTTCAGGATTGACATGTCATTTGTGACCTATTCATGACTGATGTTAACCTTCCATTCCTCTCTTCAATCTGTAGCTTGAGAAACAGCAGAAGCTGAACGAGCTGGACGTGATAGTGACCCTGAGGCTTCATCAGGTGGAGCATGTAGTCAACGGAGCGGTCCCCCAGGACCTGAGCCAGTGTCTGGTCTTCACCAACCAGGCCATCAGGAGGCTACAGCAGAGGATCAGGGAACTCAAGGAGGAGAAGACTGCACAGAGACGACATTACAAGTGAGTTGATCAGAGATAGAGTGTGAGAAAGATTGAATAAGAGAGAAGGATGGAAAGATATATAGATAGATAGATGGATAAGATAGATCGATATATAGACGAATAGATTGATAGAAACCTAATCATGAGGCTACAGCATAAGATCAGGGAACTTGAGGAAAAGAAGAGTTCGCAGAGACGACATTACAAGTGAGTTGATCAAAGATAGGTTTGTATGGCTCTTTCTCCTGCCACGATGGCTGCACAGTAGTTTATCATTCTGTCATTGTTTTCACATACGGCCACCTTTAGGTTTATATCCGTGACAGGTACATCTATCTTTTCATGCCAAGTTTATCAATGACACAAAAGTATTGGGATGCTGGGTATTGTGTTTTTCATTTGACTTACACTTTTTTTTTTTTCACGTAGGGAACACCGGCAGCAGCACGTCCAACTGATCAAGGACCGCAAGCTGATGGAGTCCCGCATCAACGAGCTGGAGGAGAAGAGCAACGAGATGATGAGGCTCAAGTTCGGTCGCATCGTCGACCTGGACAAGATGGAAACGGTGGGCGTCAACCGCAACGTTGAGGAACTCAAGGAGAAGTTGAGGATCAACGAGGGGGGAAACGCCCAGGAGATACAGAAGTGGGAGGTAAGTTTGGAACTGGGAGGATGATGATGATGGTGATGATGGTGGTGTTGAAAACGATCATGATGGAATGATGTTGATGATGATAATATTTTTGATAGTTTCTTACTTGGTTGTTGAGGCTTGAAGCATCAGCTTATGAGCCTATCTTGACAATCACAGCACTAGCTACGTTGATAAGGGGTATATTTGAGAAAATGGTGATGCCAATATTTTACAAGTTCAGATTTAAAGCTGTTAATAGATGGCGCTTGAACTGTCGATTTAGGTAGCCTGTTCCAGTTGTTAATAGATAGAAAAACAATGGACTCCTGCTTAATACTATGACCTCTCGTCCTACTTTCTTTGCTCAGAGAATAATATTTCTTTCTGTACATCTTCTCCTCTAGTCATGAATGATCTTATATCGTTAGATCGATCGCGATTCTTAAAATACTTTTAATCTGAACGGTAGATCAAGTAGTAGGGCAATTCTAATCGAACGGAACACATTCTTGAAAAAGAAACACCGGTCCATGTATTGACCCATCAACAGGAACATCGGAAAGCACAAATTGCCCTAACCCCGCTTCCTTACCCTCCACAGAAAAAGATCTTAGCCAAGAAGAAGCGGATCACGGAGCTGACGAGGGACAACACCGAGCGGCTCCAGCAGCTCACGTACCTGGTAGGCGAGAATAAAGACCTGGAGAAGGCGCTTGATTCCCGGCAGACTAGTCTCGTGAGTATATACCTCCCTCTCTTTTCATTTCCCGTCCCATTTACTGCTCCCTTCCATGGATATTTCAACTGGAAGATTGCATCTGATTGCATCATCTACAATGCATTGATCTTTTGATGAAAAAGTATAGAGATGAATGTCTGCTAATTCGCTGAAGCTAACTTATTTACCCCCATATTCAATCATACTGCCCCCCATTTAGATGGCATAAATGTAATATGTGTGGAAAATATTTAAAGGATCTGTGCTTACAAACAAACTATATAGCCAAATTCCATTCCAGTATCTTTTGATCAAAATATAAAGGCAAGATTGGGTCATACATGTAGTTGTAAGCAACTATGACCCCCCCCCCCATGCAAACAATATTACCTCCTGCTTTTTCTTTCCATGTAAAATGTTTTTCAAGTTTTCATAGCTTTTTTTTTGGGGGGGGGGGGGTGGCTGGTTTAGTGTGCCATGTCTAAACAGGTAATATATAATGTCCGTGTAATTCATGATTGATACATTTAGTTTGCAAGAATTACCATCATATCAATTACATCCCATTCTAATATGAAAGCTAGTCATTTTAAGTAATACCCTTTTACGAATGTGCCAAGATATCTGAAATATTGAAAAGAAATAATTTGTATCTCTTTCTGTAATCAGAATAAATATGACTTAGATGTGCATAGTGTTGAGGTAAGATAATTTTAGATGGATATAAAGCTTGTTGCTTTTAATATGTGTTTATCAGACAATTTAGTCAATGTTACAATGCCTTTAGCTGTGTTGCTGTCCTTGTTAGGAACAAGTTCAGTTTTGTTTATGTTGCTTTAAATTCAATGGTTCAATAAACGTTACATTGTGTGTTCGCATACTGATAGATAGTTATCTGTGTTGCCAAATTTCAGCATTTTATTTAATTTTTGTTTGTGATTTTGTTCATTTGATAGCAGAATTCATTGTATAGTCAAACTTGTCTTAGTAGCCACCTCTTTATAAAGGCAGCCTGTGTACCAGTGGTCAATGGTATTGCCTTCCTCTATTAAAGAGGAAACATGTGATGAAGAACCTGTATATAAAGGCCACCTCTCTACAGTGGTCATTTTTTGTGTTTCCCTCGGGTCGCCTTAATAGACAGGTTTGACTTTAGTTTTAAAGTGTTTCATGACAAGTGTATGTCATGTAGAAGTCAAGTTAAGTGATTTTTTAAAAGCAAATTACAGCCTATTTCTTAAATCATTACTTGCATGGTTATGTGTTAATTTAGCAAGATGATTCTTCATGCAGCTTTGATTGTAAAAAATATTTTGTGTTTAGTTTTTTTCTAAATAGTGTTTAAAGCAAAATATAAAACATGTCAATATATAAGAAAAAGAGTAACTGCTGAAGAGGAAGAAGAAGAAGAAGTAGAAGAAGAAGAAGAAGAATTCTGTTGAGTAATTCATGTTTGTGATTTGCAGAGAGATTGTATACACTGTATAAACATGTACATTGTATTTAAAAGTCCATGTCTTGTGCAGTTATTTTCATAAGGAGCCATTTCTTGTATCCGAAATTGGTGGTAAACATGTAATGCTGCATTCGATGTGCTTGCAAAATTAAAATGTATGATAGTAAACATATTTGCGCATGAAGCTCAATGGATATAGTTGGGGGGGGGGGGGAGGAGAGGAAAATAGAGGAAGAAGAAAAAAGAAATAAATTGGGTGGCATTGGTTATTTATATTCTGACAGAAAAAAATATTTTATTTTTTTCATGATTTTTATTTTTAAATAGTCCAGGAGATCAGAGCATGCTATGCATTTGTGCACATGCATGATACCACTTTGCTACAAAATATGGGAAATAAATAATATTTTCTGTCTTCTTTTTCGAGTTTAATGAAAATGTTATCAAGTTACATATCAACTGTAATTAGCTATCATTGCTTGATCTTTTTTAATTTTAATGTAGCGTACATGTACATGATAACTTTTTTGAATTTTATTTGACTTATTTCATTGTTCCTTTAATTTCAATAACATTGTTTTTCAACAATTTAATCATGCTCATCAGACTGGGGAAAAATCGGTAAATAGTGTTTTTTTTTTTTTAAATTTAACTTGTATAGCATACTTTATAATTTACATGATAATGCTTTTAATATTTCCTTTTCCCCCTCTAGAATATCAGACACTTTTTTATGATGTATTAATTGAAACTAAATCCCATTTTCTTTCCGATATACTTTGTTATTTTCATGTCTTTCTTTCTATGTTCTTGTTTGTGTTTTTTCCAACTTAACTTTGCACCCTTGTGTGGAAACTTTCACCAAATAGAACTTTAACTTTAATATTGTTGCACCAAAAAACTCTTGGAAATTGCAAGAATTTAGTGGAGTGTCACTAGCTATACAATTACTTTGTGGCATGAAATTTCGTGGATCCGGACCACTTACAAAAGTTGCAAGGATTTCACGCACACAAGGGTTCCGATTTTACAGTATATTGAATAAGAAGGAACTTGAAGTTGCATGAATTTGAACGGAAAAACTTCTTGTAATACCTGAAGTTATCAATGTTTGGCAAAGATTAAAAATGAAGGGGAGAAACATCCCGGCATGAAATCAATTTTTAAAGAAAGATTCTGAAGGTGAAAATGAAATGAATCAAAAGAATACACTTCTTGTAATACTTCAGTGATGTTTGGCAAGGATATGGCTCTTTTCCGTATCTGAAGCGTCATAAAGTTCACAAGCCCTTTCAGTTTGAGACTGCTCTAACCTAAACTTGATACCTCACACCTTTCTTAGGAGGAAGACAGGATTATCAATTCATGATTCAAAATGACGGCAAGAAACATCCCGGCATAAAAGAAAGAAAAAAAATCCCTGCTATTTTTAGTCGCCTTGGGTAATATCCATTGACGCGGGGTGTATTTCACTGGTATAAGCGAGTAATCGGGGCTAATCGAGGAATAAGTTTTAGGGGATTTGGCGTTCAAGTTTGGGGTCGACGTCAATGTAGTTTGGGTGGTTTTTGAGGGTAGTATGACCTTGAAACTTCATTGTAACCGTGGGGAAGCTTGGAAACATTTCTAAAAATAGGAAGTCTTCAATAATCTGGAATTTAGGAAGGAGACAGGAGTGTTAACATGAGTGATGGGTGTCAAACCTTAATAACTAGGTGGTTGATATGAAGGATATAGACTCTAGGATATGCGTGCCCGTAAATCGAAACTCGTTCATAAACTGGTACCTAGGTATGAGACAAGATGTTTACGACGGCTGATGGTGTCATAATATGTTAAGAACTATGGGTATCGTGATACGCTTACAGTTCATGCATCTTCAGAATACCCTTGCGATACAGTGGTATACTCCCCAGGGAGTGAAGAATGTGCATACATTGTGTGCGGGTACGAAGCCTGAATCCGATGACCGGGGTAATAATATATACTGCGCCTAGAAACAATTAAAGTATTAGGCGTGTTATAAATGTGATCTGTTATTATTAAAATGGTACATTTTAGTGGAATAGGGACAATTTCATAAATAGGAACTCATTTGTTAACTGGTATTTGAATCTATGAAATGTATGTACTCCATACATGTATATAGAGATGGTAGATTTAGAGGAAATTAGGGATGTGTCCATAAATAGGAACCCATTCATCGACTGGTATTTGGGTGTATGAGACGGGGGTGCTTACGGGTATTAATTGGTGGGTGTCATGCAGTCCCAAAAGATGATACGTAGTATATGTATTGGGAATATCAGGGAAGTATCTAAGTAGGAACTCAGTCATAAACTGGTATTTGGATACGAGACAGACATAATTATGAGTATCATGAATGTTCCATGGAGGCCGGTACTGATAGTACATTAAGGACAAATTGTGTCCTTTGTCAGCACACCACTCTCCCCCTCCCCTTGTTTTGTTGCCTCCTTTTTCCTTTCTCTTCACTGTTTTACCTTTTATTTTTATTTTTATTTTTTTAGATATATTTTTGTTAGTTTAGAGAGAATTAATAAAGATATAATGATTGTTCTTTCTTACTTACAATATAAGTTTTCTTCAAAGAGTTTTGTACTAACACAGTTCAGTTCTTTATTTTAGAAGTTACTTTTTTTTCTGGACATCAGCAATAGGACTATTCCGTATTTACATTGTATGCTGTTTGATTTCACTTTTCTTAAAAAATCTTACCTTTTTTAATCTGAAAAGTGCTAGACAAAGATCCAATCCAACAATCCAATTGAATTATTATATTTCTTCTTTAAAATTTAAGCTTTCCATTTTTTTATTTGAAGAGTTCAAGACAAAGATTTCATCAGTTTGGGTGAAATAACTCGAAATCTATATGTACCTGTAGGTATTAATTACTTCTTTTTTTTAATGCAGAGGAGAAATCAATCCAATTGAATTGTTATGATATATACAAAAAGTTATTTGACATTACTTCATATGAATTACAGTATTTTCTTTACAATTATGCTAATTTTGTTAATGACAATTCATTCTTTCTTTTATCCCACAATTCTACAGGGCGGTGAGTTCCAGGGTAGCCGGAAAGCCGACGTGGTGGAGAGGAAACGCTTGATCCAACTTGTACAGGTTTGTCATACATTCTCACTATACTGTCAAGATTTGCTTGTAACTGTAACCTGCATAGAAAGACCACATTTTATGTATGCTTTTAAATTTCTGATTGAAATCTGTCATTAATTCATGCTCAGTCCATCCTACTTTATTATTGAATAGAAAAACCACTCTTTTCTGCCTTATATTGCATATCTCAGAGTGGACAATTGTTGTTGTTTTTTCAGTCAAAATTGTTTTAGGTAGTGTTAACCTGTATAGAGAGACCACATTTTTGTTGATTCCATTTTAGCTACACATACCTGTAGCATTTTCTGCAGTAAAGTGAATTGATTGGAGAAAAAAAAATCACCCTGTATAGACAGGTTGTTTCTGCTTAAGAGGTGTTATACACTGTATGTTCATGTTAGGCTGTAGAATTAATACTTGTTCAACTTGACAGACACCCACTCTTCAGTCTAACAACTTTGCTTTTATGAAAGTCTCTCGTTTCATTTGGCAACGATATTGTTCACAAATAACGAAGGAAAAAGGGACATGACAGGCAAGATTTGATATTTCCAGGCTAAAACACTTCTTTCTAGCTGACACACTCACACAAAAAGAAAACTTTGCAATGCCTTAACTACTTAGGGAAACACTAAATTTGGTTCTGGCTTAGGCCTGAAGCTCACATTTCAACGAACAGATGGGACTAAGCGGGGTGGAATCTCTGCAAATCCACCCATTATCCCGATCGGATCAGAGATAGATAAAGGAAACGATGCCGGAATGAGGATTTGCGGTGCGCGGCGTGTTGCATCGAGTGATTGCGTACTCAATTTCCCTCTCTTCCTCCCGATTGAAATGTACATTCTCTCAAAGAAAAAAGGAAAAATGACAAAATGACATGATGAAAATCCCCTTGTCTCCCTGGGTTCTGTATCATTTTGGTGTGCGTGTCTTGTCGTATTGAGTGATGCAATGATTGCTTACTCAATTTCCTTGTCTTCCTCCAGATAGAAATATTGTATGTAGAGATACTTCTAGAAAAAAAATTAAAAAGGAGAGTAAGAGCCTGTCCCCCTAATTGTATTTATACATGCTCCTTTAGAAAACTGGAAAAAAATCCCCTCCCCCCCCCCCCCCACAGTCTTATTGCGTGCTTATACTGTAGACAATGATCAGTGTGAGTTGGGACAAACTCTTGAGACTTCATTTCCTTCTCTTTCTCTTCAGGACTTTAGACTTAGATTTGATCTCTCTCTGAGTTACATGTACATCGTAACAAGTGTATGTCAAGATCAAGCCCTCATCTTCCTTTACCCCCTCCCCTCACCCCTTCCCCCTCCTGGGGGGTGTTTCACAAAGATCCTAAGTCGAACTTAACTCTAAGTTTGACTTAAATATTATGGAGAGCCATATGTAGCCTTAAAATAAAATATGTTCAAATCAACATTTCAAGTATTTTAGACTTTTCATAAATTACACATCAAGAACATGAAATCTCCTTGATAATAGAATATATGAATTATTTAAACCAACATTTTATGTCTTATAAAATAACCTTTATAATTTTTTTTTCATAGATGCTAACGGCTTTCAATAATTGTTAAATCCAACTTTAATAGAGATAAGTTCAACTCAGGATGTTTGTGAAACACCCCCTCCCCCTCCCCCCCTCCTGGTCTGATGATCAACATGACTTCACCTGAGTCAGAAGGGCATGGTTCTGCGTGGACGTTATCTTGAGGCTCGATCTCCCTCTTGTTCCTTCCACCTTTTATTGTCCTACTATTACTATTAGAAGAGTTAAGGGGGAGACTCTTCAAGAAGTTGCACACAAAAATTGCATAAAATGGAGGGTTAGGATGATAAGGAACTGAAGAAGGAAGCAGGATTTCTAGAAAAGGAGAAAGATAATAACTTCAAAGAAAAAAAAGGAAAGGATATAAATGTAGGGAGAGTTGAAAAAGAATTAGTTGGAGATGAGGTAAATGATAGATGAGAGGGCCGAAAAATAAATGATTGAAAATTGGATAAAGAAAGCATTACAATTATAATGGTAGAAAAGGTCCTCTATGTATACAATGTGCAACCAAATGAGTACCGGTAGAAGGAAAGCCATCCATACAGAGTCATATCATTACTTCTCCGAATAAATGGCATCCTTTAAAATCAGAGCCAAGTGTCTTGAGGTACCTTCTTTCACCAACTCCCAAAATAGACCTTAAAAGGCCAGAAATACGAGCAGAATTCCCAAATCAGTCACATCGAGACTCACCGCTGAATGTTCCTCTTATCGTCGCCTAATCTCAACATGAATTTGCAGAATGGTTCAAGGGGAAGGAGGCTAAACTTCTTTTTCATTTTTTTATAAATTTGCTGTGATATATTTTTAGAAAGAGATGATACATTAATACTCAGACCACCAACTAAGTTGAATCACAAGGATATCATTAGAGCATTTTGATGTCTAGACCCCCCCCCCCCTTATTTGCTGAAGACGGCTTGATGAATGAGCTGTTTGCCTAAAAATTAGCAACATTGCTGAAGAAATGCGTGCGTGCATGAAATGTTCGCGAGCTTCTCAAGTACATTGCGATTTAGATTCTTCAAAATTACATGCTGTGCAAATAATTGAAACACAAATTAAAAGCACAACTCTGAAATCTCCTCACTTTGCTTGTCACTGTAATACTACAGCTGCAGTTAATTGCTGTTGGCATTTTACAAGAATTTTATTGCAGCAAAAGTGTCTGTTATTACAGTAAATTATTGTGTGAATGACAAAATGTATCAAAATGGATCAAGTATTTTTTAAATTTATTTTTATTTTATTTTATTTTTTATTTTTTTTTATTTTTATGGGGATAGGTATATTTTAAATCAATGCTAGAGTTTTTATTAGGAATTTCCTTCAAATATTTAGTGATATGTGTTCTGTCTCAGGTAAAAGTCTGAATGAAATTTAAATTGAACAAGGTTTTAACAGAATTTGCCACCACTTCTTTTTTTCTCTCCATCCTCTGCAGCTCCAAGCCCAAGAGATCGAGGCCCTCAAGGAAGAGATCGGTCTGCTCTCGAGGAAAGGGGGTCACATCCTACCCCCTACCCAGCCCCCCGCCCCGCATACCCCCCACGGCGTCAGATCGGCAGTCAACGGTCACAACTAGGCGATGCTGTCTGCGCTCTGCGAAACCAGTAACTTTTGTTGTTACCTGAAACAAATGTGTGAATTGTTAATCTTTTGCCTACAGGAACCAGGGTCTGTTTCACAAAGCTTTTTATCAATAACAACTGCCACATATCTATGGCTAATCTGCTCTCTGCCTATCAAATGCAAGGATTTCAGTAGCTTTTAACAGTTATCATATCTTGTTATTGATAACAAGTTTTATGAAACGGGGGCCCTGGTCGTCCCTGTTTTGAAGTCCTTGGAAATGAGAAAATTCAGTAGTCGAGGATCATTTTCCATGACCAAAATTCATGGAAATCTTGGGCTGTATTCTGAAAACGATGTTATCTTTTATGTCAGGGAAGAAAAAAAAATCAAAATGCATGGGACTATCACTTACCATTGGTGCTTGTGCGAATATCATATTTAACTTACCCAGTTTTGCCCAGACATAAATCAATGGCATGTCCTAATTTTGATTTGTTATTGACAATTCAAATGGTTTTGCTAACATGAAAGGTACATCATTTTCAGAATACCACCCACGGTATTGAGGTCATTAGTTTCCCAACATTGACTTTTGCTGATCGGGAGCGTTTGTGAAAAATGCTCAGAAGTTTCAAGAATGCTAAAGTTTCTGGTTGCTTTCTGGTTTCATATGGGGTGATGCATGTACAGTCAAACCTGTCTATAGTGACCACCCAAGGGAAACACAAATAGTGTTTTTTGTAGACAGGTGTTCACTAAAGCAGGTTTGACTGTACAAGTATGATGAAATATCGTTATGGGAGGCAACACTTCTGTGCAGGGTTCTTAGCGTCTATAGAAGGGGGCCAATATCACAGGTTTGGCTGTATTTGTAATAGCTTACGGAAATTGAAAAGTATTGTTTATTACTCTATGATACATGTAGATAATCGTCTTCTATTCCTACAAAGATTTCATTATGTATGTCTGTGTAAAAAGAATGATAATGTTGCATATTTCTAAACACTAAATTCTTCTTTTGGTCTTATTAGGATGGTTGACAGAAGTGTGCAGATAGCAGGTTCCATTGTGATAAAGTCTTTATGATGCATTTCTGTTCATTCAAAAATTTCAGACAACTATGCCAGAAAAAGGCACAGCACATTACATTACTGAATATATGTATATATTTATATTGTTGTGTAAATGTGGGTTATATATTGCAGAACACATTTCTTAGTTGCAATGAACATTTAGATACTCTGTGGTGCTTTTACAGAACTATCATAAACTGATCTGTCACAAATTTTGGGTGCAAGATCTTTCAGGCATTGTAATATCATCTGTTGTTACCCCTGTGTTAAAGCATACAAGTAAGAGCCCTTCTGGCACCAAACAGCCCGACAGATTTGGAAACTGTTCCCACACGGAAAACTTACAGTGAACTGATGTCGCCCCAAAATGCCTTAGATTTTGTCCATTAATTGCCTGTTTGGTGTGAGTTCAGCAACATGACAGGAATATTAGAAGAGAAATTCCCAATGTTTTTGTGTACAAGAAATTCTACTTCACATGCCCATCTGTTATGCACACAAAATAAACAGACCGATGTAACGAGTAGTATTGTGTTGACAACGTATTTCATAGATTTAATTTATTACGATAGTCACATTTATAATAAAAGTGTATAAAGTTATGCAATTTAAGTGTACATACAATATTGCAAAGATTAGACAAGAAGTTATGATCACTTTATACCATTTGATATTGTACTTGAATTATACATATGCAAGGAAGAAAAATTAGAATGTATCACTTGTTCTTTCACATACTCTGCCTATTTACTGCCTTCACATGTTCTCTATTTTTCAGAAACCTTTAAAAGCATTTCTAGAATTGTTGATATTTATCTACCATATTGTACAAACTCCGTCCATACAGCAAAATAAAATTCTATGCTAAATAAATGTTCTTTCATTTCAGAAAAAAAGGATCTTGTCTGGTTATTTTCTCATCTGTTTGTTCATCTCGTGAAATAAACTACATTGAAAGGCAACATTGATAATTTAAAAGAACATCTTTACTTATAATTGTAACATCCTTTTTTCCCTATGTAAGCTTTATTCAAAACCAGAGCCAATCATTAGGAGAGTTTAGCCAACTCAGTTGGAGTTGGGCACAATATGGTTAATACTGCTTTCAGGTTGGGAAGCACACAATGAAATAATATATGCCATGTTGTGACCAAGTGATACGAAGTTGGCCAAACTCTGTGTATAGATGGCTCTGGCTTGGGATATTGAACAGCTCCATCTGTTGCACAAATGCAGAAGAAAAGAATACATGTCCAGAAAAGTGTTAAAGGCCTTAAACATTTGTAATGCTTACACATCATACAACCTTTTACACACAAACTACAGTAATCGTCTCCATGTTCCCAACTTATCGCCACGAAAAGTATTTCCTACAACATGATTAATCACTTCACTTGTACTTTAAATCCCCCATTGTTACGTAACATATACATAATTATGTCTTTCTGTAAATTGTGATAGCTCCACGTATACAATTAAGTAAAAAAAAAATACAGTGTAAAGTAAAACATTCATATATATCACCACGTAAAATTTATTTACTACATTATAAATCACTATACAAATGTTCTTTAGGTACTCCATTGTTTACATGAACATTACTGTCAACTGTGTAATGATCAATTCCAAGCATTACAGAATTACATATTAAGAGAATTTTAAACTTTGAGTAAAGAATATTACAAACATATCAATAAAAACGTACAAATTAATGATATGATATATAAATTAACATAAGGTACTTTTGCAGTTAAGTTTCCTATCAACTATTCATTGACTTATTAAACGTAATATTAAATAGCTTTCACGGAATGACCACAAATTACCTTCTACAAAATTCCTCAAGAAAGTATATAAAATTCAATATTTCATAAATTTGATGAATGGTTTGATAGGAAACACAAATTATGTGGAAGTAACTTATATTAGTTCTTATATATTCTTATTAAAATACATGGGATATTCTTTATCAAAAATATAAAATTCTATGGAAATGTAATTCCTTACGCTGGAAATGTCCTGATAGTCCCATACATAGATAAGTATTGAAACAAACAAATGTAACCGTTGCATTACAATTGATACAATTAATACTTAACGGTAATGATCCAATACACATGCAAAGTGATAGAGTACTGAAGTTAGGCTTTAAAAAAAAAGTGGTTGTATTGCCCTTTGCGACCACCGTTTTTTACAAGAAAAAAAAAGTTAAATTAATCCAAAAATATGTATTAAAGCATTCAAAATTGAAAAATATCGGCCCAAAGAGAGAAATAAAGCACACAAAAAAAGAAATTAGACCAACCGACCCAGGTGCTGGCGCCTAAAGGGCAATACAACATATATTTTGTTAGGCTTTATGGAAGAATCACAAGTCATAAATGCATACATTTATTTATAATGCAGAAAGAAAACAAATTAGATATATTTAATGATATCTTTTGATTTTGAACATCCATTGGTACATTGTAGCATCAACATAATATAATTAAATGCATCTTTTAGCAAGAAAAAACAAACCTACACACTGTAGGTATTATAAGGTGATAATGCTCTTGAATAAATAGAAAAGTCCCTCACATGCAAACATGTACATTAATTACTCATAATTGACAAAACATTTAGAATCATCTTTCCAATAGTCGACCCTTGGAATAAAAACATGAACACATCAATATTCTCTCTCAACATTCACTGTATACATAATACAATATATATTTTTCCGTTAAAAAGATTTCATACAGGTAACCTTATCATAAAGGTTTTAAAAAAGTGATGGTACATAGATCTGCTATTTCTTCAAACCAATGAATGATTGATTTCATTTTCAATAGGCACATTAGTACAATTGTTGAGAACCATTGTGCTTTAAGTTCCTATACAAGTATCTGTCAAACCATTATCTTTCAGAATGACATTGCTCAATATACAGTGCATGGGAAACATCAAATTATTTTGCAAATCATATTGATCTTCAAATTTTTGATTCACAAGACAAATATAAAATATAAAATTTTACAAACTTAGAATCGAGAGAATGTACAGTGTATTACTTTTTCTAACTATTTGCTTGAAACTTGTTCCAATTCAGCAGTTGGGAAGAAGAAAAAAAAATACCCCCTCCCCCACAAAAAAAAAAAATATATATAATACAATAATAATTATTATTTTAAAAAAGTAAAATAAAAAATAAAATTAAAAAAACAAATAAATAATAAAAATCAACATAAAATTAAATTTTGTTTTTGAAATTCAGGCATGCTACATGACGTTAACATGAAATTATAAAATTTACGACATACATGTACATGTGCATACTCCACATTCAAATTGCACAAACCTGAATATAATAATATTGTGTATATACTTACAAGTACCTCAAGCAATACTTACTTTCAATACTACAAATCTCTACACAGAAAAACTATTCACAAATTTAAAACAAGATGTACAATAATGTTGGCAATATACATAATGGCATCAGCATTTCATAGTTGTCCATTTGCTCTTTTATTCTATTTATTTTTTTATTTTTTTAAACTAAGGTTTCCACTAGATTTCGCTAAACCTTCAAATTTCAGAGACGATTTACCTTAGTTTATTTTTCATTTAAAAAGACGGAACAAAAGAAAAATCAGATACTTTCACATCAATAGCACATTGTAAAACAAAAGACATCTGTAACAAAATGTTCATCGCAGCTAACATGTGCTGGCAAGACATACAAAGATAAAATGCAGAGAACATGTCCACAACGGGCCTCAGCATACGTGTACAGCTTCAACATTTTCAATCAGCACAGGTACATGTACTATTTAAAGCAAGTTTATATTTTCCGGGTATTATGCATTAGACCTCTACACAGTATAAAATGGATTTGGTGAATGCACTGTGTACAGGCAAAAAATGTCAATGTACGGTACATAACAAATGTTGGAATGGTTTGAATGTTTTTTTTTAATCAGAATATTTGTATATTGATATTCTGGTTGTATCGGCTCTTGACCGATCAACTGGGATGTTAATTCTATATAGCCAATTATAAGAGCAAAACATTTACCTGTAAACCAATTTGGGCTGGAACACCAATGGTTGGCAGAGGTATGTAGATCGAGCAATACAAGTCTCTTGTATCATTAACAGATATCCCAGAGGATGAATGTTTCCAAAACGAATGTGCAAAGAATTCTTATTATAATCTGAACCAAATCGGGGCTGCAGCACTTCATCTATCTGTGGATGAGGCTTTGGAAGATAAGCTTAAAGTTGCTCAAGCATGGGATTATAGAGGGCAGCACACAGACATTTGCACGGGAGCGTAATACCCATTGGCTCAGTGTTATGTAGTGATCGTCAAGTTGCCTACTTCACGAACGACTATCTACCCATGCATGAACACCTTTAAGATTGAAGACTCGGATCCTATTCATCAACCGTCTCAGAAGGTTCTATCATACCGGAGCTGTATCACTTCTCTCCATCTTTGGGCGTGGCTCTGGAAGCTGGCCTTAGAAGACCCGGATCTTGTTTCGAGGGGTCTGGTCCAGATCATCATCAAGGAGAAGTACACCCTGTGAAAGAGAATAAAAGAGAAGGGAAAAAAAAAATTTATATATATAAATATGACCAGGCACCACAAAACAGTCAAAAATTTGTAAGGTGTGATTTTCAGTTGGAGTTTAAATGTGTTTATGAGAGATTATACTCTCTACTCTGTAATTTCAAAATTTGGAAGCAACAACCAACTTTCCCTTGGCCTGACCTGGGTCAATTTGGTATAATACAATTACGGACCACGCGAGCACAGCAATCACGTGCGTGCAACATACGCGAAACCAAAGCATGAGGAGAACTTTGGTCTGTTTCGCTAGCAAGCGCTGACGATGTAGAGATTAATTTGCTTACTACCATTCGTTTATGTGCAGTTGTCCAAAAGAAGTCGTAGATGGCGTTAACCAGTATTTGCTAAGCTACACTCCCTTTTAACTCCCTCTAAAGTGAAAGAAGATCAAATCTCAAGCATAGTTTAAGAAGGTTGCATACTCACAACAAAGGAGACAAAAAGAGCGAACGCTGAGAGGAAATGCCAGGTGTCGTGCCCATCATAAAAGCCCATTATTGTACAGTCAGCGTTCAGTTCCCTGGATTGAGCTGCTGAGACCTGCAGTAAGGGGGAAAAACAAAACATGACTAGCAAGTCAGTTAATTCTTTCCAAACAAAATTGAAGCAGTTTCTTTATCTGAAATATGTATACCGGTAGTTATTAATATTTTGTTTATATTTGTGTTATATATATATATATTTTTTTTTAATAAATGTGTTTTTTGTTTTTCTCTTTTTTTTATCGTTGCTTTACATTATCCTATGAATGCTTTGGAATCTACGCTTGCCTAAGTGCTTTATTCATGTAGTTCCCCATTTCATTTTCTAAATTTGTTTATGAATTATTTTGTATCTTTTGTATCAAATATAACTCTTAACCAAGAATGAAATAAATGAGAATTGAATTGAATTGAATTAAATTCTGATTGGAGATAATGTTGGACCTCTGATCTTACCTGCCAACCAGTGTTCTTGATCATGAAGAAGTAAAGAGCGGCTCCCCAAAGGAAGAGCGTCAGTGTTATGAGCAAACTAACCACCAGGAGAATCTTCTCTCGACAAATAAGCTGCAAAAAAACAGGTCATAATTGAAAGCCTTGCATTAACTTGATCACTGCAGTTTATTCCAAAGAAGAGAGTGAAGAAAAAAAAGGAAAGAGAGGGAGACATGAAGAGAGAAAAAGAACAATGAGAGAGAGAGAGGGAGGATACAAGCAAATACAGGCAAAGAAGAATACAGATACAGAGGCAGAGAAAGAATTGTAGATGAAGAGAAAGAGAGAGAAAAAAAGGGAGAAAAATGGAGAACAAAATAATTAAACATCCCCATAACATTTTCCAAGATTACGCCTTAAAAATAATATGTTGTATTGCCCTTTAGGTGCCAGCACCTAGGTCGGTCAGTTTATTTTCTTTTTTTTCCCTCTTTGGGCTGATATTTTTCAGTTTTGAATGCTTTATAATACATATATTTTTTTAATCATTAATTTTTTTCTCTAAAAAATGGTAACAAAACAAAACGTGCAGTACGGATAGGGAAGGTGAAGGTTGAATTTGGTACATGTCCATGTCGGCATAGATTTGGATTTTGGGGTCGGTCGCAAAGGGCAATACATCAA
This sequence comes from Strongylocentrotus droebachiensis, assembly GCA_035222895.1. NCBI lineage: Eukaryota > Metazoa > Echinodermata > Echinoidea > Camarodonta > Strongylocentrotidae > Strongylocentrotus > Strongylocentrotus droebachiensis. The sequence goes on from JAVYIG010000673.1 coordinate 138,949, forward strand.
CTTTTTTTTAAAGCCTTACTCACCTTCATAATGAAGTAGAATGATAGGTATAACAGCATGTTCACTATCATAATGGCAAGGAGGTAGGATGCAAAGTCTGGTGGTGTTGTGACAAGGCCTAGAATGCTCCTGTAAACATATGGAAAGAAAATAATCATGTAAAAATGAATGTGTCTTCAATGAAAAGTATGTGATCGTTACAAACATTCATCACAGTCACAATCACAATCACCATATAGTCTTCACTATGTTCGTCATCATCCCTATCATCATCATTACCAACATCAAGATCACCCTCATCTTCATCATCATGACCATCTTCCTCTTGCTCCTTCTCCTCCTTATCACCACTACCAGCACCTAATTAATATTAATTATTATCATCATCGGTCACCATCCTTTGCATCATTAACAGCATTCATTGCTCTCTTCGGTATGAAAACTGTATTAGTACCCTATATGAGTGGAAAATTATTTTTGTGATCCTAGACAATAAACAGAACAAATGGCCTTTTCCCAATCAAAAGGGATTCAATGGGGCAATATTTATCTGAATTAAGTCGGCAATAGTCAATTCTGGATTACAGCAACCATCAAACTATGAAAACATTTAAACTTACAAAGCCAAATTGACTATGATTCCAACAGTCAAGAGAGCTATTCTGGTCTGAAATAAAAATAGAAAATAAGTACAAATAATTTGATTAACATTAAGAAAAAAAACAACTTATTATCATCGTACCAGAATTTGTAACATGCGCAACATTATTCATTACAAATACGGTGATCAAAATTGAACTCAAACTGCTGTGTGAAATGTGCACCATCTCCACTACTTGTATATATACATTAAAAAACATCCATTACTTAAACTGTTTAATATGATCTTACTTTGCTTTTAAAACAAAAATCCACAGAGGCAAGGCCTGGTTATATGCATTTTGCACTTACAATTCAATAAGACAAAAGTAGGACAATATACATGGATGTTTTTAATACTGCTATAAATATGTAAGACAGTCGTTTAATAAAATATTTGTCCTTTAACATCCTGACAAGAAGAATTCCTAAGGGAGTTTGAATCAAAGTCAAGTGCTCTAGCTCAGTCGTCAAGTGAATCACTCGACTAAATTTAACAAACATGTTCCGGCCATGACTAAGTAGACTTCTCAACAAAACCGCCAAAGTTGGACTTTTAGAAGCATGCCAAGGGATTGGGGGGAAAAAAGTAGAGAGAATGAAAAGGAATGTGAAAGATGAAGATGGAGTGGGATGGGATGGGATGAGAGAGGAGGAGAAAGAGGAGGAGGAGGAGGAGGAGGGAAGAGGAGGAAGAAGAAGAACAGTAGGGATCAAAACAAGACATGAGTGGAGAAGAATCAATTACCAGTAGATAATAAAGGATTTATAAAGAGGGAGAAAGAAAGAGAGAGAGAGAGAGAGGAGGAGGAGAAGGAGGAGAAGGAGGAGAATGAAGAGGAGGAGGAGAAGGAGGAGGACAAAGAGGAGGAGAAGGAGGAAGGAGGAAGGAGTAGGAGGAGGAGGAGGACAAAGAGGAGAAGGAGGAGGAGGAGGAGGAGGTGGAGGAAGAGGAGGAGGAGAAGGAGGAGGAGGAGGAGAAGGAGGAGGTGGAGGAAGAGGACAAAGAGGAGGAGGAGAAGGAGGAGGACAAAGAGGAGGAGAAGGAGGAAGAGGAGGAGGAGGAGAAGGAGGAGGAGGAGGTGGAGGAAGAGGACAAAGAGGAGGAGAAGGAGGAGGAGGAGGACAAAGAGGAGGAGAAGGAGGAAGAGGAGGAGGAGGAGGAGGAGAAGGAGGAGGAGGAGGACAAAGAGGAGGAGGAGAAGGAGGAAGAGGACAAAGAGTAGGAGGAGGAGGTGGAGGAAGAGGACAAAGAGGAGGAGGATGAGGAGGAGGAGGAGGAGGACAAAGAGGAGGAGAAGAAGGAGGAGGAGGAGAAGGAGGAGGAGGAAGAGGTGGAGAAAGAGGACAAAGAGGAGGAGGAGAAGGAGGAGGAGGAGGAGGAGGACAAATAGGAGGAGGAGGAAGAGGACAAAGAGGAGGAGGAGGAGAAGGAGGAGGAGGAGGACAAAGAGGAGGAGGAGAAGGAGGACAAAGAGGAGGAGGAGAAGGAGGATAAGGAGGAGGAGGAGGAGAAGGAGGAGGAGGAGGAGGTGGAGGAAGAGGACAAAGAGGAAGAGGAGGAGGATGAAGAGGAGTAGGAGGAGGGAACATAATAAGAGTGGGAGAAAGAATGCACTAGAGAATAAAGGATTGATAAAGAGGGTGAAAGAGAAAGAGAAAAGAGGGGAGTGAGGGGAGAGAGAAAGTATGAAGGCTAATGATAAACTTTTAAATGAGACGGGGGATAAACAGAAGAGAAAGTGAAGGGAGCGGAAACGATGAGGCTGATAATTCTAATGTAAGAGACTCATACTGGTTAAATACACCCTTCCTTCAACACTTTCATATTTATAGACTAAAGTTTGGGGGAAATAGATTTTCAAGGGATACATGAATTTAACAATCCTATTTATTTTGAAATGTGCTTTGACAAGCAACAACAACAACAAAAATATGGAGTGGGAGGTACGGAGGGGCACCAGACGATTGGGGAGGGCAGGGTGTTTAGGGTAAAATAAAAAATTGTGATGTCTCGAGAGGTCTTGGATCAGATGTCCCCCCAGGGCGGCTTAAAAAGGTAAATATCATCAAGATTAAGAGAATCCATCCCAAAGGCCTTTCTCACTGATGACATATTGAACGAGACCGGATATACACTCCATTGGTGCATGTGTCACCGGGAGCCTTGGATTTAGTTATTCTTGTTCCATTCTCTCCGGCTCTGTATCTCTCTCTGTTTCCTTATATTTTCTATTTATTGAACTCCATTCCTCTCCCAGAAACAGTATTGAACATTAGTTTGAATTCATTTCTACTTCTCTCTCTCTCCCCCTCTCTCTCTCTGATTCTGTTTATACATGTATGTATGCCTGTCTGTGTCTGTCTGTGTTCGTTATTCTTGTTCCATTCTCTCCGGCTCTGTATCTCTCTCTAATTCCCTATATTTTCTAATATTGAACTCCTTTCCTCTCTCCCTGAAACAATATTGAACATTAGTTTGAATTCATTTTTACTTCTCTCTACATATATATCTCTCCCTCTCTCTGCTTATGTTTATACATGTCTCTGTTTGTCTGTTTCTCTACCCCCCCCCCCCCCCCCCCCTCTAACAACCTCCAAATCTGTATCTTGGGTCCAGCTTTCTCTGGATTTCAAACTTTTAAATCAACAATTGTATGTCTCTTGCTATCTGTCTGTTTGTCTGTCTGTCTGTCTCTCACTCTACAACTGTAACAATTTGTGTATTTGTCCGTCTACCCCTACCCCTCCCACCTCTGATCAAGTTAGTCTCTGATTGTTTATATTTCTCTTTGAGTGTGTGTGGGTGTTTCAGGGTATGTATTTTTGTCTGTCTGTCTGTCTGCATGTGTCTCCCTCTCTGTATCTGTTGCACTACAGGGATCAATATGTATGAGTTCCACCTTCTTCCCATCTGTATCTGTCTATTGATAATTTTTCTAGTACCGGTATATACCGTGAATACTTCAGAAGAAATGCACATTATACATACCGGATGGGTTGGCCTTGCACAGGTGAATATATCTGACTTGCAAACAAGGAACGTCCTCTTAATAACACCACCATCTGTAGATCAAATGAAATTAAGAGAGGGGAAGGGAAAGGAAAAATGTTATTTGTAGTTTGTAATATGACAAAGCATCTGATGTTTCTGTGGGCATAAGATGAAAAAGAAAAATTGATATGCCAAAAGTTGATGATTATATTACATTTTTTTAAATATCATAATTAAACACCTGAAAAGAGAGGGGAAAATGCAGAAAATGAAAGTACAATGACATGACCAGCAAGCACCATTTAAAAATTAACAATGTCCATTTCAGCCAATGCAACAGCTGGGCGCAACGGGCAACAGCACTTCCTCAAACACCAGAGGCAACATTAAAACAACTTTGAGAATATCCCCCATATCCTCTTACCACATTGCTACTCCGCACAAATTACAGGAAGCTATTCATCTTGAGATATCATCTAACACTCAAGGCGAAAACGTCTGACTGAATCACGTTGGGAACATCAAAGTATTTTTGCATAATCGTTGATTGAACCCAGTTAACCCTAATCATTTTTTCTGGCACGGTTGAACACTCTTTTATTATCTGAAGGGCATCTACTGTAAAGTCGGCTAAAATTAATTCACAGGAATCCTGATGACTGTTAAACGTTTACGCTTCCAATGCTTTCTGTAGGATGTTGACCTTTTACATAAATCTGAGGAAAAATTGAAGCAAGGAATTAGAAAGTCATGTTTGTTTGTAGTTGTACTTTTATGAATTAAATCACAGCACTGCCACTGGCACAGCACGTGCTCCCTTTCTTTTTGGAGGGACCATTAAACTGTAACTAATGGTCAAGAGTGACAAATATAGATCAATGTTTTAACAAACTTTATTTAGTGCCACTGCCTGGGGCTTGGACCGTGGTCCATCTAATGCTTGACGGTCCAGTGACTTACCCACTAGACCAGGACACAGAGTCTATGGATATATGAAGCAAAATGAATGATGAACAACAAGAAGAATCAATTCCCAAAATACAGAAAACCTGGAAAAACTTCAAGGATGGAAGCCAGTCATACATTTACTTACTGACTTTGCTTTTCATGCTCATCACTTCCGCATCCCACACGGAATTCACTCAAGGCCACGCTTTGGGAACGATTGTCACAAAAGTTACTGTTAACTCAACAAAAATGGCGGAAATCTACCCTTTCCTGCTCTCCTTAAAGTCATCCTTACGATTTCTCCGCCCTCAGTCTTGACACATTGTGTCATCGCTGACATTAATGTTGGATACTTGCTACCTGTTTTTGGAGAAGGAGATAGCGGGCGAGTCAAGAAATCAGTTCCGGGGCATTCCGTGGAACCGGTCCAAGGGGTGGTTAGGCGTCTTAAATAATTCACAAGGTCCTGGTTTCATTAAAAGATCTTGTCTGTTGCCCTTTTGTAGACAGAGACTTCTTCGCAGTTGAGTCACAATGCGTGGGATCTCCCCAATGTGACACAACCTTGTTACGTGCTTGTTTTAGGAATTGAGGCAGACATTAGCGTGGGTAGTAATTCCCTGGTTTCTTATATAACTTAACGGCTTAAAAGTAAAATTGCAACAATACCAGAAAAGAATAGCAAACAAAGGCTGTGGACATTAAGAAAAAGAAATATATTTCAAAAGAAAATATGCAGGAATGGAAGAAGAGAATAGGAACTGAACACTCTGCAGATTTTAGGGCTAGTTATACCGTGTGTCTCAAAAAAAACGTAACACTTTTGAAATGGTTGCCAAATTGAGCATATATAATTTTATGAAAAAATGTTGATATGTATGGAAAGCTAAAGGACCAACCTTTCATATGATATGAAAAAATTGAAAAAAAAATCATGCTTCGATGAACAGTGTTCACTTAAGTTAGAGGTATGAAAATGGGCCTGCGCAGGATTTTTCCTTCCAATTTTGGACAGGTAAGTTACTTTTAGCATACAAAATAAGTTTGATATGAGATATTCATGATCGATGGATTAAGAGTTAAAAGGATGTTTTGAATACCAGTCCTTTCTCTCTGTCATTTATCAATCCCCAAACACCACCCCTGCCACACACACACACACACACACACACCAACTTCCACTCCCATCTTATTGTATCATTGATCTGGTAGATGTGAACAGGATGAAGGAAGAATGGGAAAATGTTAAATTGAAATACCGTATTCAAAATCATAATTGACATTATGCAACCCACTCTCCTCCCCCCCACAACCTTTTCCCATCCCATCACCTACCCCTTGCCTTTTCTTTATCAGTTTTCTTCCGTAAGTTTGGTGGATCATCAATCACATTTTATTCAGGTTTTATGAATGACCCAAACATGTAATAGCTAAGTACATCATTCATTATGCATTGAAAATACCAGAATTCGAGGTATTCAAAATATCCTTTTGATTCAAAATATCCTTTTGATCCATCGATCATGAATATCTCATATCGACCTTATTTTGTAAGTTACAAGTAATTTACCTGTCCAAAATTGGAAGGAAAAATCCTGCGCAGGCCCATTTTCATACCTCTAACTTAAGTGAACACTGTCCATCGAAGCATGATTTTTTTTTAATTTTTTCATATCATATGAAAGGTTGGTCCTTTAGCTTTCCATACATATAGACATTTTTTCATAAAATTATATATGCTCAATTTGGCAACCATTTCAAAAGTGTTACGTTTTTTTTGAGACACACGGTATAAGAAAGAAACAAGAAAACAAGAGACTGTGATGGTAGTTGTCTCATGAACCATCAGGGGCATCATCAGATGTTCTTCCACCAGTCACTGGGACTTTTGGCCCGTTATAAACAAGTCTCCCTCTTGGTGGTGGGCCAGTAGCAGAAAACACCATCTTCCTCTAGTGGAAGTTTGGACATACTTGGTCCAAACCCACAAAGAACATGTCTTTGCGCGTTCAGAGGCTGTTTCAGAAGCAGCTCTACGAGCTTGCCTTGTGTCTCTACTTCAAAAACCCAAAGCATGAAACCACCTACGCAGTGACTGCATGTGCAACAAATCTGCGCAACTAACCTCCAATTGGAAGATCATGTTTGTCAGAAATATTTTTGCATCGTATCACATCTCCAAACCAACTCCAAATGCTGGATCACTGTCCGACCAATCATCAAACATTTAGCCTTTCAAGATCAATTTTTTTTAAATTTTGCTTTGGTCTTTTGTTGGTGTATTGTAGGTTCTCTTGGTGTGACAGGGTTATTACTTGGTGAAATATGTTGTTTTTCTGAAGGCTGATCATAATTCAAAAGGCTTGTTACGCTGAAGGTTTTTATATGCGAAAATGAAAAAGGGTTCATAATTCTGAAACTGACATAGAAGCTCGTTTTCTTTTTCAGGATTAGGAACCGAATAATGAAACCATTTCACCTCCAAAACGATGAATCTCAGGATTAATACACATTTGGAATTGAGGCCAGCTATTTATTCCATTTTCTTTGTGAATTATGAATTATGAGTCCCGTTGTATTGGAATTTTGTGTTAACTAACTTGTTAAAATTCTGGAATTATGACCCGTCTGAAAAACAACCCTTTGGAAAAACGAGCACCTCCCTTATGAAAGACACTAGGTCTAAACTTAAGGTGTTTTTTTCAAACGTTTTCCAATGCTTCTGGGACAGGATAGATGGCATAGGAACAGGAAGATGAAGCTGTCATCCTAACAGCTCATTCTCAGAGTGACATGTATACCATGTAAACAAGGTTGCCAAGACACGAGCGTTTAAGAGGCTACTATGTTAATACTTCCAGTTATAAAAAAGGGGCACCCCAATAAACACAGATATCAAATACCCGTATACCATTATACTTTATACATATAGCACAAGGAAATAGTACGAAAGGATTGTGCATGCCAATGAATCGTAAGAACTACTAAATTAGATGGCAACATACATGTAGATTAAACAAAACCCTTAAGAGAGTTTGGGCTTGCCAAACCAATTCAACCATGCAGATTCTAAACTTCAAAAAACATTATTCAAGAAAAGCATAAAATAGGCAAAAGACTGGAACAGGAAATTTAAAGGGTGAGGTTTTTCTTTGAGTGTCTACTCGAACACATAGGCATCTTCTCCCTCAACGTTTTTTTACCACTGCATGCTAAACCATCTTAACCAAGGCCTGAATTAAGGAGAAAGTATTCAACCAAGAAAACCTCTATTTAAATGCGACTTTAAGAAATAACAAACGTCCAAATCAATTGCCACAAAAACTAAGTTTAGAGGACATAAAGTATTCAATCTCTAGCTCATTCAGACAGGGCAAAATTTATACTAAACTCCTATAAAGAAACTGCGTATAAAGAATCATCTTATAGCCCAAAAGGCATTCACACAGGACAATGATATATAGAGAAATAAGTTTTGAAGAGGACATTTGACATGGCAGCTGGCTAATCACCTGTGCATTCAATAATAAGCCTCGCCCACCTATGTTTTTGTATGATAAGACGTTAAGATGACATCGGGGCCTTGATTCCTTATCAAGATTTTTGATCAAAACGATGCTCAAACATAGGGGGAGTGAATTGTTCACACTTCAAGAGCTAAAGGTTGCTAGAGCCTACAAAACCAGCGACTAAACTTAGGAGAACAAGAATCAAGAAACGATCAAAAATACCGGAAGACCAGAACAGGAAATTGGGAAGGTGACACCCGGAAGTTACTGTTTCGCATAATTGGAACGATTTATCATCATCTCTCTTTATAAGGTTTGTTGATGATCCCCTGCGGTAGGTTGCCAAAACATTGAATCATCAATGTGCTATTTTCCCCTCCACATGTTCATCTATCGAAGGTAGATTACCCTTGTAATGCTAAGCAACGAATACAACAAATTGTAAACTTATTATAAACGTTAGGTACGCAGCATGCCACCTGCTGCACGAACAGTTAGAAGCCAGTCGGAAAATGAGAGTCCGTTTAGAGCCACACAAGGCTGAGTCTAGATGCAAAATTGATACCAGTTTATCCCCTTATAGCTCTAAAAATATGAAATATTGTACACTCCCCCAATCCATGCCTCATACATTGGAAAGTCATTTTCAAACAATGGTGTGTGTGTCTGTTTAAAAGTTGTTGGAAGTCTTTTTCATCTACCGGTAGTATAATACAATTTCATTTCATTTATTGCTTCAACCATTTTTTAAAAATGAAATGGATATAATCAATAACAATTACGGAGGCACAAACATCCTAAAAACACTTCAAAAAATCTGTCAACTCACCTAGTCTGTCACCAGATTACCTGCAGTGTAGGTGAAAATATTTGATTTGGCACGTACACCAAATCAGAGGCCTAGTTAATTAGCACTTGTCTGCTAATTATCTTCACCTGACGGAAACTTAACCTTGGCAGAGAAGTACCCCAAGATGATGTTCCTCCCGGTCAACAAGTGTGATGTACATTTGGAGGCCTACGCACATAACAGGAGATGCTTCACCGATAGGTTTTAAGAAAAGGGAGAAAATTCTTCTTCTGCTTTCTCTTCTCCTTCTTATTTTCTTCTCCTACTTTTCCTCCTTTTTCTTCTTCGTTGTCTCCTCTCTTTCTTCTTCTCCTTCTCATCCTCCTCCTTCTTCTTCTACATCTTCTTCTCCTCTTCCTCTTTCTTCTTCTTCTTCATCTCCTTTTTCTCCTCCTCCTTCTTCTACATCTTCTTCCCCTCCTCCTCTATCTTCGCCTTCTTTTGCTTCTTTCGTCTTCTCCTTCTGCTTCCTCTCCTAAGCTAGTGACTTGGCTTAATTAGCGCTAGACTGTTAATTATCTTCACCTGACGGAAACTAAACCTGGCCGGGAAATCCCCCAGTGTCCTGTTTCCACCTCATGCTCCAGGGGTCTCCTGTCTGTCTGGCAATACAGATACCTGAGCTTCATCTTCATGTTAGTGATGCCTCCATCATTGGCTTTAAAAAAGAAATTAAAAAAAGGTCCTGGGCACAGACACTTAAAGGGAGTGTAGCTTGGCCAATACTGGTTAACGTCATCTACCTCTTCTTTTGGAAAACTGCACATAAACAAATCGACTTGATTAACAGTAGTCGGCGTTCGCGAGATAGACCGAAGTTCTCCTCACGCTTCAGTTTCGCGTAAATTGCACACGCAAGGTTGCTGCGGTCGCGTCGTCCTTGTTCGTGTTAGACCTGATTGGCCCCGAGTCAGGCCACAGGAAAGACGCATACAATGTAGTCTCATGAGGCTACACTCCCTTTAATATTGTTAGGTTGGGACAGTAAAAAGTATAATGCATCTAGGTATCTAATCATTTAATGTTAGATTAACACTATCTACAAATAGGTTTTGGAATCCTGTTACAAGATATTTGTTGAAAACATCATGAATGAAAAGTCCATGAAAATACGTATTTTTTCATCAATATCCATCTTTACACACGTTTGTTTTTTAAAATACTTGCAGAATTGAGTGTTAAATAACATTCTCTTTCACATTTTAAGTGAAATTTTGCAATCAAATTTTTGGGGTTCCCAATATATTTTTAGAGGGCCTTTTAGTTCAGCAAAACAAATTTAATACAAAGACACGTGTAGATCGACTCACAAAACAAAGAACTAAACAAAAACAAACGGAAACCATGGGCTAACAACAGAGCAGTAACGTCAAGTAAGTCATTCACTCTGAAGTTTCCATTTTTCAACATAACACTACAAATCGCCCACTCTTTATCTTCCTCAATCTAGTCTACTAATGAACTGCATCATTAGGAATGTGTTTTTGCTGCAAGAACTTGGGTTATGACTAGTCAATTAAGACTAATCTCAAGGAGGGACCTACAATACACATAGTCATAGAGATGATCAAATTAACAAAGCTGAGCGACTTCATCCAACAAAGAGCTAAAAAGCTGGGATTAAAAGAGGCTGTTGGCAACAAGCAGGTGGAAAATATGATCAAAGCGTGGAGGGTAACAAGAGTTTAAAACAACCAATTTATTAGTAATGAAATGAGCTGGCGATGAACCGAAGTATATAGTAGTTACTAGTTAACCCTTTATATGCCACACAAAAATCTCCCTATGCCACAATGTATTTACCATGGGATAGATATACCAGAGCTTCATAATTAAATAACTTTTTCGAGTGCAAGATTAGTCTATACCAGTGTTAAAAGGGTTTTCATGGAGATAATTAAAAAACAAAAACAATTTCTGTCAATTGGTACACACATTTTAGTACACTGGAACATAAATGAAAATCATTTACATATAGAGTAGAAAAAGAAGGGGGCCTAATATCGAACCTTGTGGTACACCACATTATAAATCTTTCATTTCAGATTCACAAGAATTAAATACAGCTGTATTTACTGCAAACTGTTTACATTCATTTAAATATCTGTGCAATAAAAAGAAAGTTCTTATAACAATATATATTGATCAATACAGCAAATGCCTATTTTAGATCTAAAAACACTTCAAGTACCGTCTCCTTATTTGCTAAAGCTTCATTTATATCAAGAAGAAAATCAGTTAGTGCTAACGTAGTCGAGTGCTTTTGTCTTAATTTAAATCGCTTTTCATGTAAAAATATTATTTGTGTCTAGAAAAAACTCAGGAAGGGTCGTCATGGAGGTAAGTAAAACAAAAAATAATTTCTGTTAATTAGTACACACATTGTTTCATGCATACTAGTGGCAAACAAGCAGCAGAGGAGAGGCCAAGAAAGAAGCCAAAGTGTTTTAGTCCTTATTGTCAAACATCAACCAATTGAAGATGGAAACCAAGTGGTTCCTTTATTAAGCCTACACTGTGATTAAGAGAAATCAGTAGTTAATTGGGGTTCAACAAATTTGTGAAGATTTATTCCTACTGATCACCAAAATAAAAACAATGATTCATATCTCACTTCAAATTTTAATAAATCTTTAAAAAACGTTTCCAAAAATTAATTCAGGGGCAATTTCGATACCCTATTGTATGTCCCATGAAATCATGTTCGGATTACGTCATACTATGTCTCTGTAATGTTTGCACAATTCAAGAGGTGAGGTACAAGGCTATTGAAATTGCCTCTGGTTGGTGTTTTAAAGGAGCTGCGATTGTGTTAATTTGTATTATTGGCCAAAATACCTTGAGCTTGCATGGACCCCTAGCTAGGCCCCCTTCTGTAGTTTCAGGGAGATATCTTTGCAGAATACCTCTGCAAGTGTTATGAGGGATTAAATCGTAACACCGTTCGTGAATGCGTTTTGGATTCTGAAGGTGAAGGTCGCAAGGGATTAATCTAACACTAGTTCACAGGCACACTCTAAATTTGACTCTTTACCATAATTCCTAAGGCCTTGACCAGAGCCTAGCTGTGTCAGTCTCTGAATGTGACAGGAGCAGCAAAAGTACAAAACTTAAATGCAGTATGCCACAAGCCTAGTCTAAAAAGAGTGCAGACACTGTTATCCAAAAAGGAGATTAGCACGGGTTTGTGCCTCCAAATTAAACTGCCACCTCTCCACCTTACTCCCCCAACCCCCTCATATGGACAATATGTCCATCACTCTGTTCAACACTTGCTTAAGTACAATTATTTTTGAAGGTCAGAAATGTGTATTTTTAACAGCCTGCCAAAGCCATGCCAATGCTCTGTTGAGTGGGTGGTTTCCTCTAGGGGTGTGAAGGGAATTAAGACAAATTAAGACGTATTAGAGTAAATCTGCATCTAACTGTCATTTAGATCAGACAAAAATTAAAGAACATACCAATTCAAAATTCTCAATATTTAGATATTAACACACATATCCAGAGATTTGAATAGAAGGTGAGGAAGGGGCAAGAATTACTAAAGGGAGAGATAAAATAAGAAATGGGTTTAAGAATAGGGAACATTTAGCATAGAGAAAGAGAGAAGAGACAAAGATAATGAGGTGCAATAAAATATTGATAGAAAGAGAAAAGGAAGGGAGGGAGAGAGAGAGAGAGAGAGAGAGAGAGAGAGAATGAAGGGGAGTGGAAGTGAAAAAGAGCTAAAAACTTTTAATCTAATTTTTGAACTAAGTGACAGATAAAGAGAGAGAGAGAGGGTGGAAGAGAAAAAGGTCCAAGACTTGTTGTACTTTCTCTTTGAACTATTAAGTGACAGAGAGAGAGAGAACGGGAAAGAGAGGAGGGGGTGAAAGTGATAAAGAGTGAAAACAATTTTTACTTTATTTTTTTAACTAAACGACAGAGAGAGAGAGAGAGAGAGAGAGATGTGAAAAGATAAGAGTGCAAGAAATGACAAAACTCTGACAAAACATGGAGACTGAGAAAACAACAAACTAGAAATGCAATCGTGTCACAACGATGTGCGTGCAATGACGCCATGTTTCTACGTGTCAAACGAAGGAGCTACTCTCGGACTATCCAGAGCAATATGTAAGAAGTCTGTAGTGTGATAGTGGAGATAGTTAGGGCGAAAGAAAGGTCATCAAAACGGCCCGAAACGGAAAAAATGGTGCCTGGACGGTCACGCATGAGGGTTTCCGGAGAACGAAGAATTTAGTGACCTTGAAGGAATGCTAGAGACTACGCCTACGGATTTTGAAGGGAATTGGAGTAGAGGAAGGGATCTAGAAAGGGCTCGCAAGCACTGCGTGCAAAACCAATAGGACTTGGTGCATGATGAACATGTTGCGACGCGTGCTTTGGCACGAACGGCCGCCCATACTAACACAACCAAATAACAGTCTTAAAAAATGACGTCATGGCCGAAACGTGTTATAATAGGGCGGAAACTTGGCGGAATTCGTATAGTCATCCTTGTTCGAATGCGATTTACTTACAATTTTCTGCGTGGACATATACCATACTTGGTATCATTCGAAAGGGCACTTCAGTGCGGTCAGTTTGCAACCATTGTCATTTGCGCAATACGTACTGCACACATCAAACGCGCTAGTACGTAAAGCATAGTAAATTCATCATTTTAGGCGAAACCTTGGCGAAGAGGGCATTACAATTTACTAAACTTAGCAGAAAGTTCTCACGTATATGGATACATGTGTCTGCCAAGTTTCATTGATGTAGGTATAAAGATCGCCGGTTTAGAGCAAGTTGAAGTTATTTCTCAATTTTCTTGAAAATGGCGAATTTGGAGGGCAATTTTCTCAAATTTGGTCAGTGATAGGGTATATAATTTTGTATATGGCTGGAAAGGGCATATCTTCAAGTATCTAAATCCAAAAAAGGGTACGGGTTTGCCAAGCCATTATGGAGATACGGCCACAGAGAGAAAGCCAATTCCCAGAACTTTAGAGGGCGCTATTTATGTTGTGCAAAGCCATTGGAGCGTGAAATTTGGCATGGCTATGTGCAATTATGAGATAAAGATACTGTGAGATTTAAATACAAAACGGAATTTATATGAGAAAGTTATGGTAGTTTTAGATTATTTAGGGGTCCATTTTTCAAGAATTTGAGAGATTTTTGACGGAGTCGGTTTTAGATTTGAATTTTGAGTATGAAGATGGCATTTTGAAGGGCAGGTTATACGTCGCAGATTAAAGAACATCTCTTAGACTATCTAGAGGAATTTGTTAGAAGTTTGTAGGATCTAGGATAGTGGAGATAGGAAGGAAGATAGAAAGGCCTTAAAATGGACCAGAAACGGTCAAAATGGCGCCTGGACGTTTACGCATGAGTGATTTCAGAAAACGAAAAAGTAGGTGACCTAGATTGGATATCAGAGATTACGCCTACGAAGTTTGAAAGGAATCGAGCAAGAGAAAGGGACCTGGATAGGAATAACAAGCACTACGTGCAAAGCGAATGGGATTCCGGACGACAAGAAGAAGAAGAGGAAGAAGAGGAAGAAGAAGTAAGAATATTAATAACAAGAATGTGAACGAAAACAAGGCAATGACGAAGGTCGTCATTGCAATTATGCATACAATCGGTTACATGCAAAACAGAAAATCAAAGCTCTTCAATTCTTTAATTGCTTTTACTCCTCTCAAATTAGGAAGGACATTCTGTTCCTTCCCCTAATTTTATTTAGTATTATGCAAGTTACACTGAGAAAAACAAATTAAAAGTTTCAAGCATGTTTCAAGCCTAGATTTCTTATGGAGATCCTTAAAACAAATATTGAAACATAAAACAGTTATGAACCACACAACCCCCCCCCCCCCCAAAAAAAAAAAAAAAAATAATAATAACCATCCAAAATAAAAAGACCTTGTTCCTGCCTCAAGTTGATGAACTATAAACAACCTTTTGTGACAGTACTTTGAGATTTTGAAATATTTTTCTTTTCTTCTTAGATACTTGAGGCAAATGTTTTAAATCTCATGTTATAAAAATGACTGACATGCTAGACAACAAGCGAGGCGACTTCCTTCTACATGTAATTCGTATCACGTGACCTTCTTTAATCTCTTCCGGCAAATTGAGGAAACTGAAAACAAAAGTCTACACATGGATCGAGACCTCAAGTTCAGCAAGTCATCTCCCATTAACGATCAACTCAAAATGCCCTTACAAATGTCTTAAAGACAGAGTATATAATGTAGAAGGTCATGAAATACTATCTGCTACATTTTCTGAAGGAACTATTCTACAAAGAAAAAAAGACAAAACAACAACAACAACAGCAAATTGCAAAGTCCACAGTGAAGGGACAGGACCATATGAAATGTTTTGGGGTAATTTGTTGAACATTTTAGTAATTCTTTACATCATCATATACATCATAAGGAAAAATGTGCAATGTGTACATGTTAATTTCATGTTTTTTTTATTTTAAAAAGAAATCTTCTGATTTCTCTTGTAATCATGTTTTTTTTTGAGATTCATCTAAAATATGAAAAAATTATATAACATAGATTAAAAAGAAATCTTCTGATTTCTCTTGTAATCATGTTTTTTTTTGAGATTCATCTAAAATATGAAAAAATTATATAACATAGCATAAAATCAATCCAATCCACAATGTGTCTTTCACAGGTAATGAAAATTAAGAAGACGGAATATGATGATATAATTGCATGAATCAAATTAATAATACTCTAATGTTCAATTTTTGTATAATGTAGTGGCTGTTACTGGTATTTCAATGCGATGATTCCTTGCTACAGTTGCATATTCACTAACTCACAATTTCCTACATTTGCAAACATAAGAATTTGAATTCAAAATACTAAGTGCCTTCAGATTAAAGCCTTTTGTTTCAAGACCCTCAGGAAACACTTGTTTCATCTCGACAGTGATGTGGATAATTCCGGATGACATGAACTCACTGGGAACTGAGAGTAGCGTAAATGGTCCCGCGTGTGTCATCGTAATCACGTTTCGTGCAAAATCACAACCACTTGACTTTGGCTCTGGATCAAACCACTTTCAAGCCTTGCCTAGACAAATGTGATACACTCTTAAAGGTAAAACAAAGTTTTGGGAAATTTTAAAAATTGGGTGGATAATAATTCTTTACAATTTTTATATATTTGGATGCCCCTGTAGATGTTTTATAAGCACTAAATTTTTTAGCCCCTAAAACACTTCTGCTTTTGAGAAAAATTGAATATAAAAATTTACTGGTGCTCCCGGTAAATTTTGATAAATTTCAAATAGCGGCTACGGCCGTACAATGGTAGCTGCTACCATGAAAATCTCAGAATATGTAGTTGTGATATATAATTTCCAAACGGAAATAGCTAATCGGTCGACTTTAGTCAAGAAACATTGTTCTATAGCTTAATTAATATCTTGACTTTGAGAGGGAGCTATACAACATAAAGAGTTTATTATTTACAATTTCATAACTTTAGACTTGATTTCAACCGCGACAACGATCACTGAATATTGTAGGATCGCATATGCTTCCAATATGTTCATTTGAACCAAATTCATGACCCCGTACCAAAACTTTGTATTACCTTTAACCCTGTGAAGAATAACCCACACACCTTGGGGTCCCGTTTCACACCAACAAATTCATTAAAGAAATTTGTAAGATGTGACAAGTATGTCATTGTAATCATATATTATGTGCACTTGGATTTGACTTTAGGTCAGATTACTTTATAAAGCCTAGCCTAGATGAGTGTGAAACATTCTTAAACCTGTGGAGAATAACCATGCACCTTGGGGGACCCGTTTCACACCAATAAACTAATTAAAGAAAATTGAAAATGTTGCCTCGTGTTTCATCATAATCACATTTCGTGCGAGAGCAAAACCACTTGGTTTTGAACTTTTGGCTTAGAATCAAATAACTTTCAAGCCTGGCCTGGATGAATGTGAAACATACATCTGTGAAGGATAACCATAAGCCTTGTGGGACCTATTTCACACCAATTAATTAAGAAAATTGTGCATGGAGCCAACTTTCTTGTCATAATCATATAGTACATGTATGTGCACTTGGATTTGACTTTGGGTCAAACCACTTTTAAGCCTGGCCTGCATGAATGTGAAACATTCTTAAACCTGTGGAGAATAACTGATGCACCTTAGGGACCCATTTCACACCAATACATTAATGAAAGGAAACTTGTAAATGGTGCCACATGTTTCGGCATAATTACATGTCGTGCAAAAGCAAAACCACTTTGTTTTGGCTCTGGATCAAATTGCTAAATAAAGCCTGGCCTGGGTGAACGCGAGCCATTCTTACACCTGTGGAAAATAACCACACACCTTGTGAGACCCATATCACATCCACAACTTGCTCTGGGTCAGTTCCTTCCATCTTGCGCTGTTTAGGTAAAGTTAGATGAGCTCCGGAACAAACAAACCCACACACCCACATGCACACACACACAAAAAAAAAAGCAAAAACAAAACCAAAGGACAATGGTATATGTCCATAAATCAAAGAGACGAACAGCAAGATGTGCCATGGTCTATTCTTTTAATGCCCCACTGCACTACTTATAGCTATCTGCATCCTCTATATAGCAAAAAATGCCTAAGTGGTTACCATTGGTCCCCCATGATCCCCTTTTTCTTATGTTAATTGAAAGCTGATTTGATGAGATAACCACCTGTCAGTGACCATGCAGGGAGGTCTAATCCCTCCTGGCCAAACTAGTGCAGAGGTGCTTTTAAACAATTTCAATGGGTTCAAAGCTGTTTATAACATTAATGTCCATTTGCCTCTCTCCACCCTGGAGTAGTATGCGGTTACCTGGTAGGATTACCCTTGATATGCATTGTGCAATCAATGATCACGGCTGCTGCAGCTAAAACCAGGCAGAGGGTAATCATGAAAACTACCAATTAAAGATAAACTCCAGTACTGGTAAAAAAAAAGAAATTAATTCTCACAGAATCAAACAAAACTTACACTGAATGTTCAAGATTACAAATAAATGACATGTGCCAAACAATTTTGGAAGAAAATGTATACTGGCTGAGTAATGAGCATAGAAAGACAAGGAAACCAAGGTAGTACCAACCCCGACACCATGTTTGTTGTCCCACATATAGCTTTCTATGTGAGTGTTTGTTACTTTACCAAGACTCGGTCAAATTTATTATGATTTTGATGACTCCAGAACCTTGCAGTGCACACCAATACTTACATGCTCCGTGATCAACTGTTTCTGATCCTTTCACACCTTTTCTTTCACAATGCAATCGCATTACCAGTACTAAAGTTTATCTTTAAGCTCTTTGTAAGTACCGGGAAGTGTTTCACAAAGACTAAGATTGACTTAAAGTTGGTCGTAACTATGGCAGGCCATTCATGCCACTGTTTGCTCTCACCTTATATTTCAAAGAATTTCAAAGAATGATCAAAAATATAAATTCTGTAAATTTGTGATCATGATTTGTACGTACCTTGAGAGTCCACAATGCCAGTAAACGGTAACTTAAAGTCGATCTTAGTCTTTGTGCCCCCCCCCCCCAGGTATATCTACTGTAGGATGTTATATCAGAACGCGATATGCAGTCTTAATTCATCGCTACTGTACGATGTTCCTACCTATTTTGACGGTGCCCATGTAGTAGATCTGTGCACTAAGTCCAAGACAGGTCAGCATATGAACAAAGAAGAAGATGACATAGAAATAGATTGATGCAATGAAGACCTGTAGGAAAGGATGATAAAAGTGTGATATACCGGTATTTAACATCAATAATCCAGATTGAATATTCCGTAGGATACAATCAATTTCATCTATGAAAAAAATGAAGAAATATTTTGAAACAAAGATCATGAAATCAATAGAAACCTAGATTGGGAAATGTGGGATAGAGTTTAAAATTAATCAGTATCAAAATATACAAAAAAGAGAAGAGGCTATGAATAGATTATGCTATTAAATAATGGATGTAAATTACAAGAAACCTAATTTCAATAAGAAAAAACAAGAGATGTTAAAAAATGGAAGAATTGTACTGTACATTATTAAATTGGGTACAATGCAATAATATGAGAGGGGCCTTGACATGATGGGGAAAACACACAATTCTTGTTCAATCTCGTGTTATTTCATATGCTTGAACTTGATATTAAGTTTATAAAAACAAAAATTAGAAACCTAATAAATTGAGGACCTATAGATGTTGCTCTAGTGCATTCACTGCACTACATTATAATGCATGCCGTCATTGCACTATTTTAATGGCACAAGGGGTGCGTTCAAGCGACACCTTTTCACACTAGAAACACGGTTTTCAAAGACGTTCAGTTTAACACACTATTGTGTTCAAGTCATTTCAAGCTATTTTTATTTCAAAAATCGCTTGAACGCACCCCTAGAAGTATGAATAGAGCCCCAGATGACGATTTTTTTCTTCCCCTCTCTAGACTGGGGATTATTTGACCTCATTTGGCACACCCTAAAATCCTACCCCTGATTATACCGGCCCTCCTTTGGGCCTGGTTTTATGATTCACTTGGATGAAATTATCTAAACTTGTCACACCCCCTAATTAAAAATATAAGTATGCACTTAATTGAAACAATGTGGAATAGGATGGAACCCAGAGAGAAAAAGAGAGAGAGAGAGAGAGAGAGAGAGGGGGAGAGGGAGAGGGAGAGGGAGAGAGAGAGGGAGAGAGAGAGAGAGAGAGGTGGAAATTGAGAAGGGATGAGAGGCAAACATCAGGGCTCGAATTACCCACCGGCAATCGGCAATTTGCCGCCATGCCCCTCTCACTGGCCGGAATGCCCTTTTCAAAATCAAACCGTTTACGGCCACAATATTTTAATCCACAAAAGTTTTGCCGACATTATAGTCATCGTAAGCCAACCCGACTTGTAATGTTCAAAAAGGTTTTGTTGCCCCTACGGAGCTAAAAAAACAATGATAGTCGGCAAGGTTTTGTTGCCCCTCCGGAGCTCTAAAAACAATGATAGTCGGCAAGGTTTTGTTGCCCCTCCGGAGCTTTAAAAACAATCATTACCGGAAGGTTTTGTTGCCCCTCCGGAGCTCTAAAACAATAATAGTCGGCAAGGTTTTGTTGCCCCTCCGGAGCTCTAAAAACAATAATAGTCGACAAGGTTTTGTTGCCCCTCAGGAGCTCTAAAAACAATGATAGTCGGCAAGGTTTTGTTGCCCCTCCGGAGCTCTAAAAACAATGATAGTCGGCAAGGTTTTGTTGCCCCTCCGGAGCTCTAAAAACAATGATAGTCGGCAAGGTTTTGTTGCCCCTCCGGAGCTCTAAAAACAATAATAGTCGGCAAGGTTTTGCTGCCCCTCCGGAGCTCTAAAAACAATAACAGTCGGCAAGGTTTTGTTGCCCCTCCGGAGCTCTAAAAACAATGATAGTCGACAAGGTTTTGCTGCCCCTCCGGAGCTCTAAAAACAATGATAGTCGACAAGGTTTTGTTGCCCCTCCGGAGCTCTAAAAACAATGATAGTCGACAAGGTTTTGTTGCCCCTCCGGAGCTCTAAAAACAATGATAGTCGACTAGGTTTTGTTGCCCCTCCGGAGCTCTAAAAACAATGATAGTCGACAAGGTTTTGTTGCCCCTCCGGAGCTCTAAAAACAATGATAGTCGACAAGGTTTTGTTGCCCCTCCGGAGCTCTAAAAACAATGATAGTCGGCAAGGTTTTGTTGCCCCTCCGGAGCTCTAAAAACAATAATAGTCGGCAAGGTTATGTTGCCCCTCCGGAGCTCTAAAAACAATGATAGTCGACAAGGTTATGTTGCTCCTCCGGAGCTCTAAAAACAATAATAATCGGCAAGGTTTTGTTGCCCCTCCGGAGCTCTAAAAACAATGATAGTCGACAAGGTTTTGTTGCCCCTCCGGAGCTCTAAAAACAATGATAGTCGACAAGGTTTTGTTGCTCCTCCGGAGCTCTAAAAACAATGATAGTCGACAAGGTTTTGTTGCCCCTCCGGAGCTCTAAAAACAATGATAGTCGGCAAGGTTTTGTTGCCCCTCCGGAGCTCTAAAAACAATGATAGTCGACAAGGTTATGTTGCCCCTCCGGAGCTCTAAAAACAATGATAGTCGGCAAGGTTTTGTTGCTCCTCCGGAGCTCTAAAAACAATGATAGTCGGCAAGGTTTTGTTGCCCCTCCGGAGCTCTAAAAACAATAATAGTCGGCAAGGTTTTGTTGCCCCTCCGGAGCTCTAAAAACAATAATAGTCGACAAAGTTTTGTTGCCCCTATGGAGATCTAAAAACAATACGAGTCGGCAAGGTTTTGTTGCCCCTCCGGAGCTCTAAAAACAATAATAGTCGACAAAGTTTTGTTGCCCCTATGGAGATCTAAAAACAATACGAATCGGCAATGTTTTTGTGCCCCTACGGAGATCTAAAAACAATAATTATCAGCAAGGTTTTGTTGCCCCTCCGGAGCTCTAAAAACAATGATAGTCGACAAGGTTATGTTGCCCCTCCGGAGCTCTAAAAACAATGATAGTCGGCAAGGTTTTGTTGCTCCTCCGGAGCTCTAAAAACAATGATAGTCGACAAGGTTTTGTTGCCCCTCCGGAGCTCTAAAAACAATGATAGTCGGCAAGGTTATGTTGCTCCTCCGGAGCTCTAAAAACAATGATAGTCGGCAAGGTTATGTTGCCCCTCCGGAGCTCTAAAAACAATGATAGTCGGCAAGGTTTTGTTGCCCCTCTGGAGCTCTAAAAACAATGAAAGTCGGCAAGGTTTTGTTGCCCCTCCGGAGCTCTAAAAACAATGATAGTCGGCAAGGTTTTGTTGCTCCTCCGGAGCTCTAAAAACAATGATAGTCGGCAAGGTTTTGTTGCCCCTCCGGAGCTCTAAAAACAATGATAGTCGGCACTCGGCAAGGTTTTGTTGCCCCTCCGGAGCTCTAAAAACAATAATAGTCGGCAAGGTTTTGTTGCCCCTCCGGAGCTCTAAAAACAATGATAGTCGACAAGGTTTTGTTGCCCCTCCGGAGCTCTAAAAACAATGATAGTCGGCAAGGTTTTGTTGCCCCTCCGGAGCTCTAAAAACAATGATAGTCGGCAAGGTTTTGTTGCCCCTCCGGAGCTCTAAAAACAATGATAGTCGGCAAGGTTTTGTTGCCCCTCCGGAGCTCTAAAAACAATGATAGTCGGCAAGGTTTTGTTGCCCCTCCGGAGCTCTAAAAACAATGATAGTCGGCAAGGTTTTGTTGCCCCTCCGGAGCTCTAAAAACAATGATAGTCGACAAGGTTATGTTGCCCCTCCGGAGCTCTAAAAACAATGATAGTCGGCAAGGTTTTGTTGCCCCTCCGGAGCTCTAAAAGCAATGATAGTCGGCAAGGTTTTGTTGCCCCTCCGGAGCTCTAAAAACAATAATAGTCGGCAAGGTTTTGTTGCCCCTCCGGAGCTCTAAAAACAATAATAGTCGGCAAGGTTTTGTTGCCCCTCCAGAGCTCTAAAAACAATGATAGTCGGCAAGGTTTTGTTGCTCCTCCGGAGCTCTAAAAACAATGATAGTCGACAAGGTTTTGTTGCCCCTCCGGAGCTCTAAAAACAATGATAGTCGGCAAGGTTTTGTTGCCCCTCCGGAGCTCTAAAAACAATAATAATAGTAATGACTCAGGCTTAGTTTTTCAATCCATCCTTTTTATTTGGACCAATCAATATCGGGAAGTTTTGTTTACCCATCGTTGGTTCAACATCTTCACTTCGCGTTGTGACCTTTGTTGGTGCGTTTTCACAGTTTTTAATCTGTGAAAAACTTGGATTTTTCTCGGAAGGAGGGTCTGGAATTAAATCAGAAAATGATTAAGAGTCGAGATAATTGTACAAAGAATCGTCTTCTTTCCCATACGTTTTAATTAAAACGTCATAGCTTCCGCCCATCGCGCGGGAGGGGTGTGAATAGAGTTCAGAAAAGGAATAATACCGGTAGTCGAGATCGAGACGAATCGTCTTCTTTCCCTAATAATTTATTAAAAACGTCTAAGCTTCCGCGCTTCCCTTGGAATTCAGAAAAGGATAAAGAGTCAAGAAGGTACAACGAATCGTCTTCTTTCTCTAATAATTCAATGAAACGTCAAAAGGGGAAACTCCCCACTCCCTCCAGCTCCCCCCCCCCCCATTAAAAAAAAAAGCGTTTTAAAGAGAAATAGAAAGAAAGAGAGCAAGAAAGAAAAAATAGTTAACTACCAGTTTCTCAACAAAATAAGGTATCAAAAATTGCTCATCTGACCGTAATTAAACGCCTAAAACCCCTGAGCTTCCGTGGGCTCTGCCCCCGGGACCCAACCAAGGGCCCTTTGGCAGGCCCCTTGATACTCGTCTGACTGCAATTTAGTGCCTAAAACCCTTGATCTTCTGGGGGCTCCGCCCGCTGGACCTCACGCCAATCAGTGTCCTGCCAGTGTCACAAATAAAGTATAAAAATATGTTCATCTGACCGTAATCAAATGCTTAAACCCCTGAGCTTCCGGGGGCTCTGCCCCCTGGACCCCACTGAATGCTAATCTGACGGTAATATAATGCTTTAAACCCATGGGCTTCTGGGGCTCCGCCCGCTGGACCTCACGCCAATCAGTATCCTGCCAGTGTCACAAATAAGGTATACAAATATGTTCATCTGGACCGTAACCAAATGCCTGAAACCCCTGAAATTCAGGGGTTTCCGCACCCTCGACTCCACCAGGGGCCCTGAGGCGGGCCCCTGAATGCTTATCTGACCGTAATTTGCCTTCAACCCATGAGTTTCCGGGGGCGGACAAGGTATTAAAAGATGTTCATCTGACCGCAGGCACGTAGCCGAGGGGGGGGGGGGGGCAGTGGGGGCGCCCCCATAAAAAAAAGCCAAAAAAAGAGAGGAGAGAAAAGGAAGAGGACGTATGAAGAAAAAGGAGCAGACAAAAAACATTTTTGAAATTCAGACATGGATTAAGAGTCGAGAACGGTACAACGAATCGTCTTCTTTCTCTAATGATTTAATGAAACGTAAAAGCTTCCGCGCTTTGCGCGGGAGGGGAAAAACTGTATTCATGCAGACGAGGATTATTTTTGAGAACGGTACAACGAATCGTCTTGTTTCTCTAATGATTAAATTAAATGTCAAGGTTTCCGCGCTTCGATCGCGCGCGCGCGCGCGGATTGGGGGGGGGGGGGGGGAACTGAATTCAGATGAGGATTAAGAGTCGAATGCGGTACAAGGAATCGTCTTCTTTTTGTAATGATTTAATGAAACGTACAAGCTTCCGCGCGAGGGGGGGGGGAAACTGAATTCAGACGAGGATGAGGGGTCGAGAACGGTGTAACGAATCGTCTTCTTTCTCTAATGATTTAATGTATTGTAAAAGCTTTCGCGCTTCGCGCGCGCGGATGGGGGGGGGGGGGGAATTGAATTCAGACGAGGTTAAGAGTCGAGAACGGGACAACGAATCGTCTTCTTTCTCTAATGATTTAATGGAACGTAAAAGCTTCCGCGCTACGCGGGGAGGGGGAAAATTGTATTCAGACGAGGATCATTTTCTAGAACGGTACAACGAATCGTCTTGTTTCTCTAATGATTTAACGAAACGTACAAGCTTCCGAGCTTTGCGCGGGAGGGGGGGGGGGATGAATTTAGACGAGGATTAAGAGTAAAAAACGGTACAACGAATCCTCTTCTTTCTCTAATGATTTAATGAAACGTAAAAGCTTTCGCGCTTCGCGCGCGCGGATTGGGGGGGGGGAACTGAATTCAGATGAGGATTAAGAGTCGAATGCGGTACAAGGAATCGTCTTCTTTTTCCAATGATTTAATGAAACGTACAAGCTTCCGCGCTTCGCGCGGGAGGGGGAGGGGAAAACTGAATTCAGACGAGGATGAGGGGTCGAGAACGGTGTAACGAATCGTCTTCTTTTTCTAATGATTTAATGAAATGTAAAAGCTTCTGTGCTTCGCGCGCGCGGATTGGGGCGGGGGGAACTGAATTCAGACGAGAATTAAGAGTCGAGAACGGTAGGCTACAACGAATCGTCTTCTTTCTCTAAGGATTTAATGTATTGTAAAAGCTTCCGCGCTTCGCGCGCGCGGATGGGGGGGGGGGGGGAATTGAATTCAGACGAGGTTAAGAGTCGAGAACGGTACAACGAATCGTCTTGTTTCTCTAATGATTTAATGAAACGTACAAGCTTCCGAGCTTTGCGCGGGAGGGGGGGGGGGGGTGAATTTAGACGAGGATTAAGAGTAAAAAACGGTACAACGAATCCTCTTCTTTCTCTAATGATTTAATGAAACGTAAAAGCTTCCGCGCTTTGCGCGGAAGGAGGAAAACTGTATTCAGACGAGCAGGCACGTACGCGGGAGGGGGGGGGGGGGTTTGGGGGCGTTGAACCCCCCTTCGTTTTTTTTTATGTCTGTATTTTGGAGCAACCCCCCCCCCCTTTTTTGGGGATGTTTTTTTTTTTTTTTTTTTTAATGAAACACACACACACAAAAATTATGCCAATGGCTGATCTAAAAAAGGTGACCTCACCCTCCCCCCACCCCAACGGGAACAAAATGTCAAATTTTCAAATTTTGAGACCAAAAAACAAAAAAAGTGTACTCTTACCCCCCCCCCCCCCCCCTCCCCCCCCCCGCTTATTCAGCGGCTGGCTGAGTCGTTGCGATTTGTGGCCCCCCCTAAGAAATCCTGGATCCGCCCCTGGGCTCACATATCCCCCCCCCCCCCCACCTTGAAAACAACGGCGTGAGGTGATTTTACGCGCACTTTCCACGTTGGCCTAATTAGTGCCCCTTAGGATAGATTTGTGCCCCTTTCAGTGGATTTGTGCCCTCTCAAAAAAGTGGCCTTGACCCAAATTTGATGTAATTCGAGGCCTGAAACATTCATAGAATATAAAGTTCAACAAAGAAATATATATATGAGAGAAATATGGTGGAAGCTGGAATAAATGCCTGAAATATGTGATATAGCGAAATCTGGGTAAGCTGAACAAAATATGGTAAGAGTAGAAAGTTACATCACAAAAATATGGGGAAATGGATCATCAGACAGAGGGAGGTGGGTGTGCACCAGGGAGAAAATGAAATGTGGAGAAGAGATAATATGTGTGAAAAGGGAGGACGGAGAGATAATAATCAATTACAATATAAATATAAGATAAATCTGATTATGAAATGAAATAAATACTGACAAGAAATAAGAACAATATGTTTTATTTTTCTGCTTACAAACTATTTAAAATAAGCATGAACATCACCATCCTCCTACTCCTCCTTATTATCAATCATTTTCATCATCATCATCATCATCATCCTCATCCTCATCATCATCATCATCATCATCATCATCATCCTCCTCCTCCTCCTCATCATCATCCTCATCATCCTCATCATCATCATCATCATCATCCTCATCATCATTATCATCCTCATCCTCATCATCATCATCATCATCATCATCCTCCTCCTCCTCATCATCATCCTCATCATCCTCATCATCATCATCAACATCATCATCCTCATCATCATCCTCATCATCATCATCATCATCATCATCAGCCTCATCATCATCATCATCATCCTCCTCATCATCATCCTCATCATCATCCTCATCATCATCATCATCATCATCCTCATCATCATCATCATCATCATCATCATCCTCATCATCATCATCATCCTCCTCATCATCATCATCGCTGAACTCAGAAATGTGTGTTTCATCATTATCATCATCAGCAGCAGTGCCAGCAGCAGAAGAAACGTCATCTTCTATTCTTATTCATACATTTCAACAAGCCCACTTCCAACAGACTGCAAGTAGAAGTATCTACTCTTGAAAAATAAAAGTAACAACAAGAAGAGAAAAATCACCCATTTGATCTAATTCCTTCTCCCGTTGCAAGTTTACACAAATGAAAACAACATTCTCATGGCCCCGTTTCTCACCTCACCTGCCAAATCTGACACCCTCACGAACCCCCAGACACCCTCCAAAACCCCCGAAACTACCTCAAAGTACAAGGCCCCACTTTCCAAGACTGTCTTGCCATTCAAGATAACACACATCCACATCCTGGTTTTGTCCATCTGAGCATCCGCTAACCCTCCTAAAACAACTCAGAAATGGAGATAAAGAAGAAGAAACAACCGAAGGCAGCTGCAAGGAAGATAGCTTGTACCAAGTCCCAAGAGCGGCGGTGGCTCCGAAGACTTTCGGTGATGCATGTGTGATAAACCCCCCTCTGTGGTTGTTCTGTTATTTAACAGGGCCCAGTTTCATAAAACTTGTTATCAATAACAAATGCCAAATTTCTATGACAAATTTGCCCTCAGCCAATCAAATGCCACCATTTCAGTAGCTTATAACAGTTACTGTAACTTGTTGTCGAAAACAAGTTTTATGAAACAGGGCCCAGTTCTTACGTCTGGTAAGGGTTCAGCGGAGTGCCATTGTAAACGATGCCTGATCCATGTATGCATGCAACAACAAAATCCTTCCGACATGTTTTGATTTCGACACTTGGACAAGACTGAGAACTTTGAAAGTTAACTGCGTGGTATGTCACTTACTCCGCGGTAATTTCCTATACTAACTGAATCAGTGAAAAAAAATACACGGGGCTCAGGGCGAATTTGCCCCCAAAATGCCCAAAAGAGCCCCCGAAAATTAGAAAATTTTAGAGTGTTATTTTTATGCAGGCAAGCTTGAAAAGTAGCCCCCGAAAAATAAATATTAATTTTTTCCCTGAACTGAATTCCTAACTTAATTCATCCCTGGAACCAACACTATACCTAACCCTAACCAGAGACAGCGCCCTTATCCTAACCCTACCCCTATATGAATCAAAGCCTGGTGCAAATGTCAGAGCACCAAGAAAAATGAAGCAACATTCTTTGGTTTCAAAAGAGTAAAAGATAAAGAGGACTTGCCTGATCAGGGTATAACATTTGTCTTAAAACAATACACCAGTCTACTCTCTACCACTGACCGATTTCTCATGCGTACAAACTTACAGCTGTCCAGTCATACCAGTGATGATTGATAACCCCCTTCTTGATAATTGTCTATTATCAAATGATGCTAAAAGCTGTGTTTTGCTATACTTGTATAATAGTTTGTAATATGAAGTTTCATGATGCCAACATTCAAACTGAGGAAAAGTAGTGTTATTGATCCTTATATACCTGAAAGAAACATTTCACTTTTCTGAATGGGTACCGGTAGGTATTATTTAAAAAATGGTAATGGCATGTTTCTAAAAATAGCTACTTAAATAATGTAGCTAAGGAAAGTAATTTTCATACCACGTTTTGCATTACAGTAGGGTTAGGAATAGAGTTCCATTAAATCCTATTTTTTCAGAAACATGCCTCTACGGCTTATTAAATAATGCCTCCTGTCTGAATGGGGCCTCGAGTTGCACGCACCTGTGGTAGAGGGAGCTATCATCACGAGAATTCCCCGATGAAGCTAGGCACCTGTAAGACGATCTCTACGCCACGGGGAGGTGGAGATAAGGCGTGCGCTTGATCCTGCATTCCACGCTCATTGTAAACATCAACAAAGTCAGGCATCCCCGACTGGGAATTAATTGCTGATTCATAGCAAAGGGGATGAATGCAAAAGTGTTGATTGTGGAAGGGCACTGTTCGTATATAATAAGAGCTATTTATTACACTCAATTCTGCCAATTGTGAAAATATGCATCGTATGATTTTCTTTCTTTCTTTCTTTTTTGGGCAAAGTACTTTGAACACTGAATAAGATCTGTTACACCCAAAACAATAAGAGAAACCTCTTTGCTTAAATGTTCTAAGTTTTTCCCAACATTCTAAAATTAATCATACCACGTAGAAGACAACTTATATCTACCATAGTGATTATGTAATAGATTATGCCTTATATTGAGGAAACAAGAGGTAAAAAGGAAATCAAGTAATGGCAGTAATATTATCATATCATCTTCTCTTTTTATTCATGTTGCTTTCTCCCTTTCCTGTCTATTGCGCACCATTTTCATTTCTTAATTCATTCATTCATTCATTTATTCATATTGACTTTTTAATTCATCAATTTATTAATTTATTAATTTATTTATCAATTTATTAATTAATTAATCTATTTATTGTTTGATTGATTGATTGATTTATTCAATCCTTATTATCATTATTATTATCATTATCAAATTATTGCTATTTTTTTATTCTTTTGGTGTGTGGGGGGGGGGGGGGGTGGTGGAGGGGGGGGGGGGGGGTGGTGGAGGGAACCATTCCAGTTAGCTACACCACTGGTAACAGATGTACAATGTTATAATCACCCTTGTTCTATGTCAAGTTTAATAATGCCAACAGGTGAATGTCCGTTCAGTTAACCCTTCCTTGTTCCGTCTCAGGAAACCCTTCTATTCTTAGACCGAAAGGGATGTCCAAGTTCCCTTCATTTCATGCCGATTCATGCAAATGGAAGGTCAAGTCTCTAATATACACTCATGAGCATTTGTAGTGAGTGAATCAAGTGCTATTATTCTATGACACATACATTATATGATCCAGAAACAATTGCTTCACATACATTTCCTAACATACAAGTGTAACTCTTTTCAGATTGGGGCCTCGACACATACTGCTCCTACATTATCAATACTTTTATGATTATAGAGCAACTGAATCACTGGATGGGGGGGGGGGGGGGGGGGGTAGAGGTTCCATATAAAAAAAAACTGAAATAAATCATGATGATTTTTATGTATTCTGTTTGTAATTTACAAGGAAAATGAGGGAAAACCAAGGAAAGAGGGATAAAGACAAAAAAAGTCTCAAGTTCAAAGATCCAAAACCTATGACTAACGTACAGTATCCAGGGAGATAAGACTGTGACAATTCAGGGTAAAGCGGTATGACAAATTCAGCAACCTGTTGAATTATTCAAAGACGGAGACAAATGGGCCTATCAAAAACTAGACAAAAAGTGATTGCTTGCTTCCTAGTATTCTACTCAGAACAAAGAGAAAGAAAATATCTGTCCTCCATACCAAACAAAAATCTAAAATCCTAGCTAAGTTCACATAAAAGTCTGTTAACATTAAAGTTTACATAGCACGTGGTTTCAAACTTTTAGGGTGTCTTATGCACAAGGACTACATAGACACACATTTAAAAACTCTATGTTCACTTGAAAAATAGAGATTATTAAACCAAGAGCCATCTTATGGTTAGCACTGTTACACTCAATGTTTCTGTTCCGTGTGAATCTGCGTCAGTGTTGCAACATTTTTCTCTAGACTACCGGTAGACAGATCTCTGGGGGAACCCTTCCAGCGACTCTCCCATAAATATGTGCAAAAAAGAGAGACGATAAAGAGAAGAAAGTATAGTACATAATGTAATGTCATATACATAGATCATGAACACAATACGGAAACGGGACACATTAAGTATTTGATGAGATAAATCATCTCTGCACCAAGACATCATCACTCTGTGGTAGCTGATTTTTCATAATTATTGTAAAGAGAAATACAAGAGTATTACCGTATTTAAAAAGAAGATGAAAAATAACACTCCTCATTAAAATAACGATAGGAATTAACAACTTGACTACGACACAGTGTCAATACAAATATGATCAAATGAAACAGTAAAATTAACAGATGAAGAAACAAAGTGATTAATGTGATTGTGTGGGATATGTAGTAAGCTATGCCTGTCTTAATGGAGTGACTTATAATCTGTCCCCTTTGTTTTGACCATAATATTTTTCTTGAGAATTCCAAGAGAACTCAAGTATTAATGATTCATGACAAAACAATGAATTAACCCTCCCACTGCCTTCAAAACATAAGATATTTCTTAACCAACTGATTCACAAAGCCTTCTTTTTGAAGGGCAAGCATTAGATGTAAGAAAATTACACCAAAACGCCCCAAATAGCTAAATTGCATTCAAGTTTACAAATATGTATCACATAGAAAGATTTTGTAAGGCATGAGTTCTATTGTGTTTTTGTTTCCTTTTTTCTTTTCGTTATTGTCCGTCTGTCTTTTTTTTTTCTTCTTCCTTTTTATGATTTCTTTAAAAAAAAAGATGTTTCTTAACCAACTGATTCACAAGGCATTGAACATAAAAAAATTACATCAAAACGCCCCAAATAGCTAAATTGGCATCAAGTTGACAAATATTTACATGTATCACATGGAAAGATTTTGTAAGACATTGTGTTCTACTTATTTTTTCTATTTTCTATTTTCTTTTTTCTTTATTGTCTGTCTGTCTTTTTTTTTTCTTCTTCCTTTTCATGATTTCTTTTTAAAAAAAGTAGATTTTCTTAACTAACTGATTCACAAAGCCTTTTTTTTAACGGGCAAGGCACT
The DNA here is from genome assembly GCA_035222895.1 of Strongylocentrotus droebachiensis. Lineage (NCBI taxonomy): Eukaryota > Metazoa > Echinodermata > Echinoidea > Camarodonta > Strongylocentrotidae > Strongylocentrotus > Strongylocentrotus droebachiensis. Next base: position 170,307 of record JAVYIG010000673.1, read on the forward strand.
AAACATAAGAAGATTACACCCAAAACGCCCCAAATAGCTAAATTAATTAACTCAAGGTTTATCACTTTGGCAATGTCTGCTAATAGCAGATAAATGGGACTACAGTAAATCAACTATCAATTATTCATTCCATTGTTAAAATAGTTTCAAAATCTTTTAGAACATCAGCATATAAGCTAGGATTAAACCAGTATTATGCAGGATCATGTGGATGAATAAAAAAAAACTGATTTTTGGCAACGTGTCGAAAATTTGTCACTGTCGGCTGTTCTCGAACGCTATTTAGTCAGCGTGAATAAGAGATTTGTGGTGATGTAAGAACCTCAACAACTATTTACTGCATTAATCAGCAACAGACTCTGGGTAGCGAGGGACTTTTCAAGAAAGAAAAATCCCCGGTTAAAGAGAGTATTCAGTCTGAATTCTGCCTTAAAGTGGGGCTTAATCTTATGCGAAGGGTAATTTCTTTTATACGAGGTAAGTTTGACTGAATGATCACAAACTAGTTTATAAGAGGAATGTTGCAATGCCTAGCGATGATCAAAGATCAACAACTTAAAAAATATGTGAAGGTATATACATAAATACATTTCAAGTTCAAGTTCAAGTTTTATTTATCTTTCTTTCATAACACACTTTACAAATATCCCCAGTTAAAGAGAGTATTTAGTCATTTAGGAAATTATGAATATGATTACAGGCCTGCATAATTATTGTCTATTTGTATCAGCCCTAACAACTTCCAGCATGTACTCCCTGGGGGTGTTTCACAGAGACTAAGTTCGATTTGAGTTGGACCTAACTATAGTTGGACTAGGGTACGTTTATGCTCAATTTTGAAGGCAGAATGAGCGATTTTAAACGCTCATTGTAATCGCATGCAGTTCCACGGTGTACTGTTTATGCTCACTTCTCTGGCTCCTCTAGGCATGATTCTGGCTCAGAGCCAGAATCATGCCTGGAGGAGCCAAAGAAGTGCAGTGCAGAGTTTGCAGCTGGATTTCGCAAACCTGCACTGCGCATGCTACGTTGACTCCATTTAAACACGTTTACAAATGATTGTGCGTTTATGCTTCCCAGAATCGCCGATCCAAAACGTACCTTTTTGTGAGTTTACGATAATCGTTGATTTTCTGTGATTCTACAAAAACTGAGAAAGGACGCTCAACAAATGCCTCATTCTGGCCAGAAAAAGTTGAGCATAAACGTACCCTTAACTATGACAGGCTGTTCATGCCACTATAGTCTCTATAGGGACATACAAACCATGGTCACAAATCTACAGAATTTACATTTTTGATAATTCAATATGGAAGGAACAAATATTATCTAAATATCATAATGGTGAGAGCAAACAGTGGCATGAACAGCCTACCATAGTCAAGTCCAACTTAAAGTCGATCTTAGTCTTTGTGAAACACTCCCCTGGAGTCTCGATCTGCTGCAGTTACATTCGGAAACTCAACACATTTTCCCCAGCCCGACTGATAACATTTCCCTGCCAAATTCCATTATTCTTGTTTTTTCCTCAAAAAAAGCTTAACATGGAAACTAAGAGACATGTGGAGAAAATTTGAAGAATCATAATCAACTCAATGATGTGTCTCAGATAGTGCCACCTTGAAAGTGAGAGTACTTACCAGGATAAAAAGTCTCTTCACAAAATAAAGGCGACATAAAGGCAAATCTTGTTGCACAGTATCCTTTTGAAGCCAAGGTCATGCAATGTCGGTCTTGTCTGGATCAGAAAACTTTTTGAGGGTTCAATAGACCCATGGTCCACTAGTTGGCTACAGCCTTTATAACAGGTAAACGATAGCCTTTGACACTAAATCCAATGAGGCCGACACTGTTGGTCTTATTACGGGCCTTCTGACAACCTTGTACATGGTTCACTAGACTGATAGCCCACAAGACTGACAGACTATTAAAGAGACTGTCATTGTTGGTCTCTTGGATGTACTAACCGCTTTAATGCAGGTTCACTAGACCGACAACCACAAGACCAACTTGTTGGCTGCTGGTCCCATGGACAGATAGTCATTGGAAACTTACAGAACTTTCGTCCATGACCTTGACAAAAGGATGATGGGCAACCCCAGAACAGACACCTTTGGCATCCGTTACGGTAGCAGAGGTCACATCAGTCAGGGCTCGAAAACCTGGGGGTACATCACTCCGCTCAGATCGACTCCTGACCCCCATAACAGGGACCCATTTGCATGATCCCCAGACCAATTATGAGTGGACCAAGCAATAGAAACTATTAGCCTTTTTAACCTGTAGGAAATACTCATAAGTCATAACCCATGATACATGAGTAACCAATGAATTACAACACATCAATGTGACGTTAATGGTCTCATGACGGAGCAAATCGAGTCGCAGGTAATGACCGAGTTCACCCCTTTACGAAGGGTCACGCAGAGGTCTGACATCCATCTGTTCCTAAGAACAGGTGAAACAATTAGTTCCAGCTGATCAAGACAAAGAGATCTACAAAAAAATCTTTAAATCTTCCAAACGTCAGCCTTAGAGTCACTTAGATGTCAAAACAAACCCCAACCCCAAATGGCTCATCAAACTAATCAGACACCTACGCAAATCAAGCGGTCATGGAGTTATTTTCATATCAATTTTTCTCAAGACTTAATCCGGGGCGCTACGCCGCGACTCAAGACACACAATCACGGGCAGAGCAACCTACGTCAATTGTCCAGGCATCGCCAGGGTTCTCATATCCTGCGATTTAGTCCTTTGCGTCTTTGATCTCCCGACAACTGATGGGTGCTAGAAGCAATTGATTGCTTGAGAGGGAGATGGACCTTACTCCAAGAAAACAGATCTTAAGTCTTTAATGGTCATGATTACCCCATGGAACATATACAGCTCGACCGGATGCACCTGCTATTGCAATATTTATATATGCTTTCTGTTGATTTTTTAATCTCAATTCATGTTTGTTATAATGTTGTATTATGTGACTTGATTTGCCAATAAAATAATAATAATAACACTGGGATTTCCCCTGACACTTGCATGAATAGTTAAGTGTCGATCCTGAACATGAAGAGTTGATGACAGGCCTGGGTGGTGCATCTGATACAAACAGAATCCCAAACCTTCTGAATGAAAGTCAAGTCATAAATCACTGCACCAACGACACACTTCAATGACTGAGCCAATTTATTGAACACTCTTAAATTTATCAACAAAATTGCACAATATTATGATTTTTTATCCATGTAACTAAAATACTGTTTTGATGGAGTTAGAGCCTTCTTCCTGTAATATATTCCATTGATCAGGGTCTAAGATGATTTAATTCGCACTTCCCCTCTCATATCTAATATCCCCTTACAGAAGGACATAATACAATTTTGACTAGTAAAAATGAAACGTCACGGATGCTTCCTACTGCGGGTAGTGATCGTAAGTGTGATAGGTTAACCTCGAGGGTGACCTGGTTTTCACTGTGTACTTGGAAAAAAACCTGGGAACGTTTCTTAGAATGTGAAGAAAAATATCTAGAATACGGGTACGTAGCCTGAGATCTATTCAGGGAGTAAGGAGTAACATACCGGTATTTACAAGTGAACGACTGATATGGTGTAAGCCTGGTACATAGCTTGATATAGAATTAAAAGTTCTTATCCAGAAATGCAAATGGGATTATTTAATTCACACTTACTCTTTTAAAAACATGACTTGAACAAATAATAAATAATGAAAAACCTTCCCACTTCAAGAGAAAGTTTCAAAAGGCAAGAGAAAGTTTCAAAAGGCAAAACCCCTGCACTGTATGTTAAGAAGAGAAAATGCCAGGAAAAATAGATCAAATGCCCTCAGTTATACATGATTTCTCCTCATTAAGCTCAGGAAAGTGTAAATGCCTGCGCTTTCCATACGTCAGACCCACTTGTCCTTCTTTCCTCTCCAATTTACAGTCAAAATAGATTTGTCTAAAAATGGACGTTTGTAGAAACTTAATTACAGGAACATGCAAACTCCTAGGAGGAGTTAGATGTACAGGATGTTATGCTACAAAACTGCCCACCCAATGTCTCCTCCGCCTAATAGTTGCCTCAATCTCAACTTGAAGCACCTTTTGAATTTTGAAATGTTATCAAAATATAGTAAAGTTATGGTTATCATACATGTAGCACTTTGTCCCCTAGTTGATTGGTGTATATCTGTGAAACACATTGCAATTGTTTTGAGAGTAGGATATATAATGTCAATGTAAACTTATCTGTGTTTAATTCAAATTCTAGTCAAATTGCTAAATTACATTTTGCAGACTGCCCTCCCCCACCCCTCCATTAAAAAAGTATGACAGGGAAACTTTGAGAGAAAAACAAACAAATATTAGAACTTCTGTTGGCTATACAAGAAGTCATCATCATGTGATTTGGGAGTTCCGCACATTTTCTCCAGACTAGACAGATTTCTTGAGGAACCCTTGAAGGAGAGTCTCCCATAACTTTGTGCGAAAAAGAGAGACGATAAGGAGAAGAAAGTATAGTGCAAAATATAATATATATGAACACAGAAGACAAGCAGGAATATTTGAAGAGAACCAAGCTAATTTATTTTTAAAAGAAAGCAAAAGTATAATTTCAGTTGGCGTATAAGTGATATATCATTTTGGTTATTGTTGTGACATAGCAAAGGTAAAGTTACATAAAGTCAAGGGCACATTCTCACTTTCTTGACATTGAGAATTTAAGAGCTTGAGAAAGTGAGAAAGCGCCCCTCCCTTATTTCGGGGTGGTCTGGGGAATGACGGCACGGTCTATGTTTAGCGGGATGAATCCCTAAGGAAGGGGACAGGACGAGACTGATAGATAGCCCAAGGTTACGTGAAAGCTTGCTGATGATGACGACAGGGCTGTCAAGTTCGAAAGGTGAAGAGTGAAAAGGTACTCTCAAATGAAGGTATACAAGTGAAAAGCCACTGTCAAATGAGGGCACAAGAGTGAAAAGCTACTGTTTGATGGGGCACAGCAAAGTGAAAAGCTAGTGTTTGGTGGGGGCACAAGAGTGAAAAGCTAGTGTTTGATGAGGGCACAAGAGTGTAAAGCTACTGTTTGATTGGGGCACAAGAGTGAAAAGCTACTGTTTGATGGCGGCACATCAAAGTGAAAAGCTAGTGTTTGATGGGGCACATCAAAATGAAAAGCTAGTGTTTGATGGGGGCACAGCAAAGTGAGAAGCTACTGTCTGATGAGGGCACAGCAAAGTGAAAAGCTAGTGTTTGATGGGGGCACATCAGAGTGAAAAGCTAGTGTTTGATGGGGCACAGCAAAGTGAAAAGCTACTGTTTGATGGGGCACATCAAAGTGAAAAGCTAGTGTTTGATGGGGCACATCAAAATGAAAAGCTAGTGTTTGATGGGGGCACAGCAAAGTGAGAAGCTAGTGTTTGATGGGGGCACATCAGAGTGAAAAGCTAGTGTTTGATGAGGGCACAGCAAAGTGAAAAGCTAGTGTTTGATGGGGGCACAAGAGTGAAAAGCTAGTGTTTGATGGGGGCACATCAGAGTGAAAAGCTAGTGTTTGATGGGGGCACAGCAAAGTGAAAAGCTAGTGTTTGATGGGGGCACAAGAGTGAAAAGCTAGTGTTTGATGGGGGCACATCAGAGTGAAAAGCTAGTGTTTGATGGGGGCACATCAGAGTGAAAAGCTAGTGTTTGATGGGGCACATCAAGGTGAAAAGCTACTGTCTGATGAGGGCACAGCAAAGTGAAAAGCTAGTGGTTGATGGGGGCACAGCAAAGTGAAAAGCTACTGTTTGATGGGGCACAGCAAAGTGAGAGCTAGTGTTTGATGGGGGCACAGCAAAGTGAAAAGTTACTGTTTGATGGGGGCACAGCAAAGTGAAAAGTTACTGTTTGATGGGGGCACATCAGAGTGAAAAGTTAATGTTTGATGGGGGCACATCAGAGTGAAAAGCTAGTGTTTGATGGGGGCACAGCAAAGTGAAAAGTTACTGTTTGAGGGGGGCACATCAGAGTGAAAAGCTAGTTTGATGGGGGCACAGCAAAGTGAAAAGTTACTGTTTGATGGGGGCACATCAGAGTGAAAAGCTAGTGTTTGATGGGGGCACAGCAAAGTGAAAAGTTACTGTTTGATGGGGGCACAGCAAAGTGAAAAGTTACTGTTTGATGGGGCACATCAGAGTGAAAGCTAGTGTTTGATGGGGGCACATCAGAGTGAAAAGCTAGTGTTTGATGGGGGCCCAGCAAAGTGAAAAGTTACTGTTTGATGGGGGCACATCAGAGTGAAAAGCTAGTGTTAAATGGGGCATAATTTACAGTGTGAAAAGCTACTGTTTAACGGGGGCACATCACAGTGAAAAGCTAGTGTTTGATGGGGGCACAGCAAAGTGAAAAGCTAGTGTTTGATGGGGGCACAGCAAAGTGAAAAGTTACTGTTTGATGGGGGCACATCAGAGTGAAAAGCTAGTGTTTGATGGGGGCCCAGCAAAGTGAAAAAGTAGTGTTTGATGAGGGCACAAGAGTGAAAAGCTACTGTTTGATGGGGGCACATCAAAGTGAAAAGCTAGTGTTAAATGGGGCATAATTTACAGTGTGAAAAGCTACTGTTTAACAGGGGCACATCACAGTGAAAAGCTATACAAGTGTTTGATGGTTCATAACAGTTTGAAAAGCTGCTGTCAAACAAGGCAAATGAAACGACGCTGTCAAACAAGGCAAATGAAACGACACTGTTTGAGATGGGGGCACAAGAGTGAATTTAAAGCTCCTCTTAAAGGGAACAAAAGAGTATAAAAGCTACTGTTCTGCAAGTTAAAAACAGAGTGAGCATAGCAGTGCTAAAATTCATTGACAGTTAAATCACAGTAAACCGAAACAGAGTGAAAAGTTGCTGCTTTATAATTGCAAGTCAGAGTAAATAAGTAAATGTTTGATGGGTTACAACAGAGATGAAAACTGCTATTACACAGAGTGCATGAAAAGTAAGGGTTAAATGAAGGCACAATTGTGAAAAGGGCACATCAGAGTGAAAAGCCACTTTAACTAGGACAGAACTGAGCTCCATCTCAGACAAGACTGGGAGGCCCGTGCATGAAGTAAGCTATTTTTAATATATTCATAAATCTTGGATTTCCTAGGCTTGGGTGTGCAAAGAATAGTAACTTTAAAAGGTTAATGGTTAAGACCCTGACCTAAAATGAGGGAGGCGCAAGAAACAATTAACTTCCTATTTTTAACATCTCGCATCTTTTAGTGTACTGCTTTGAAATTGTACATAATGAAATCAATGGGGAAGAGATATCTTTAATGGGGTATAGGGATGGATGGGTGTACTGGTACTTTATTGAGATAGGGAACAAAGAGCACACAAAATATACCTTTAGTTTAATCCACACTGCTTTAATTAATGAGGTCACACATATTATTATTATTTGTACATTCTAGTATTTCATGTTAAACATTTTTCTTGTTGTTATTCATGTATTTTTTATGTTGCAGCAGTTCTTCATTGTAAAGCAATTTAATAACCGAATGACCATACCCTGCTTTATAAAGAAGACGTGAATAAATAAATGATAAACAATTCACACAGACATTATTATCACGAAACCCTGATTAAACACTGTTTGAAAACACTATTTGAAAACACCTTAGAAATCTTGTTTTCTGACTGAAATAATCTATATAGACGGAGGGAGAAAGAAAGAAATAGAGAGAGGGAAAGAGGGGGATATATGAGAGAGGGAGGGAGAGAGAGAGAAAGAGAGATAGAGAGGGAGACATAGAAAGACAGAGAGAGAGGGGGAGAGAAAGACAGAGAGAGGAGGAGAAAAAGATAGAGAAGGAGAGAGCGAGAGAGAGGGAGACATAGAAAGACAGAGAGAGAGAGGGGGAGAAAAAGACAGAGAAGGAGAGAGAGAGAGAGAGAAAGAGAGACCGACATTCAGACAGGCAGGCAGAGACATACCGGTAGCCTGAGGAAAGGAAGGGCATAGAGGGTAGGCCTGGGAGTATACTACAATGAAGTCATAGCAGATAAACCCTTCCAAGCTATAAAAAAAAAATTGATTGAGAAATACAATTACCAATAGCCAAAGAAACAGTGCATGACAAAAACAAGTCAACATTTCACCATCTGCGTAAGATAACCTCACATTAACTTGTTAAGCATACAGTAATTTCATTTTAGGTTTTAATTCTTTAATAGGTTTACCCTTCAAACACAATGTTGTTGCAATCAAAACAATTCTTCTGTAAATATTACTTCAGGATTTTTCCCCTCTTCTCCTTAAAAATTTAACATGGTTTCAAATATTCAGTTTAACACCATTGTTTATACTAATGTGAACAATGATGAAAACAGATATTGGGGTAAAAATTAAAACTTTGCATTAGGAAATGTTGATTATGTTAAACGTTTGTAACTTTGGTGGAACTGCCAATTGAGGCTTAACAATCAAAAGCAGAACACGGAACAAAATCTTAAAGAGAAACCAACGTATAATTATGTTTTTATAAATAGGTTCTACAAGACACATAACCACTATAAATGTATAACATAAGTCCCTTTTCTACCCCTGCTTTCATTTAAAGGAAATACAAAAGAACAAATTATACAAAGTTCTATAGAAAGAAAAGTTGACCCGTAAGTAAATAATGTTTTCTTTTCAAATTTGTACATGTATGCAAATAATGACAAGAATACACATTTAGCCACTGCATGGTTCTCTGCTAGACTTCTCAACTTCCTTCTACCGACAACAGAAACAGAACTTTAACAGGACATAATTTACAGGGGGTCTTCCCATAGGGGTTTAACATACATATATAGTATGTTTGACCTTTAGCGCTGCAGAGCGGGTAAGCTTTGTCCCTTTAATTTCCAGTATCCTCACCGAATTTAAACCGATTTCCACTTTCAAATCGAGGGAAAACCCCTAGTTTTAATTCATAAAGTCCCGCAAGTGTAAACATGGGCATAGCTATAGGTCTACATGAAGTGCATCATTTGAGTCACTGTCTAATATGTTACAACATGGTGTTGAGTGACGTACATGTACCTTGTTTAGTGTTTATAATGTGTGTATAATTAGCAATGTCTTGTCTATCTATTAAGAGCTATGACATGTGGCTCCTAAATAGGACATCATTTAACATCAATGCATGAACTTGCTTTGTTTAACATATATCGATAGGGGAAAGACGGGATAAACCCCAAAGATGAAAGGCAAGACAATCCATCTGTGAATAGATCATAACAGATTTGTGTTTAGTATAAGTAAAATAAAAGAGAAGATAAAAATAACTTACTGGTAATTAATAAATTAATGAAGCCAAGGAAACATATCATCTACCTAGTATTATGCAAAGTAAGTATATAATGTTGATGTTTGATTATTGTTTTACCCGACTGCTAAAAAAAAGTGTTAAATGCTTGTAAGTATTGGGGATCGACAGCTTAAAGCCCAAGTCCACTCCAAAAATAACTTACTTTCAATAGAACCAGAAAAATCAGACAAACCAATCAAAACAAGTTTGAGCAAAATCGGATGACTAATAAGAAAGTTATGAATTTTTAATGAAATGAATTTGTTTTTAAATCACTATACAAATTGGCAACTCACTCATGAGTCTGTGACGTATGGTCCTCACTATATCCACTAATTATTTTCTTTATATTTATAATATAAATTTCCTATTTTCACCCTAAGAATCTTATTTCGTCACACCAGCATCCAAGTTAGATTGTTAGTAATATGTTTTTGTGTGGATGCACAAATAAAGAGTAATTTTTGTCCAGTTAAATCATGAAAAATTGAATTTTGATAAACTATTTATATAAAAATCAATAATTATGAAATACAATATTCGGAAATTAGTATCAATTCTTCAAAATCCATAATTTTTTTTGGGAAATGTCATGCACGCAATATGATACAAATCATATAACCTGGGCAAAGGCATGGGGAAATCAAGTTTTGGGGGATAAAAAGGGAAATTAATGGCATGAAACTATATAAAGCAATTGGTAAGTTGTGAGGACATGACGTCACAAACTGATAACCATCTTGGCAATTTGTGTCGTGATTCTCATTGTTCCATAGTTTTACATACTTTTTCAAAAATTCATAACTTTCTTATTAGTTATCCGATTTTGTTCAAACTTTTTTTGATTGGTTTGTCTGATTTTTCTGCTTTTATTGAAAGTAAGTTATTTTTCGAGTGGACTTGTCCTTTAAGTCCTCTCTAAGGGACTTGGTAGTGAGGATACATGCCTTAGCTAAGGGCACTAGAACATTGACTTGGTTTTCGAACTCAGGACCTCTCTGTTACAAGACCACTGCTCTACCACCTAGCCATCGAGCCTCCTCTTTACACTTGTAAATTACCAGTTCATGTTATATTTTCTTTTCCCTAGATTTGCTACTTTGTAACTCCTCTACATTCTTATAAAGGGTTTAATATCATAAATACATGTATATTGATGTTGCCCCAGATATCTATCAACAACAAAAAATCATTTGTCTTTGGCCCTCTTCTCATCAAGAAATAGTTCAAAAAGTTTTTTTTTTTTTGTCTGCTAATTTCTCCATGTCTTTAACTTTCCTCTGAGCAAGGGGAGAGGAGGAGCTGAGCTGGGGGGGGGGGGGCTACATCAATCACCAGTGACACACTACTCGTAACTGATGTTGAACAAATGTTCGAATTAATACTGCAAATTCTGGGTGGATGCCAACAGCTTACAAAACACCTTTGTTCAAAAAAGGAAAATCTCTAGTTTGCAAATCAAGTCGGTATTATTCGCTGTAGACTCGCTTTCTTGGAGGGGCCTACCATGAACGGCTGTGGAAAATGTTGCAAATATCATGATATGATCATTTCTGTATAATAAATGTAAAGTGGTTAGCCTAATACTGTTATATGTGGCAAGGGGACGGTTAACGATGGAGGAAATTTAGGTTCCACAACTTAATTGCCAGATAGAAAACATGGTAATTTACGAGCAGGGTTAATTTATTGCATTACATTGTTTGTTAATTGTCAATTCAACCATTCTAATTCAATATAATGCAACCATACTTCCTGTACACTTAAATAACTAATTATTCATACCCCTTGTAAATGTAATGTTTTTGTGTTTTACACACCTCAAGAATGAAAGGTGGACGGTGTAGATTAGTGTTTTTGTTAAATACTTTTAGATATGAGCTTCAATTTGTCATATTCTAAAGAAACATTATCTATACAAATACATTTTTGACATACCTTAGATATAGGGTATGAATGATTTGGTTTAACTGTAGCTCTTTTTTTGTATAAGGGGGCTGCACAAACATGCTACATTGTACAGCAAATTCCACCAACGGCCTATTATTCCAGATTATAATTGACTACCCATCCTATAAAACAATATCCTGCCATTATCACCTCCTCTCTACGAATCTTCTCATAATCTTCCAGTCTACATGCATGCATCCCTCTAATTGTGTGTTTCTGATCCCTAGACTCGCACTATAATACATAGCTCTGAGGGGAAGAAAAAGCTCCTGAATAAATCCCAAATTCCATCAGGGTCTGGCTATTTTGTGCATTTGTGATGTACAGATAAATTCAAACTACACAATCGTGTATATCATCTTCAAGATAAAACAACCAAACCAAAATCAAATCAAATCAAACCAAACAAAAATGAAATAATTCAAAACAAAACAAAACTATTAAAGAAATCATATTTGGATTAGTTAGTAATGTTTGTAAATTTCAGTTGGTATTTTTCAATTTTCTTTGAAATTGTCTCAAATACACATGCAGGTCATCCAAGTTTTTGGTCCTGAAATCAAGTTAGTTTCAATAAAGGAGGAGCTAGGTGTGTGAAAACACCTATTGGTAATAGTTCCAGGATCCTGAGCTAATCTTTAACTTCCCTGGGGTGACCCTTGGGGTAAGGCGGTCAAGAATAGTTGATGCGGTCAGTCTGCGTGGTACAATAATTAGATTTAAGCACCAAGGCCAAGGCTCTAGACAAAACAAAGGCAGAAGGGTGGTCAGTATTACGTGTACACCGATCAGGGCTCCGTAACACTATGAGTGCGTTTATCATGTCTTGCCACTCAGAATCAGCGTTTCTATATGTACATATCGAACCCCACTATACGAACGTGCACCATTTATCCGAACCGGAAATTAGCCTGGGAAGGTCAGATTTATATGTGTATTTCAAAACAGCTTTGCTGTATCATCTCTCAGAAACATGATTCTGGCTCTATGTCACATCCAAAACACACCTTTTTTCGGTGTTTCAATATACCCATATCTAAAGACGTTTGAAAAAAACTTTGCGTGTATCACCTTAAAAATTTGCCCAAAAGACATTTGGAGACGCTAATTCTAGGCAAAAAAATATACTGTAAACCCACCCAACGTTAGCAATTAACTGCTATTTTGCAATAGACCATGATCTACAATCAATAGATTGTGCAGTTGATCGATCAATCATTTGTAAAATCAATTGCTTACCTTTGTATTACAGGGACCTGCCCTATGTGCTGTTTAGTACATTTATTTGTTTGCTATGAGCAAAAGTAATTGCTCGTGTGCAATGTGGTAAAAACGCTGGGTGCATGACAAGTTCACAGAGTGTGGATCAATGATTCACAGTTCGAGTCCCAATTGTGGTATTTAAAGATATAGACCGGAAGTGGTAAAATTGCGGTTCAAGGGTTTTGGGTGCAAAATATCCATGCAATATTGTTTGAATATTGCATTCAGAGGTTTAGATGACAATACTTTAACCTAACTTCACAAAAAAGCAGAAATATATGCCCAAATGTTCAATGTTGAAGTGCATTCGCGATATCTATCCAGGCCGGATCGATATAATAATTTACCAAATATATCAATTAGTAGGCGGTTTCCCGGCAAAATTTGTATTATCACGTATTAGTCAAAACATATTCTTTCACATGATTGGTAATGACAGCTTCCATTTCATTTTTTGAGAAGGGGGCATTTCCAACACTGGTCTATACCTTTAATGTATATAACCTCTGCCAATCTTCATTTGACACTCTCAACCCAGGTGAGGCAGAAGGGCAGCTGTTTCTGGTAGGAGGGATCTCCTTCAATGCTTTTACACCTGTAGGGCAACGTTGTAGCTTAAAAGCCAAGGTAAATAGCTTGTAGAACCCTTCTGATCCCTTGGGATAAATACGTCCACATTACTTCTGCAGCTAAACGTTATTATTAGGAACCCTTGATGATAGCTATAGACACTACAAAAATGACATAATTTCTAATTTTAGACGCAACTCTCAAATGGGTAATAATCCTGATTGTTTCAATCATCATAAAACCATTGTTATATTGACTAATTCATTTCGGCAATCTTGGCATTTGTTGGATTATCAATCAACCAATATCTGATCGAATCTCAAGATAATAATTGTATGAGCGTAAGGTAAGAACAGGCAGCTTCCTGAGTAGAGGAGCTACAGTGAGGTCACTGGCAGAATTAGGAAAGGAACACAAAGGCGAAGGTGCGGTGAAGTTAATAAACAGAGGCATGGTGCTTTTAACAAAAAAACTTTGTTGATTATAGTGAAAGTACTTTTTGTAAATGCCCATTTTAATACCTATCCATGGATATACAAGCAACACTTTATCTATGACCCTTCTCACATTATCAATTTTTCGCCCACCCCAATGCACCTATCAAATTATTTGACTTTCAAAGATGAAAAGGGCCTTTATATTACAACCGGTGACTGCTAAAGTTGCATCACTACGAGGGATATAAAACTATGTTTGGTCAGCTCAAAAGGAGGCCTGGAAAACTGATATAGAACTTTGGCAAAAATTCAAAAATGCATTAAAAAATGATGGAAGAAAATATAAAGAATTCACACTGTTTATGAGTGCAAAGTCCTTAAAGGAGATAAGAAAAGCTGGCAGGAAAATGTGTAAAGCAATATCAACAAGCTAGACAAAAGAATTAAGTAAGAAGAAAAAAACTTTGAAAGAAAGCCTTTAGGAGCAACTTCTGCAGGAAGTCGAAGCAAGCACCCAATATCAACAAGCTAGACAAAAGTATTTAACAATAAAGAAAAATAGAACTTAGAAAGAAAGCCTTTAGGAGCAACTTCATTCTCTAAACTTCAGGAAGTCTAAGCCAGCACCCAATAATGGAATTCAGGAAAACAAAAAGGAATATTATATCGCCTGAAACACAAAGGAACACAGGAAAGTCATATCAAAGAAATGTTGGCAATGAAAACGAGTAAGTTCTTCCTTTTTAAATTACTCCAGGTTTGGAATGCTAGAGTTGATTTCCTGAGCAAGTTATGATATGAAAGATAAAGTTGAGTACTGGTCATGCAATTGCAATTGTCTAGAAGTAAGATTGCTTGGTTAAGGTGTGGATAGGAACACTTGATGGTATATGATTTTTTTATTTTTTTGTTGTAATAAAATGATGTGGCAAATTGTCTGTATCAAGATAAAAATCACAAAAAAAAAAAAAAAGGGATACAGAAATGTGTACTAATTATGGGACTAAACAAAAATGTGGACAAAATTTGACCAGAAATTGTCAACTGTTTATTGTCATATCTTTAGTAACTAAAAGGGACTTTGTATACAATTTCATATGGTCAATAAATAAAACATAAAACTATATACATTATTTGAATGAATATATTTGTATTCAATGAAAATGTAGACAGATCAAACCTTTTTTATATCTAAAAACAGTCCGTCTGGATAAATGAATTACCAGAAGAGGAAGGAGTACATGTAGATAAAATGATTTGTTGCCATAAATTAATATCATCATGCTTCGCATTTAACTTAATTCCATTTGGCCATTAATGAGCAAAGATTACATGTAAGGTTGCTTATGAATGTTCTGCTTTTAATTTGAGTGAAGATTCTCAGCCTACATCATGCAATCTACAAGTATGACTGTGAGTTGTATTTTTCAAACAGAGAAAAAGGGAGTGAGAGAAAGAGAAAGAGAGACTCAGAGAGCAAGGGAAAGATAAAATGATCCATTCAATTAATGCAATTGGTGTATAAATATATCTTATCATGTTCCACATTTAATTTCACAAGCTGGTGATTAATTAGCAAAACCCAGACCAGGGTTACTCAAAAATACTTGGAGTAACCCTGATTTTGAACTTACCGGTAAGTCCCACATATGTCTGCAACTTTTCTTGTGAGTAAAAATAAGGAAAAATGAAAGCTAAATGCTCCCCAAAAATAAATGTAGATACTTAAAGACCAGCAAAGCCATACTGGATAGCGTTAGAGGAAACTCCGCATTTTGTCTCCCACTTTATTTATATGTCATATTTTTGAGACAGTATATAGTGACACAGAACCCTAACACATTGGTGTAGCCTAATTGTTGGTGATCAGTACACTTTCTGATGGAAAAGAGAGGAAGAAGGAGAGAGGAAGAGGGAGAGAGAGAGAGAGAGAGAGAGGGAGAGTAAGAGAGCCAGAGAGAAAGAAAGGGAGAGAGGGAGAGGGAGAGAGACAGAGGGAGAGAGAGGGAGAGAGAAAGGTAGAGAAATAGATAAAAGAAACAAAATAGAGAGAGAAAGATATAATTGATAGAAAGGAAGAGAGAGAGGGATGGAGACAGGAAGAGGGCGACGAAGAGGGAGATGGAGAATAAGAGTGAAAGGTAGAGAAAGAGAGAAGAAAGAAAGTAGAGACAGGAAGAGAATTGGGAGAAAGGAAGAAAGAGGGGGAGTAGGAGTCAGTGTCCATCAGCAAAAGAGCTAAGTGCTGACCAATCCTAGTTCAAGGGAGAGAGAAAGGTAGATAAATAGAGAAAAGAAACAAAATAGAGAGAAAGAGAGAATTGAGAGAAATGGAGAATGAGTGAAAGGTAGAGAAGAAAGAAAGTAGAGAAAGAGAGAAGAAAGAAAGTAGAGAGAGAAAGAGAATTGGGAGAAAGGAAGAAAGAAGGGGAGTACGAGTCAGTGTGATCCATCAGCACAAGAGCTAAGTGCTGACCAATCCCGGTTCAGTCTCACCAAGGCCATTGGACTATCTCCAACCATCATCCAAGAAGACATGACCTACTGCCTCCCACATAATCCTAATGTAGGCGGACATGATGATAACATTACCTCACTCCACCCACCTTTAAATAAACATGACATCCCCTCCCATCCAACAGGCCATCCCTCCCCCTAACACACGCCGTGGAGCGACCCAATGATGCACTTCCTTCACTGGTGACGCATGCGCCGACAGGGCAGACAAGCGGGCCGTCCCATCTTCCAGGAGGGGGTTTGAAAAAGGCAGGAAGCTCGGGCAGGGGGATCTCGTTGCGAGGGTGCGGGTCAAGTTAGGTTCTTGCCTCGGCGAAACAGTAATCATTTTATCGGTTGAAGCCGTAGCGTGAAGGTGCTAGATCTTCAGGAGGGGATATGAGTAGTGCGCTTAGAATAGCTAGTTGATAGCCTGTGACTCCATTGATTTAAGATACAGAGAGTGCCACCTGTACCTTCGAGTTACCACAGAGCTTCTTTTTTTGCATCAATCGCAACACTAGGTTCAAATCTCTTGGCAAAGAAAGGCCAATTTGATTTCAATTTAAAATCAAGCTACCAGCATTGTGAGGGAAGTTTAATCAGGATACAAACATCATTAAAGGTGAAACACAAGGAATATATCTATTTAAAGGTAAGTGTTCTAAAGTTTCTTTTCCATGTAGACACAAATGGAAAGTTTAAAACAAAAAATTCTACCCTAGAAATATTGAATTTGCTTGACAATATTTTGTACGTTGGTATCATCTTTAAATCATTTTAAAAGCAACTATAAATATTTGTCTAAAAATATTTCCCTTAAACCCGAAGAGGCAATAAATACACTTAGCAATAAAACTAGACAGATCTGTGTGTTAATTGCATAAATCTCTTTACTACATTGTGGCAGAATTCTTGGCAAGAAACACGAGTGAAAACTAGCACTGCCAAGAAGTTTGTGGTTAATAAGCCACCAGTGTGAGGTACTTTCTAAATACAAATTCATTAAAATGTATATTTTGTTTGTAGCTTTGAAACATGTTCTCCCTCAGGGTAGCCTCGTTACCATAATTTACACTTTACATGTATGATTAAAGAGAATGATCAAGTATAACAAAAATGAAAAATTCTCTATACTTTTAAATTGCATCTGTGATGGCTTCTACATTTACATTAACCCACTCAATATTACCCAACTTTGGGTTTAATAGTTTAAAACTCATTGAAACATAAAGTTATTTGTAGAAGAATATGCATTATAGACCTAGCATAATTTTGTTTGAAATTTTAAATTGCGATCATAAAAATCTTGGCAATCAAACAGGCGATTGGCATATAAAAGTCATGATATTCCTGAGTAACCTACAGGTTTATAATTAAGATTGCAGAGTGAGCTAAATTATTGAATTTATTTTGGATCCAAGGCAAAGTTAACGATCCCCTTTAATCCAGGTTAAAATTTTCTCCAGGTACCTCAATGTTTTGTCTGGTTAGAGATGTTTTGTAATTCTCAAAATTGCAGAACTAATCATATGAAATGATTTAGTACCCACTTAACTTATCATTATGAAAGATATTGATAAATGATATATTCATTAGTTCTATGAAGTGAGATCTAGAGATGAATGTATTGTCTGTCTAATTAATAGGCTTGCTTTGCTCATCTTCATTTTGAAATTTAGCCTCATATCATATATCAGCAAACAATGATGAGGAAATAAGCAAATTAATTAGTCATCCCGATTTTCTATGTCTTATGTCATTCAAAAAGAAGCTCTACGAAGCAAACGGTTGGCACCCCATTATCCTAAAGCGAGATTTCCATCTATTTGATTTCACAATATGATATGAAAGATGATGTGCTATTTTGGTCTTTTCCTTATTACAGGGTCACCCAAAGATTCTTATCACCCCATTGATACCTCGCAACAAAGAAGCAATAATCGGATAACCTCAGATTGGAATCTCCATTGCAGGCAGCGTCTACTTTCGACGAGCGCCAGGAATCGAGATAGATGCTCAGCGATAGGAGTGCTGCTGCCATCCATAGGAAGGAAGAAAGCGCAAGAGCGACGATCAGGAATCAGTGGAATTTAAACTTCTTCTGAGTCAGACGTTTGATTTGGTTCATCCCAAGAGGGAGAGAACAGCCCCAGCAGGACGAGGGATTTAAGGTTGTGAGCCAAGGGAGATGACAGAGGCTGGGAACGTCTGGTGAGAGAGAACGATCGGATCAAGGTGCTGCCAGTGTGAACTCCGTGCCGTCTCTGTAGCTGAGCTGAGCTGTGTAAGGAACCTTGAGAGATTTGGAGGTCTAGCTGCTTCGGAGCGGAAGTTAGATGATCGAGATACCCTGTGAGTGAGTGGGGCAGGAAAACGTGCTAAATCGGGAGTGCGCTTTGAATAGAGGAGCACGGAAGCAAGTCTGATGGAGTTACTTGTACCCATGATTTGCCTGTGACTGTGAGGGACTCCACTGCATTCATCCATGACTTGTATTTTATTGACTTCGCAAAAAGGAAGGTGATCTTGATAAGAATCCTGCATCGTTGAACGACACTGGAATAGTTCAAACGGAAGCATTAGATCATCAACATCCTCGAGACTGTAACTATAACATTCCCTGTACTTGTAAACGACTTGCCTGGCCATGGAGATGACTGTTTTTGTGACGGTTACATTGACACACCTTTGTTTACAAGTGTCTGCCCAGTTTAATGGCAACATTCCTGCTAATGGAGGTTTTGTTTCTGAAGGAGTCCAACCGCCTATCGACCCCCTGGACCCCTGGGCTTCTGTGGGCATGACCTACCCATCTATCCCAAGTAAACCTGGACAACCTGGTTTCTATCCGCTTCCAGGATACCCTTTACCAGGAGATCCCATGCATCCGGCTAATCGTGGTAACCCTCCTGTGACTCCTCCTCCTCCGCAGAACCCCTGGCTACCAGGTCGGCCTGGGGTGGGAGTTCAACCAGGGGCGAGAGTGCAGCCTGGTGGAGGACCAGGCAACAACCCCAATACAGGTAGGGGTAACACCGGGACATCACCAATCAACCCTTTTAAACCACCGGTCCAACGGCCACCGGTCCAACAGCCACCGGTCCAGCGGCCACCGGTCCAGAGGCCACCGGTGCAGAGGCCACCGGTGCAGAGGCCACCGGTGCAGAGGCCACCGGTGCAGAGGCCACCGGTGCAGAGGCCACCGGTCCAGCGGCCACCAGTGCAACGACCACCTCAAACGCCACGACCAAGACCAACCCGCCCCAACAGGCCATCAACACCTGGAGTAAACACCCCAGGACGTGGTAAGGGTCCCATCATCGTTGAGCCAATAGGTCCAAGGGTCACCACCCCAAGGAGACCTGCAACCCCACCCAACAGAAGACCAACATTCCCTCAATATCCACAGGCTGGTGCCACACCCTCACAGCCTTTCATGACCTGCTCTCAGAACCCCTGTCAGAACAGAGGAGTCTGCACCAACGACCGGTTCACTGGGTTCAAATGCGAGTGCAGGCATCTATACCTTGGGGAGCGTTGCGAGGTCATCATCTCTCCTCCTCAGCACATCAATATTGACACCGTGGCAACGACGAGAGCATCTATCTCTTGGAGAGTGCCCCCTAGCATCGATGAGGAGATATCCGGATTTATCGTGCAGTACAACAAGTTTGGATTCGATACCTTTTTCTACAGTCCTTTCATTCATCCTTCGGTTGCAGATTTCACATTAACAGTGAGTACCATCCTCTCATTTGTTTGTCTAATCTCCTCTGCACAAGCCTACTGCTTACATAGAGCATTAAAGGCCGTTTGTACTAGTATAGCTAGGACAGATTAGACCACCCAGGAAGGTCACTGATAGGTGGCTATCTCATCAACTCAGCTCTCAATAAACATAAGAAAAAGAGGATTATGGGGGACCAATGGTCACTGATTAGGCATTGTTTTCTATATAGAGGGAGCAAGTAGCTACAAGTAGTACAGTGGGCCTTTAAGTTCATGAGGTATATTGTCATGATTTTGATAAGACAGTAACAAACTCTAGGTAGAAATGGTGAATATTTTTTTTCAGTATTTCATTATTGACAAGGATCATTAATATCCAGGCTTTGGACACATGGGCCCTCAAATTTAACCATGACCCCCTCTCCTAAAAAAAAAACTTTTGGAAAGATGGCACACAACTGCTGACTGTAAAGGTTTCAATCTCAAGCCCCCCACCCCCCATGTTAACTTCTGTTGAGTGGAGCCTACACTTTATCCATTCCTACACCACATCATAGCACATATTGCAAACATGACAAGTTCCTAATTTATCCTAATTACAGCAATTACCAGAATATACCCATCGACCCAGATAATTTGTTATCTCTAACTCAAACATCCCCCACTACCCTTTTCAACTTAAAAATTCCCTTTTCATTAAAGAATGCACAAACCAAAGAATAGGACTTGAGTAGCTTTAAAAAAAGACAACTAATAATAATAATAATAATAATAATAATCTTTTAAAATTCACTCCAAATTTTATTAAATTAAACCGAAAATGGAAAATCTTTTTGCCCAATTGATCGTGAGCCCGGCAGCCACTAAGCAGCGCCAGATCGACGTTGCTCTATCCCTGATTGTTGAACGCCAAACAAGGTAGCAGCAACTCCCGTCTTTTGTATGGAGACTATATATAAAGGAAAACAAAATTAATTAACAGGATATAATTTACTAACAGACTTTTGGTCTCCCAGATCTCTAGTTCTGCAGATCAAAATGCAATTGGTCTAAACTCCTAACCAGTGGTTTCTGGCTAGAACTGCTGCGGGCTTCAGAAGAATAGGTGTAGGGTTGAAAACTTGGAATCAAGTTTTAGGTAAGGTTCAGGGTTAGGGTTAGGTTTAGGGTTAGGGTTAGGTTTAGGGTTAGGTTTAGGGTTAGGTTTAGGGTAAGGGTTAGGTTTAGGTTTAGGTTCAGGTTTAGGTTTAGGTTTAGGTTAAGGGTTAGGTTTAGGTTTAGGGTTAGGTTAAGGGTTAGGTTTAGCTTTAGGTTTAGGTTTAGGTTTAGATTCAGATTTAGGGTTAGGGTTAGGTTTAGGTTTAGTGGTGGGCCTAGGACTGAACCTAGGAACATTTGTTTGGTGCAGAAAATTAACGCGGAGCAACTGTCGCAGGAGCTTGTGTCGCAGGAGCATGTGTCGCATTACCGATATACAACCCGGCACATGTATCATATTCCTGGTCTGCCAATGACAGACGGACTCTGCATCAGTTCGGAAATCACCCCTCATCCCCTCATGGATCCAAATCTGATTACGGTGGCTTTGAAAATTGAATAACAAATTTGAAGCGCAAATCTTTGGCTGGGCAGGGCCGGGATTGAGGTACTTATTTCATTCATAACTGTCCGAGTGACAAGGCAGTTTTCCTTTTCCACCACGGATGAAGGCATTTTAGGTAGGGAATATAAAACTATTGTAAGCAAAATCTGCTGATTAATTGACAAAGATAAAAATATCACAAAGTATTTTATCATGACTATTTGACATTTGAGGTCAAAATATTTCCCATTTAATAAAATAAAATAGAGTGACTCTTAAATTTTCCTACGTTCAATGTAAACAAAATAATCCATTAGATAACTTGTATTTCTTAATTATAATTCTTTATCTTTAATATGGAAGTAGTACAACATTCTAATTAAATTCTATATATCCAATAACTTATTTTGGGATTATTCTATCTCTCCTTCAAATGGTACGAAAAATCTTCACATCATACATCAACATTACATGTAGATTGAAAATTGTACAAGAAATTGCTGATTATTATTTGACCAATACAAATGTGCATACTTGCAGAGAATTCCCTCCATTGAAAATGGGATAAAGGAAATACACAGGATATCTATTGTTAGGACTCTAGACATAAAAACGGGGGCCACTTAAGAGAAAGGAAGGAAATAATTCTGAACCACAGCTACAATTTCATACCTGATGAATGACACAAGCTTAAACTGACCGCAACACAAACACTGGATGGGGGGTCCACAGGTCTGACACTTAAATACCAAGAGTCAAACTTAGATTAGATGGGATTAAATCATCATAGAAAGAAAAAATTGACCAAAGAAAATAATTCTGATCCTCAGCTACAATTTCATAGTCGGTGAATATGACACAAGCTTATGCTAACTGCAACACAAACACTGGATGGGGGGGGGGGGGGTACACAGGTCTGACACTCAAATACCAAGGGTCAAAGTGAGATTAAATGGGATTAAATCATCATAGAAAGAAAAAAATTGACCAAAGAAAATAATTCTGATCTTCAGCTACAATTTCATAGTCGGTGAATGACACAAGCTTAAACCGCAACACAAACACTGGATGGGGGTCCACAGGTATGACACTCAAATACCAAGGGTCAAAGTGAAATTAGGTGGGATTAAAATATTAAATCATCATAGACAGAAGAAAAAAATCATCAATCAATGACCTTCTACTGGCTAGTAACACTTCAGTTGCTCTCTTTGCCTCTTTGCACAGCCTCCTGTTTGCCACATGTGCAGTTTGGCACAAAACAATAAGCACCATTTGACAGAAGAAATAAAGTGTAACACAATGGCTTTGCAAGGATAAAAACTTCCAGTCTTGATTACCGGTAGCTCAATGATGAACCTTTTAACACTGGTATGAATTAAACTTGCGCTGGAAACAGTTAAATAATCTCTTTCATATCAATCCCTTGATAAATACCATGTACATGGCACAAGGATACCATTTATGTGGCATATATAGAGTTAAACAATTGCAACTGAAAAAGGCTGCTCACATAATCAATAATGATAAATATTCCTATAAAATCAGTCTTTATAGATAAGGTGTTGGATACTTTTAAAATCCTAAAATCCTCATTTGAGCACATTTCTTGGAACAAAAACCTTTCCTATATTAGATATTTTGTATCCCTTAGGTAATGTTTTCTATGGATGGTAGATAATCACATGGCATTTCATTTTTTTGCACTGTAATACATCTTCTTTAGATTGTATTACGTAAAGTTTAAGGAATTTTGTTATGTGTTTATACATGAATGTGTGCATATTGAAGGAAAAAAGGAAAGACACTGGAGAAGAAGAAAAAGTAAGAAACTGGAGAAGAAGAAAAAGTTAGAAACTGGAGAAAATGATGTTTCATGATAAACTGATGACAAAAGGATTTGCCAATGGATTTTGTCCAAATGGATACACATGTACATGTTCATGTATTAATATTTAAGTATCAATCTTAAACTTCTCCTGTCTGCTAAACAGATATAACGTAAATGATTGATATAAACCAACCTACTTTAATCATCTCAAAAATTATAATACGCATCAAAGGTGAATAGTTATCTATTTTGGTTCTATGATGTAACACCCATAATGACAAAGTTGATCCATATTAAACTGTCCTTGTACTAAAATATATTTTGTGAATAATAATCATGTCTTCTGGTATTCTCTAGAGCATCGATCCACATCCCTGAATGTCTCCAATATTTCCTCCAAGTCAAGAAGACCGAACAAGACCCTTGCATAAACCCGTTGTGACACTCTATTTTTACCTGGCAATCTATTTTTAGCTCGTCAGCGTTTATTCCAGGCGATTGTCCGCAGAAAAAGGATGAATCATGTTGAAAGACAGATATTGTCCATGGTTAATTGGTTCTTCCACATCAAAGGTATACTGAAGTACTAAAATGTTATCGGCTTTCAATTTGAACTTGACATACCCGTCTCATACATCAAAATTGAACAGTTTCCTTGCAAATTAAAATGACCTTTCTGCCTTATTTTCCATTAAAATTAATTAATGAAAGTGTTTAGTGAAAGAAAAGTAAACATACTGGCAAAAATGTTTTTAAAAAAATTGTTTAATGCTTCAAGTCAATATGTCTTTTACTGTAGACTGAAGAAAAAAAATCAAGTCAGAGCTTCATTTTTAAAAATATCTTTTAACACCAAATCATCCATAATACAGCCAAAAATACCACATGTACATGTAGTTCTAAAATTAATTCAGACACAGGTAAACATACCAAAGCAAAGAAAAGAAAAAGAAATCTTCAACCTATATTCATCTTTCCAAAAACAAACCACTCTCAGACACCTAAACAAACGTACATGATGATAATGATGATGATGATTATTCTGATGACACAAACTTGTGAAGTATTACACTGAATTCAGATTATAAAACTATTCTAGAAATACATATCAATGTTAGGAATAGCCTATAGAAAATAAGAAAGTCTGGGCAAAGAAATCTGCTTTTAAATGTTAGATATCGTCACTCTACAGTGTGAAACTTATAAACAAAATCACAAGGGGGCTTTACCATGGTAACAAAAGTAACAAATAACAAATATTTGATGCAAGTCATTTCATAAATATATGAAGTGATATTGAGTACACATGGGTGGGCTGTTTTTAGATCAACATTTAGTTTTATCATTTGAAATCCAGCACTTGAAATAAAGATGACTACGACTGTTTGAACTCACTCATGCTATCCATTCAAGAAGTCACAGCACATATCAGGGCACATAATTTACAAAAATAAATTTCAAAAATGTTTGTAGAGAGTCAGAGGATGACTAAATTAATAATGTGAAAGTGCACAGGAAAGGGGCGTTCACAGATGAAATTAATTCTTATCATTGAAAATCTGCAATTCATGAATAAACTTGATTACCGTCTCGAGGCAAATTTATAAATTAGTTTACGACAGCGTGTGCAAATTAGTAAAATTATTAAAATTGCAAACAAAATAAATAACCCCCCACGATGCTAGTCTTAAAGCCCCACCGCACTAGTTTGGCCAGGAGGGATTAGACCTCCCTGCATGGTCACTGACAGGTTGTTATGTCATCAAATAAGCTCTCAATTAACAAAGGAAAAGAGGATCATGGGGGACCGATGGTCAACCATTGAGGCATTGTTTGCTATATAGAGGGCACATGTAGCTATGCATGTAAGTAGTGCAGTGGGGCTTTAACCTCTCGAAAGGAACATGGGTGGGTCTATTTCTCATGGGAGCAAGTGCATACAGGGGACAGGGGAACTGGTTCGTCTTTATGGGGTAAATGTCATCCCTTTGGGTGCTTCCTAAAGGGAAACACGCCTGCGCTATAAATGTTTCGTTTCGCACTCCTGATCAGACAGTTTAAAAGTGAACCATGTAGCGTATCTCAAAACAATATGTGCAGGGCTCTGATCAAGGGCACAAAAGTGTTACATATGAGGTGAATTTTAAAAGTCAATTATAGACTGTGGCAACATTATTTTTGTAATCTGCAAACATTATGCAACATATAGCTAAAAAAATCAGACCTTAACACATTGCCGTTAAGTGGCAATCAGTAGCTAAATATCACATCATCAAAAATGTTACGTACATAACTCGGTGTCCACTTCATGCTGATATTTCCCTTATAATTTTACTTTTTCTGACAAAGTACATTAGATGTTAAAACATACTGTAAACAAAACTTAAAACCATTGCCATATCAACTTTTTTTCAATTTAGTTATTAGAATATGGCCAAAACAAATGTGGACACCGAGTTATGTACAGTACATCTTATTCTCTACATGCTTTCTCTTTGCCTCATTGTCAGATAAGGTTTTGCATTAGTCTGATAACGACTTCAATTGAAGGAATGATGTGTTTCCTGAATGAAACATAATTTGCAATGTGTAAATAGTTTGTAAACTACTATTACAGGACTGAAATGTAAGATTTCTGTACTTAATCGTACATAACTGTGGACACCAAAAGTAAGTAGTTTTACATTCAAATAATAACTTCTTGTCCCTTAAATTCAATAAATGTTTGTTTAAATGAAAATGCAGAAGGGTGCAATTCATGCTGTTTGGAATAAATAAATTTATTTATGATAATTATATCAAATTTTTGACTGGTAGTAACGTACATAACTCGGTGTCTTTTCATAATGGTGTCTTAGTTAGGGAAGGCAACTTTATTATCACTCGCGTTCGTCCGGGTTCAGGACGATCGCGTCCCCTCCTTTGTTAGCAGAACGCGACTGTCCTATACGCGTAAGGTATGGGGGATTAAAACCTTCTCCATTCATCGCGTACCCTCCTTTGTTTAGAGAACGCGAGCGTCCCAAACGCGTACCCAATGAAAGGGGCAAGAATGGGGGGGATTATCTTACATAATATTACATAATTCTTGAGAGGAATAGGGTTTCTATTTGTCGCGCTAAGAGGGGCAAGAACTCGTTTAATCACCTTGCCAGTAAAATTCCTTCCTTCCAGCGATCGGAAGGCTTTCCCCATTTTAAATGAAATGTAAATGAAATGAAAATTGTGTGAATCGCAATCAATGCAGAGGTCCGTTGTTTGAGGTTGAGAGAGAGAGGGAGAGAGAGAGGGAGAGAGAGGTAGAGGGGACGTAGACATGCATGTTTTGTTCTTTGAAATATTTACTCTACGAGACTGTTATGTATTTTTATATGTCATCTATTTTGGACGTTTGGTCTTATGAAAACTGATTTTGAATGAATGATACTACGCCGCGGCCGCCTTGTAGCGACCAGCAGCGCTAGAACAATTTCTAATTTGCATACCCTGTGCCGCCCATTGAGCTGGGAAGGGTAATAGACATTCTGACATTTCTATCGATCTTTTCGTGGGTGCAATGAAAAGGCACAAATGAAGTAGAAAGTTGGATTGATAACCGTATCTTGGAAATGTTGTAATCAACACCCAAGTTCAGACAGACCGCGATATTTACGATTGTCAGCCTACGCCTTTGTTCTGAGAGCGCCGACTTGTGGCGGGAATGTCATAATAAATCTGTCATTATTTGTATGTCGTTGTTGCGACTGGACAATGCATGGTGAGGAGAATTTTTGTTCCGATAACAAAAACAGATCCAACAATTCCCCTTTTTAATTCGGGAATACACCTTGAAACTCTCTCTCGATAGTAGTAAATCCATCTGTATCTCAAATCAACACTATTTCCTTTCTTATCTGTTATCTTTCTCTCCAGGCCCTCTCTACGACCCTTTTTTTGTTAGCCCTCTCTCCCTCTCTCTCATCCAGTCACCTTTCTAATCTTTCTCTACCACTATCTCTCTACCTCTTACCACTATCTCTCTTTCTTTAATCAACACTTTCTTTAGCTATATAGTGCGTCCCATGAGAAAACGAAACGGAGAATTATCGATGTTTTATGATAACTTAATCAAAATTATAATAAATATAAGACACATATTTGTACAGGAATAACAAAGTTCCGTTTGTTTAAAGTAATGCTTGCATTTCCATAATTTCCATAACTCTGTTGCTACGGCAGGCAGCCAGTGAAAACGAATTCGTTTAATCAAATTATGGAAGTGCAAGCATTACTTTAAACAAACAGAAATTTGTTATTCCTGGCTCATTTTTCCTGATTGAGCCGAGGTTTAATTTATGAAAGGGCAGAAAGTGAACTTACCAAAGGATCATGTCTTCAAATTGTTTTTTAATCGCTCATTCGTGAAATATGCATTATATGAGTTGCATCAAATGAAAGAAGAGGATCTAAGCTTTACAAATATGTGTCATTTATTCATTATAACTATTGTCGATTGCTTATCTGAAATGAGGCGTCATGTCAATCAACACCAAAGTTCCAAAACATCGCGTATATTTAACATCGTTACGCGCCTTTGTTCTGAGAGCGGGAATGTCATAATAAATCTGTCATTCTTTGTTTCCCGTTGTGACTAGATTACGATAAAGAGCAATGCCATGTGGCATGAGAACAGCATTGTTCAATTATTAGAGCATATACGGACCATTTAGATTGAAAATAAGAAATAGAACTCTTTTTACTTCTCGTAAATATACAGAGGATTAAAATAAGAATTTCAACATCCATCATCTCTTGCATCCTCTTTCTTTCCCTCGTTCTTTCCAATTCCCCTCTCACTCG
This sequence comes from Strongylocentrotus droebachiensis, assembly GCA_035222895.1. Classification (NCBI taxonomy): domain Eukaryota; kingdom Metazoa; phylum Echinodermata; class Echinoidea; order Camarodonta; family Strongylocentrotidae; genus Strongylocentrotus; species Strongylocentrotus droebachiensis. The sequence continues at coordinate 198,335 of JAVYIG010000673.1, forward strand.
GTCTTTCTCTCTCCCACTCTCCAATGATCTATGACATTCTCTGTTTTGTTTTAGAATAAATGTGCACACCCTCCCCAATTTCAATTCAATTCCGAGAAAAAAATATATGATGAAATTAAGTTTGTATTTAATTGAAGAAAAAAAGAAGAACAAAAAAAACATTATTTAAAAGACTAGATGGAATTAAAAAATTAGAGGGGGCAGATAAAGTAGGTGAAGGAAAAAATCGGGAGACGTATTAAAGAATGAATTCGCAGTCTTGAACACAATTCAAATTTTTAATTTCAATGAAATTCTGAAAAACGATATAATAACGTTATCATCATTAATCATTGAAAACAAAATCTAAGAGATGGAATTACAAAATTAGATGAAGTAAGTGATGAACAAGGGCGTACGCAGGATTTTTTCGCAGGGGGGGGGGGGGTTAAATTGCGCCGAAAATTTTGTACTGACAGGCAGGGGAGGGGGTAAGAAGACTTTTTGTTTTGGTCCAGGAAATGATGTTTTTGGGGTCACCCATAAGCACACACACAAAAATGAGGGGGGGGGGTTCCCCCTTCCCCCTCACTGCGTACGCGCCTGGTGATGAAGATATAAATAAAGAAATATTAGAGTTCAAGAAGAAAGAAAGGATCGGGAGACGGAAAAATGGCAGCCGCAGGTAAAAAGGGCGACTAAATAAATACGAAAATGCATTGTACAAAATAAAATTCAAGAAAAGGGAAAAGTAAAACCAACAGGAAGGCAAAGATAGATCCACAACTTCACTTCACTCATTCTGGAACATTTCATCACTATCTGTTATTTATTTGAGAAACCAACTGCAACTACCAACTACGATCGAGTGAGCCATCACTCATCACGTGGCCTTGGTCGATGATCTAATCTTATCAAAATGCTAATGTCTCCCCTTTGTTCAGCTCCGATCCCTTCTTGGCGGCCTATAGCCCTTTCATGTTTGCGCGCTCTCCATCATACATTTCCCTCTCTTTCTCTCTCTCTCTCTTGCGCTGTCTCTTTCGTGAAGTTATCTCCTCCTCCCCCCCCCCCCCCCCCTCCCCCCTGAAAAGATGAGCGTGGGAAAACCTCTCTCTCGCTCTCTTCTCTGTCACATTCACTTGAGTTCATTCACTCGGCCCATAAATGGCTTTGTTTTTGTTTACATTAGCTCAGAGGCGGCTTCATAAGTCATGAATGAACTGACCAGTATGTCTGGTTACTAAGCAACTATGCAGTCAATCAAAATGTTCAAATTCATTTGTGGCTGCATGTTTTCATATCGGGCAATAAAAAAAAGCTCAAAATTTTGATATTTAACAATTATATAGTGAGATCCTACTCAAACTCGTGAATTTCTCATTTTTAAAGAACAATTTCCAGCAAATTAAAAATATGAACTGGCCATGTTAATGACGCGGGCGTACAAACACGTCGACAGCTCTTCTTATTTTTGGTGTCTCGGAGTCGACGGGTGTATATGTCATTTTGAGACAGAGAATTTGAGTACTGCAATTTTGTGAAAATAAGAAAATGCAATATTGTTTTTAATATAAGGAAAATAATTACAGCTTTAAATACATGACTTGGTCTAGCTCGATAAAAATCCAAACAACTATGATCATATTCATTTTTTTTTCTTTGTAACATTGGATAACAAATTTCACAAATTCCAACATACTATAAATATTGATAATTTAGATTATTTAGTGCAAGGGTAAATATGACAATGACCCGGAACATAATAAAGGGATAACAATTAATCAAATTACTCTTAATTATTAATTAATACTTGTAAACGTTTTTTTTTTTTTTTTTTTTTTTTAGGGGGGCGGGGTCAAATTTTCCCTAGTGTCGCGCCACGCCTTTTTAATTTCTTGGCGAGAGGCCTGATTATGCATAGAATAAAAAAAATCAACAAAAGGGAAAAGTAAAACAACAGGGAGGCAAAGTTACATCTACATCTTCACTTGTAAGTAGTACATGCAATGTAAATCCTAATTTTGATTTCTATATTTATTTTGTAAAAACACTGAATTTTCTGCTGTGATTTTACATAAAACTCAGACTTCACAGAGCTGCCAAGCAGAACGTTTTTAACGTATTTATACGGTTTTTTTAAGTTTGGCTGTGCGAACGTGGCTACAGGTTGGCTGTGAGAACGAGCGTATGCATAGTTGTGCCAATGTTTCGTGTTGGCAATTCCTGTGGCGCGCACGCATGCACATTACACACAACACAGGGGATGTACACCACTCAAAGACGTGCGCATTACCCCAGGCTATGCATACACACACACATGCATCCGCCAGCATCCACAACACACGCAAATTACATATCAGTGCACTGCACTACATACAGCGTCACTCACTAGTACAAGGAAATCCCGATGTCACTTCCAAATATCCAGCCCAAAAGCCAAATTTTGCTGTCAAAAGTGCGGAATCGGAGCCATATTTCCAAAGCATGCGGTGGCTTAGCCAAGTTTTAAAAACGGCTTCGCCAAAAAAAGCGCTTAAAATCAAGAAATCAGGGATTTTGTAACGATTTTTTTCGCTTATCGCAAGCGCCCTTCGAGGGCCTTCGAGTGTGGTGCGTCTTTACCAGCGCTGTCGGGCTCAGATCACGTGACCGCATTTTAGGGGGCTATCCACATGTTGTGATTTGCGCGAATTGCTGATCCACGCAATGCAGTACTGATTAATAGGTTGGGGAATACAGACACTACTAAATATGATTTATATATTTGCAGTGTCGCACAAGAAGCTTTTACTCATATGCAGCTGTATGTAGAAAGACTTGAGGCGTTGCTGGTTAGGTTTATTATTTTAGCGCGCGACACATTTTTGGGACAAATTATTATCAATCAACCCGGGGGGGGATTGCAGCTCTAGCTCTGCTTTCAAGACTGAAAATTCATCCATGAAAATCTACTATCGTATTCTAAACGCGAGCTAGACGGGTGCAACTATTGTCAGGGAACACCAGATTAACGCGTTCTAGACGGGTCAGCTATTGTCAGGGGACGCCAGATTAGAAAGGATTAGAGAGGGGCTGGATAGCGGTGAGGTTGATTGACAGCGGTCCTAGCGGACTGGATGGCTTCTTTTCTGGCTGCCTGCTCTATTGTCCAACAGACAACAATAGACGCGAGCAAGGGACGCCAAGGGACCGCCAGCGTACAATACGCGTCCGGGAACGGGGGATTAAGAGATAAGTAGGCGTCCCGAACCCGGACGAACGCGAGTGATAATAAAGTTGCCTTCCCTTATGTACATGACATGAAAAAGTTCAAACTGCAATATTTTGTAATATTCTTCTCACCAAATCAGATGTGTGTATGTCTTATACATTTTTTATTACCTACCATGACAAATAAGTAAATATAAGTGGTCTTATTGGAAAAACAAAACATGGAATACGTTCATAACTGTCACGTACATAACTCGGTGTCCACATTCATTGTTGATTAAATAACACATACAAGTTAAAATGCGGAATCCAATGTTATCAGTGCTCTTCATTCACCTATATACACCATTACATTGTCATTTTGAAAGTATACAATATGTTTTTGTATAGATTCTGATGCACTGGTATGTACATAACTGCAGGACACCAAACATTTTCCATTTACAGAAATCTAAATATTTTTAAAACCATGACCCAGAATGAGATGATCTGATTGGAAATCAAAGATAAAGTGAAACTAAACATTATAACATTGCAAGCTTGTAAATAAATCAATTATTTATACACCATTCTTCAGTTAGTAAGGTTTGAAATTTGCAGGACACCAAAGTTATGTACAAAACACAAAAATTGTATCACATGTAAATAGAATAAGAAAGTAAAATACTAGGAATTAACTCAACAGAAATGTTAATTATTACATAGATTCTACATCAAGATGAAAAAAAATCATAAGTTTTGCATCCCATTAGTAAAAATCTGGTAACCAATTAGTGCATGTTTTGAATGTAACGTTAAAAGTGCTGAAAATAGGCCTTTTTTCATCATAAAATTGCTCTAAAATCTTTAATTTGAACTCAATGAAGCTGAAACCTTGTTTTGAGCTTCCCCAAATGATACTTTGTAATATAAAAATGCTAATTTGTGTCTGGGTCTCATGGTTTTGGATAATTGAACAATTTCCCAGTGTTCAATCTAAGTGTACCCTTGATCTGAGCCTTGCACATATCATATTACCGTTAGTCAATCAGCAAAGAAATACCATGTTTACAATTCTTTAAAAGCTGCATCTGAAGACATACTAGGTATAAGGTACCATAAGCATTTGGCACAATTGTTCTAAAAATCCCCTTTAAGTGAAAGTCATAATAACCTTCATTCGGAGAAATGAATTTGACAGAAAAATCAGAGCCCTTTAAATTCTGCAGACAGGTTACAGGTTCAGAGCAACAACTTCCCATTACCATGACAACAGAACATAGAACCTCTGACAGTGCTAAAAAGGCTGGCTTGGGACTTGCCTCATTCTCTCAGGAACCCCGAAAGCGAAATGTTGCCATTTTCAATCTTTTTCAGGACGAGTCATTTTAGTCGAGATGACGTTCGGACAACTTTTGTTTGTTCGTCCCCCGAGGATTTTTTCCTCGAAATAAACACAGCCATATCCTATTGTGTTGCACAACAAACACATGCATATGTATCACACTTTGGGTTATATTTGGGCTTTTATCTCCAGATCTTTTAAATAAATCCCACATGGAATGATGTAAATACATGTTGGTAAATATGCTGGTTTTATGCAAGATGTCTGTGGCTTTGTTGTTAGATTTATTTTGAAACAATGAATGCATGAGGAAAGAGATCATGTGAAATCATTCATCAAAAAGTCTGCTTACATAAATTCATTAAAAGCTTGAACAATGCCCAGTCTCCAACTGATCCCCCTCCCCTCCTCGCTAGAATAAATGAACATAAATATATCAATAATTTGTTTTAAATATTGAAGAAAAAATAATCACCATGCATTGTTTGTCTGTATTAAAGCACATGAAAACATTGGCAAAACTTTGGACTTTGGGGTCATAAAAATGACTAGATCATACTGCTTTCCTAACTCTACAAATATTACATTTTAGAGGTCATTGAAGGTACCATATTAACATGTCTTTGCCCTTGGCCCTGGGGCCCATGTTAGACACCAAAGCCCAAAGTAGGGAGTCGAGATGGCTCTTAGAGCAGTGGTCTTCCAACCTGAAGGTCCTGGGTTCCAAACCAAGTTGATGGGCTAGTGCCCATTGGTAAGGCATTAATCTTCAATAACAGATCCCTCAAAGAGTACTTAAATGTCCTCCGAATGCTTACTTATAAGCTAACACTTTCTTAGTGACAAAGTAAGACAAACTACACCTAACAAAGCCAAGCAGAGACAAGGTTTGCTTTAATGTAAACTGTGAAACTACAAATTAGAACCTTTAACTTGACTCCTGAAAGTCTATTCCTGATGTATATGAAAACCATATGAGAGAGGAAAGCCCCATTAGAACGGAGCATCCCTCTTCCTTATTATATCTTCAAACTTGTCAAATTGCGTCAAATTGCTTCTAAGACACACATGCCTTTACTTATTGCCTCATCATTCACACGTGGGTCTTCACAATCTCTTTCATGAAACGCTTCTCTGGAAACTTCCCTTTGACTTTCATTCAAGTTCAGCCTTTATCCATCTCTCACTGTTACATATCATCATCATAGCGTCTGTTCAGAGCCAAAAGGGCATTAACTCTATGTGCAAATATATGATTTTAAGCCCCTTCTGGCTCCAAACACACATGACTTAGTTTCTCGGGGTTCCTAATTAACTTCCGTCTGTCATCATTTATGCCCATTATCCAACGATCACTGCATACTCTTGTAATAATGGACACCATCCCCTCAATCTCGTAATCGGTAATGTGATCTGTGAATCATGGTCACGCAGTTCATCATTTTCCAACAATGTTTAACATAACCAAAAGATTTTCTTCAAGTAGATAAAAGGAGGTTTCCATGTGGCCTTTTCTTTGTTTTTTATACAATCTACAGAGCTCATTAGAACTATTTTTGAAATTTCCAAAGATAGATTGCTCTCACATCCCTTTTTAATTTCCTTATTTTTCTCTGAAAATATTTGTACGAGCATTGTTTTTTTCAAGGGTTGGGATATTGCAGACAGCTTGTTGGTCATATGAATGTTGGTAAAAACTTTTAATAGAGGCAATCCTATGTCTGCAACATTATTGCACTTTAAAATTCAATATTCCATCCTTAACATTGCTTTTGATTTTGGTCACAACACACTTTTTCCCCCGAGACCCTATGAGATATCTTGGGCACCATCTTGAAGATCGAATGAAGAATTTTACAATCCATACTTCTTTACCAACAAAAAGTGTCATATCTCAAAGAAATAATATTGTATGTACAGGAAAACCAACAATAAATACTATCTCACTGTTTTCTGTCTTTGAAGGACCTGGAGCCTGATTCCCAGTACACTGTCTGTGTGAGCACCATCCTAGTCAACCACACCCAGACCAATGCCGTGCTTCGGGATCAGTGTGTCGAGGTTCGGACACGATCGCTGTCCCTCAACGAGACGGGTCTCCCGGTCACGATGGTAGCCATCATTCTTGGAGGAGTTGTGGTTGCGCTCATCCTGGTCATGCTCCTGGCTCTTTGCTGTCAGCGCAAGTGTCTTCAGACGAGGCGTGCGGTCTTCGGAGCTGCCGCAACGGTCAGACGAGTTCGCCATCAACAGATGTGCGAGATCCACGGGAATCCAAAGGCACCTTTAACAGCCCGCCTGTCCGGGAAAAAAAAGTCGTCTAAGAAGGAACACCAGTATAGCAAACCAGGGCCACCAGTCAAGGAGCGGGCACTTCCAAAGATAGGATCCCCAAACAACAGGGTTCAGCCAAGCCCAAGAACGCAAGCTGCGTTGATCGCAAAGACAGTAGTGCCAGTGCAGCACGCGAGGAAACCAGATATCACCACGGCACATATCGCAAAGAGATGTTTTCACGCCAACAATGCAAACAGCACATCCGCAAAGGATCAACTCATCATTGATATTCCACCAACAGTACCTGAACATGACATTTGCATGAAAGCGATCAAGACGGCAGCACGGAAGCCGAATGACTACGCCACGCAGCAGAGCTACTATGCTCGTTCCTATTCCGTCTCCAGTTCTGAATACACCGAACATTCCATGTACGGAGGTCGAAGACTGTCTCCTTTATCGATGACAGCAGCTGCAAAGACCACAACTCATCCGCCATCGAACGTCATCCGCGCTCTTCCTAGGACAGTCAGCAACCATATGATGCGCTTTAAGAATGCTCGTGACAAGGATGCGACCAGCGACTTTGATATGGCCAGAACATACTTCTTGCCAAAAGCATGATGATGCTGCAACTGGTATGTCATTCACGCTCTTCCTAGGACAGTCAGCAACCATATGATGCGCATTAAGAACGCTCGCGACAAGGACGCAACCAGAGACTTTGATATGGCCAGAACGTACTTCTTGCCAAAAGCATGATGATGCTGCAACTGTTTCAACACTCGATGATGGAACTTCTTGCACAGCGTGGACGTTCAAAGACCATGTGTCCTTCAGTACCTACTTGAAAATAAGTCTGTGAACAGCAAGCAGAGGAACCAAGAACTCTGCAATCCTACAGATGACATCATGACAGACTAAAGATTTATAACTTATCAAGATTTAGCATGGTTTTTGGCCAAGAAGCTTTCAAGCTGAAATAGGACATGAGAGTCGATCCTGACTCCTGACAAAGTACAAACGTACATGCAGATATTTTCTATAAAATTGTAAATATGTAAACTTATGAATCAATCAAGTATCAACAAATGGTGGAGATTAAAGCAGCAATGTCTTTAGGCAAGCATAAAGAAAGAAATTGATAGCATGCAAAGAGAAATAAAGTAATAGCTTGATCATAGAATACCATGATCAAACCTGTATCAGTTATTAAAGGATGCTTTAAAGTTCTTCTACTTTGCCAAAATTGCATAATTTGCAGTAAGGATATATATATGTATGTGTTACAATATTTGGAGAGCCTGCATATTAATGTTGGAGCAGATTGTTCTATCAATCATTATTCCACAATTTCTCTAATATTTGGCTGGGTCACTGTAAAGCCCCCCCCCCCCCCCCCCCCAAAAAAAAGTTAATCTGTGAGATTGCAGTTAAAAGTAACACAATGGTATCATTTTAAAGCCAGACACAAGGGGAGACCAAGAAACAGCAGAGAAGAAATAGCTGCAAGGAGAAAACTAAACCGTGTGAAAGATATGTGTGTGTGAGTCGAAGTTAGAGAAAAGTCATATGTATTGGAACAAAAATGCTTAGATTGGAGTGGCATATGGCAAAGTCTAATGAAAATGCCTCAATTAAGTCGTTGACTACTTGATTCTCACATTCCCATAGACGTAATACAGGAAGTCAGGAACCAAACGGTTCAAGTATGGAATGGGTTAAAAGCAGGCCTGTCTCCAAAAATGAAGAAAGTGTGAACAGGGACAGCATTACCCAAAGATGATAGTGTGAATCACTCTATTGTATTTTCCAGATTATTTTTTTTGGTTTAATACTATCAACGTTTTTATGCCTCCGTTACGAAGTAGCCGGAGGCATTATGTTTTCGGGTTGTCCGTCCGTCCGTACGTACGTCTGTACGTCTGTACGTACGTCTGTACGTACGTCCCGTTCTTGTGATCGCGTTATCTGAAGAACCGATTGATCGATTCCTGCCAAACTTTGGTCATGTATGTATCTTGCAGAGCCGATGAACTGATTAGATTTTGGGGTCACGAGGTCAAAGGTCAAAGGTCACAGGGCTCATTAGTTATGCCAAAACAGCTTGTGATCACGTTATCTGAAGAACTGTTTGATGGATTCCTGCCAAACTTTGGTCATGTATGTATCTTGCAGAGCCAATGAACTGATTAGATTTTGGGGTCACGAGGTCAAAGGTCAAAGGCCACAGCGCACATTATGTATGCAAAAACAGCTTGTGATCGCGTTATCTCAAGAACCGATTGATGGATTTCCGCCAAACTTAGGTCATGTATGTTACTTGCAGAGCCGATGAACTGATTAGATTTAGAGGTCATGAGGTCAAAGGTCAAAGGCCACAGCGCAAATTATGTATGCAAAAACAGCTCGTGATCGCGTTATCTCAAGAACCGATTGATGGATTCCTGCCAAAATTAGGTCATGTATGTTACTTGCAGAGCCAATGAACTGAGTAGATTCTTGGTTCATAAGGTCAAAGGTCATGGGCTCATTATGTATGCAAAAATAGCTTGTGAACGCATTCTCATTAGAACTGACAGATGGATTACTATTTAACTCAGGACATCTTGCAGAGCCAATGAACTGAGTAGATTTTAGGGTCATGAGGTCAAAGATCAAAGGGTCATATATGTATATGAGAAATTGCTTGTAATCACGATATTCTGAGAACCTGTCAATGGATTACAATTGAACTTGAATTCGAAAAATTTCTTCTGTTTTGGTTTGTAAAATTGCTCTATGACGGAGGCATCATTTTCGACTGCGCGCAGTCGAATTCCATCTAGTTGTAAATGATTTCAAGTGTCACCCAGTCACACTGTATTACATTTGAAATTTTTGTTAGATAGTAAGGAAAGAATAATTTGCATACCGGTATGTATTTTTCTGAAAGATTGTTCTTTTTCATATCTTTTGGGGGAATCTAAGTTCTATATTCTATCAAAATTGATATCCAACGCTGGGTGTAGGCTTTTGTCCAAAATGGACAAAGGAAGTTAGTCCGGGCTAAAGATTTCCTTGTGTTCAACATGATTTTAGACCTTTTGTTTTATATGTTTAACTGAATCAATAAAATAAGGATGTAAAGTAAGTATTTGGGTTTATGTGCATGATCTGTTTTATGGTACTTAATACCTAAATACAAGACAAGCCTCTAACTTCAAATTTGAAATCTCCCCATGAAGCTATAATACTAACAATCAGTTTACGATATATTTCATCATTATCTAAATGCTATGTTAGTGACTTCTGTGTTAAATAATCGAATGGAAAAATAGCTCAGCTTTAACAGAATCCATGATACGCTAACACTTTTAATATGTATAACTTGCAAGCAGTTCGTAAAATACACTTGAAAACGTGACAAATGGAACCATCTTGGATACCATGACTTTGTAGATTTCCATTTATGTAATTTATTGTATATAGTGATGAGAAGAAACTGCTATGATTGAAAATTAATAAAAAAAGATGAAAAGATATAATTGTCTCAAGTACATTTTCTTCAAACAAGTGAGTAGACTTTACAGCATGATCTTCAAGTTCAATGATTTAGTTGGATAAACTTTATACATTTTCTGTTCATGAAAGGGAGAGTCGTCAGTTTCTGTGTGCAGAAGGACATAATTCACTGGTCAACACCAGACTTGGTGGAAATACCACTCATGGATCTACAAGTCTGCACACAGCAAACTCGTTGTCCTATCAAAAAACACCCCCTAGAAAGTAACAATTGATTACTAATGGGGCATTACAAGAAAGTTGAGTTGCGATCAGATACAAATTTGCAACTAATCGCAAGACTTATGCTTGATTTGGGGGATTTGCAATTGATTGCAACTTTCTTACAACACCCCCTAGTCTCTCAGAGACAATCTATACATATGCATGACTACATCTTCAGCAAAACACGCTCATCAGTTCCACTCAGGACGATTATCACATGTATCATCAACTCTCCCAGGACCAATACTAGATTCCCATCTCTTAAACCTCAAATTGATTTGCCATTTAGGCTTGGCTTTCAGTTCGAAAACCTCCTATTTTTCTGGTTTTTGTGGTTAGACTCCCTGCTCTGGCAACTTGCCAAATCTAATCCTGCCACTACAACCAGTCTGCAACTGTCGCCTTTCTAGGTACCTCCCTGTCGGCTCCAATGGAGCTTGTATAGATCCCTGCCGATTCATTTCACACGTGAAAATTAATCTGCTTAGTGGCAGTGCAGTGGTTGGAAAGTTCAAGAAGTAGGGATTAAAATAAGGAATACAATTTAATGCATTCAATTAATCTAGCATACAACGGTTTGTGTTTTTTCCTGTTTTGGGGGCTAAGGATAACCATCGGAGTCAAGTTTGATTTAAAAAACTGACAGGAATAGGTTTTTTGTCATAACTGATGTTGGTATTCACTGGGAGATAACTTAATTTTGCTAGATTTTCTAATGTTCCCATAGATTCAGAGTCCTAACAACATCATTTCTCCAAACATATTTGAAAATACAAAAAAACAAGTTTACAATGAATTTCTTTCTACAAATACTGTGTCATTTATCGCCTACTTTATAATATTAGTTTAAAGTTTGGTTGAACTTCCGGAATATTAAGAGTCTAATCAACAATTGATTGTAAGTTGGCAAAATCTAGGAATATTCTTTCCTCACAAACAAAAGTCCAGAAACCGTCTGAAATTTCATTCTCAATGATTAGACCAATACACCTGTGACCATCCTCGAATATACTGTAAACTGGTAACTCTACAGGATGACACCTACAAATGTACATGTACATGTACATCATCAATGATTGCATTTTCCAGCAATTAACATTTGCTGATTGCAGAAGTTCAGTGTTGCGATAATATGGTAGGTTGCATGAACCTTTTGCAGATCTAAGCTGCTCATGAAATTCCTGTACTAGTATGCTAAAGTTTCTGGCATAATAGCTATATGTTCCTTTAAGGAATTCCCATGTGAAATGGTGTCCATGCTGCTGCTAGCTGTCATCAATCGGTTGTTAGGTTCTTTTCATGAGAAGGCACCACACAGTCACGGAAGCATCTGAGTCATATTCATGCTTCATCAAGATCTAAAATAAGTTCTATATAGCTTGTCCAGACAATAGGAGACTTATATGAAATGTATAAAGGAACGTTGTATAATTAAAGAAACATTGTATAGCAAAAGGAGCATAGAGACAAGAAACAACATACAGTTAAAACTGCTTTAGCGACTACCTGTCTTTAAAGACCACCTGTCTACAAAGACCACATTTTTTGTTTCCCTTGAAAACTGTGAAATTCTTATCATGAAAAGGCACCACACAGTCACGGAAGCATCTGAGTCACATTCACGCTAAATGAAGATCTAAAATAAGTTCTATATAGCTTGTCCAGACGATAGGGAACTTTGATATATGAAACATATAAAGGAACGTTGTATAAATAAAGGAACGTTGTATAATTAGAGGAACGTTGTATAATTAAAGAATCCTTGTCTAGCGAAAGGAGCGTACAGGCAAGAAAGAACTTTTTGTGTTTTCCTCGGGTGGTCGCTATAGACAGGCTTGACTGGAGTATAAAATAGGGATATTACAAAAGTAATGTTTAAGGGGTCTGTTGACATGACAGCTGGCCAATCGCAAGTCTGCGCTCATGATAAGCCTCGCCCAGTTCTACAATTTTTGTATGATATGACACTCAGAGTTGAGCAAGACACTGATTCTTTATTGAGTTTTCATTCAAAAAGATGCTCAGACAGGCATTTTGCTATATGACGTTTCGTTACACGTTTCTTCATACCACGTTCAGACTATGAAAAATACAATTACTTATTGTACAGCTAATGGTGACAGCCTGAACACAGGGCTAGAAAACCTGACACAATCCCCATTTATATTCAAACTTTAGATTAAAAACAAGATACGCAATATAAAGGGATCCGGTAACTTTGTCTTAGATATTTTAGAAATAATCCTTGATTTAGCTCATGCTGCAATGATAATTATAAACCTTTGAGTCAGTCAGGAACTCCATGACTTTTACAAGCTGATCGCCTGTCTGATTATCATATTAATGATTGGAATTACAAATTTTGAAAACCGTTCGCTGAACGGTTTTCATAACAATACAGTCTATTGGGGAAAAACGAGTATGATAAAACCAGTCACTCAACGATTTTTACTTTTTTGAGGTACTTCTTGATAATTTTGAAGCGCGATTTTTTTTTAGGGCTTCAATATTACACCATATCACAGACACTGGTAACATGTAAGACCGTGTATCTCAGATTTAACATTGCTTAACGAAAAGGAAGATGAGGAGGGAGAATGAAAAAGAAAGAAAAATAAAAGGCTGATGATTAAGAATTTGCTGAGGAAAAATGGAGATGAAGGTGACAAGTCTAGAGGGATAGTGAAAGCGTTTAAAGAGGATGCCGGTAATATTGTAGAATGGATGAAAATTTATGAAGAATGAAAAAATTGATCATGAGAAACTAAAACAGATGATAGAGAATGGGTGGGGAAAAGGAAATGGAAACAGGAAATGTTCAAGCGTGTAGAGGTTAAACCACACATCCAATTTCTCTTATTCAGTTCAGATTGTAAGAAAAATATGGGTCAACGCTCAAAGGATAATCTCTTGAATAGTTCCTCATTTTACATCCTAAATTCTTAATGAATCATGTGTCATTCTCTGAACTCTCTCTCTCTCTCTCTCTTTATCTCTCTTTCTTTTTCTTTCTTTTTCCTTATCTCTCTCTATATATCTTTCTCTCTCTCTCTCCCACTCTCTCTCTCTCTCTCTCTCCCTCTCTCTCTCTCTATATATATACAATTATGCATAGCACACGATTTCCTAGTCCATTCATAAATAGTCACATCCCAATTATTCATAATAATTCCAACCCGCACATTAGTATTGCTCTATTTTTACCAGATTCCAAAACCACATATTCACTCCTCAGTAGAAAAGTGTAACCCACAAATTTCGGGGAAAGGCAGAGGTTGATTACCAATGTAATGTACCAATGCTGAGATATAGCCACAAATTATTTTCACGAACATGCTGTAGCCAAGGTTAATACAAAAAGATGACTCACATATTGTTTTAAACATCTTTTCAAGTTTTTCAACTTGTTAACTTACGATCTAATGTGTACAATTTGAAATAAACAATAGAAAACAAAACAAAAGGAAACAAAAGAGGGAATCGTATGACAGAAAAATGACCAGATAAAGAATAATGTTGTGCCCATGGTAATAGGTGTTCAAGAAAATCCTGAAAAATGTTTGTCATACAAATTTGTACACATTTATTTTAGTTAGCTTTTTTAAATCTTTTTTTGTATTTTAGTAAAGGTAGATAGGTTTATTGATTGATGTGCTCGATCTCATAGAACAATAATTATCTCAACGTGGAAAGTAAAAACAACAAAAATGTCTGACTACAAACTTCCTGAAAATAATCAAAATACATGTTATTTTCTGCTCTTATTTTCTTTAAATACTAGATTCAAGAAGAAACAACATTTCCAGATATGTAGATACAACCTCAGAGATACAAGGGTAGATCTTAATTTTTTTTTAACTGTTCAATTTACACAAACTTCTATAGCACAGCCTTGGCAGTAGATCTTTTCCCACCCAGATCACAGGCAGAAGTCAATTACCAAATGCTCTAAAACAGAGAGATCTGTGCCTCAGAATTATTTTAGGATATCGGTCTCCAAATGTTTCCTAGATAATTGAGTTGTGGTAGCAAGTTCACAGCAAATGTGCAGAACATCGGTTAGAGTCTGGAATTAGCTTCATCCTCATTATAATTCGTGTTAGAACCACTCCTATAAAGAGGATATTTAAAGTGCTTCAATCACCCCCCAGAAATGTATTATTCAGTATGGTAGCGGTTTTGTTGCTATACTATATGCAACAAATAAACTTTGAATATTACTTCAATAAATATATACCGGTATTGCAAGACGATAGTTTAAATAACTCTGGATAAATTAAATGGAATTGTGAAATAGACTGCTGGCCACGTTCGTACGGGCCTGCACATAAATAATACTTGCATGTTCAAATTTGATTCTGTGTGTGCATATTCGTTTATAGTTGTTTCATACTCCTTATCAGTTAGCCCTAAGATTGCAAAGTAAAAGTTTTGTTGAGGTTGATATTATACATTATACACGTGCATGTCTGCGTGCCATGCTTAACAGTTAAAACTCCTGTTAATTCCCCACCCTACCCTCAAAATACATCTTCCGTTGGCTCCGTTCTGAATTCCTCTTGGAAGTACAGCATCTCAACTTTTGAAAGATATCATCAAAATCTTGCCTGAGTGATTAGATCAAACTGGCGCACCTACACGGAAGTCACCGATGTGTGATTTGATAAAGGTGCTACCTAAAACACGTATTGCCAAACACTGGCAAACATACAGATCTGGGTAAAGCTTTCTTACAAGTTCTGTTTTGTAAATTAGTATTTGCTTGTAATATTACTCAATATAATGTTGGCATTTGTATCTGCTAGGCACTAAAACATCTCAAAAACGACAAAAAGTACCAAATCCTCATATATTTTACATAATTCCAGTGACTGCTGCTGTCATATCATGTTGAAGAAAAGCTTCTAAAATCTTTTGAAACATGTGATAAAATATCCCATTCATTGCATTTCAAAAGTCGACATTCAGAAGTTACATGTACATTAAATTTTGATACTTTATTAAAATCTTACAATGTACATGCACTGAACCACCACTTTGTGTTTATGAATTACACACTGTTAAGATTAGGAATTGATAACAATCAATGAGTTACAGGTTTACAGCGATGTTCACCCCACTTTTCCTGACCAAAAGAAAAAGTAGAATAGTCTTTGGAAACCCTTTCATACAGTCATGTAATTGCACTGTCATATTGTTGTGCAAACTGAGCTCACTATCGGTCATACTAATAATCCAGATCGACTTTTAGTATTTAAATAGATGAAAACCAGGAAGGAAATCTGTAAAACTCAGTCCAAAAGGGATATCACTGAAGAGATAAACCAGAAATACAGTAAGAGCAGGACTTGGCAAAAGAACCTGACCTCTAGCTATGGCCAAATCTGAGATTTCCATCCCATTAAAATCAGCGAGCAAATACAGATGGGATTATGTGTTTGAATATAATTCTCAAAAAGACTCAAATTTAAGCTGTACATCTCGGGAGTTGAAATGTAGTGGCAAAATAAAAAAAAATGTGTCTGGAATGATGAAAAGGGCAAATATAAAGTCTGTGATGTCGATGAATAAAAAATTGAAATTTGCCAGGCTGATTGGCAGTGTTTGGTAATATTAATCTCGATCAGGTAGCAGACGGAATGAACAGCTCCTTAATTGTCCTAATGGTATGCTTCTAATACACCAATGCCATGAAAATAGCTGAGACGTTTGGACCAAACAGCTTCTTTTTAAATACCGTAGGCCGTTTTTGAAATGTAATCAATGTAATGCATAAATCTTTGTTAAGTGCCTTTTTACTAATTACTTCATTCCCCTTTTACGAATAGTTGTATTTCAATAGTCAGAATGTGAATTGCATACATTCAGTGTTGTTAGGTAGTACAAGCCATAATGTTGGTCCTACCCAGCAACAACTTGGATTCTAACTATTGGTATTCGTAATAGGTGCATGAAATTATTTGTAACATGGCACTCAACTATTAAAGATTAATGCATTACAATTGATAACATTACGAAAATGGTATATTCACTATGAACATGACAGACAAAGAAAACGGACAAAATATACAGTTCCTCAGGTAGACAAAGGAACATCCCTTCACTGCTATTATGTAAAAAGGTGAATATGCATGTGACACCTGTTCTATACATTTTTACATAATAGCAGTGAAGGGATGTTCCTTTGTCTACCTGAGGAACTGTATATTTTGTCCGCTTTCTTTGTCAGTCATGTTCATAGTGATTGCATTGGCGTGGCCAGTTATCTGTACTATTAAAGGAAACCTAAACCCAAAGAATAAGTGTAGGTATTCTGACAAATGAGATGTATTCCAGCCCTTTGATGTACAATATTCCTTACGAAAATGTACAAGATATATATAAATGAAGATATTCCTGGCATGATGTGATGCCTTTCAGCATGACATAGGCGCAGCCATTTTCTTGAAAATGTGACGTACCTGTTGAATTTGTACATGTATCATGCACCAAGCTTTAGTTGGAAAGAATGTTTAAATCAATAACGAAACCTTTACTTTTCAATACAAAAAAATAATAACTGAGATGATAGAAATTATATTAGGTGAACAAATAATAATAGGGGCACAACTGTAACAAAATTCATTTATAAATACTACACTATAGTAGTTGACAAATCTATTTCATTGATGAGAAACCTTCAAACCAGAAGAGCACCAACTTATTTATGCAATTTGCTTCTGGCAATTATAGTACAAAGGATAAGAGCAGGTGAATGAAATGCTTCATCACCACACACGTCTGGGAAAGAAACATCCATGAATTTGAATACATTTACTTGATAAACGACTTCGCATAGTACGTCACATTATCAAGAAAATGGCGATGCCCATGTCGTGCTGAGAAACTGAAATTTATTTTTGCTTTATACCTCTCTCATACACTTTGGTGGGGAATCTTGTAGATTTATGGGCAAGAATATAATAAATCTCTCAGAATAAGTGAAGTAATTATTTGGAGTTCGGTTTCCTTTAATCAACTGCATCTTTAAAAGAAAAACACATGCATGCTGTTTAGAAAGTGAATTAGAACAGGAAAAAGGCATAATTCAAGCCATAAAATGTAACAAAGTGGTTCCTTACAATTAACAACAATATCCTGCTGTTTCTGCTCCATGCTCTAATATATGTGTTCATATTATCAGACATAATTTAGAAGCAGCAGAAAAACATGTTCCTTTGGAAAGGCATGCTGGATATGTTTGATGAAAGTTTTTCCTCCTTGCCTTGCTTTCAACGGATGGCTACTGTACATCTCTGAAAATAATCTTCTGATATTAACAAACTTACAACACATTTAATATTTCATGCCGTCAGTCCTCTGGTTGCTTACTAACAAGCATTTATACTTTCTTAGCAGTCAGGTAAAATAACCATGACTACCTTTTATAATGATGAAGTACTTGTTCATTACTAGATGAAAAATCTTCTAAAATAGATCAGCAGCACCTTTTGTTAAACCATATGGTACAAGATCATCTGGAACTTCATTTTTGTCTCTAAAAACAACTCTAAAACCTATGTCTTTGTTCCGCCAGATAGATTACTAGACGTCAAACTCAATAGGCCTGTCTTCATCAGCTTGAGTTTGCCAAACCCGCTATTTTCAGACTCTGGATATTATCCCAAAGCTCGAAATTGGGTCTTCACCAGACAGATATAGGCTCATAACAAACTAGCTCGGACGGGCGCAAATAGCTCAATATTTTGGAAACAAGACCTAGATTTCTCTGGATATTTTCTCGACCAAATATCCCGCTAATTGAAACTGCGGGCTGATGAACACGCAAATTAACTGGTTAATTTGCGATCGTTTTTTTTTGGCAAACTAGAGCCGAGGAAAACAGGCCTATGGTATAAGATCATCTGGACATACATTTTTGTCTATACATGTATTTCTACACCTCTATAACCTATGTGTATGTTCCGGCAGATAGATTACTACACGTCAAACTCAATAAGGCTCAGGCACTGAGCTCTTTCACAGACCACGTGAATAATCTCAGATGAGCACGCAATTGTCTCAGCCCTAGGGGGCTAGACCGTCATGCTTGGGGCCAGACAAAGTCCATGTTTTATATAGCCCCTTGTGATATCATAGGTCAGACTATTAATAAAGACAGGGGCTGTTTCCAATTCAGCACGCCAATAAAGTCAATATTTTGCTTTATGCATGTTGCTTGGCTAAGAAATATGTCTTAACTTGTATTCAGAGCACATTTAAAGATGAAGTTGAGTTCTGGTCATATGCGATTGCATTGTGAAAAAAAGGGTGTGGAACCGACCAGAAAAGGTTGATCATCTAGCATATAAGAATTTGTTTGTATTGCAAGGTTCTGGAATCATCAAAATGATAAGAAATTTGGCCAAGTCTTGGTAAAGTTACAAACACTTGCACAGAAAGATGTATATGGGACTACACGAACACGTGGCGTAAAAAGCCGCCCCCCCCCCCCCCCCCCGATTTTTACGATGTTACATGCATATTTAGAATATGAAGGCATTTGAAGAGCCATGCTTTTCAGGGAACATGTCTTAACTGATGTTCTTCCACACTTGCATAATAAGAATGAGTAATGCTCACAAATTATTTTTCACCTCTTCCCAGAACTCAACCTTCTCTTTAAGCATTTTACTTTAATTCATAACATAATATTATAATAATAATAATAGTAATAGATTATAGCGTGCAGAATTTATCCAACATTAAATAAATATTACACTGCGCTACAAGAGCTCCTGATATGCTTAGATTTACAGTTAATTGAAAAGATGTGCTTTCAGTTTTGATTCAAAACTTTTCACAGATGGTGATTTCCCGACTTCAAATGGTAAACATCTATTGCGTATGGTCTAATTTAGGAACACTACACAGCAATCTTTTGACATATTACAATAAAATTCAAAAGAAATCATGGACAAAAACTTCCAACATATCTGGAACCTTAATATTTGTGATACAAGACAAATTTCCTTTTGGCTACAGTAACTATATAGTATAGTCATTCAATTTAAAGAAACTTCTGGAAACAAATTGTGTAAGTACATCATTCCTGTCAAGGCTGCTACATGTATATTATTACAATAGGCCTGCCTTCATCAGCTCGAGATTGCTGAATATCCCGCTATTTGAACTATCCCGATCGCAAATTATCCAGCTAATTTGCGTCTTCATCAGCCCTAAGTAGCAATTTGCGGGATATTTGTTCGGGGTAATATCCCAAGAAATCTTGGTCTAGTTTGCAAAGTATCCTGCTACTTGTCCTGTGCGTCTTCACCAGCCCTAAGACTCGCGCTATGCGCGAACGCTGAGCAGAATATCTCGAGATTATTTCTCAAGCTTGAGTTTCAAGTTTCAAGGTCACATCTCGAGCTGATGAAGACATGATTTGTAACTTCCAGATTATTTCCCAAATAAAAAATAGCGGGCTATTTAGCAATCTCGAGATGATGAGGACAGGCCTAATGACATCATCAATTTTTCATTTCTGTTTTTTGTCATCTCAATTAACAAGATGACATGTTTTGAATCAGTGAATTGAGCAAGGAGATAAACTGGTATTTGAAGAAAAAAAATTCACTGTCTGTTTAAAATAGTAACTTGCTAATGACAAGTTAATGGGGTGTTTAAAAATAACATTGGTGAAGTGAAAGTGGTCTTTATTAGCGTATCTTTATTTTGGGTACATCTTTTGCGATCCCCTAAAATCCACCACAAAGTTACACATCCTGTTGACATTAAAAGTAAGCAAATGTTTCCTGATAAAATGTCTTCAACTATTTTCACACTACATTTAATAAACTTGTAAGGCACAGTGAGGAATGGTGTGAATGTGTCAAGACTGATAATTAATTCCTTGCAATTTTTCTTGTACAGTCAAATCTGTATTAGCGACCACCAGTCTGTAAAAATAACATTTTTTGTTTCTTATGACTATTTTTTCTCATTGAAATCTGTACTAAAGGAACCTGTACATAAAGACCACCTGCCTATAGTATAAAGAATACTGTTCAAGTTTCCCTTGAGCGGTCTACTGTACATGTACATGCTCAACTATACTTGTACTTACATATATCATAGACTTTCTATCTTCAACATTTGCAGATCAATGTAGGATGACTTTCCTAAGTTGTGAAAATTATGTGTATGGAATAGCAGGATTTAAAATAAATCTGGGCATTGTTTCATGAAACCGTCATATGTTAACTATATAAGTTCACCAACATCCAATTGACATGCATGCTAATTTTAACACACGCATTTTAATGGGATGTCCATGAACTTGTTCTTGTGACTGTTTAGTGAAGCACACCCAGAAGTTCAGGTAATGACGGAAAATAGATTCTCACATAATTTATCCAAATACAAAAGATATAAGTATGTCTACATACAGGTACTAATATAGCTCCAGGATTTGTCTATGGGCTCATCTCTCAAAGAATTTACTCAAATTACCTTAAAAAGGCAAAAAAGATTCTCTGATTGTACATTACATTCTGTCTATGTACTACAGGTGCAGCATTTTCTAAAGCCTTAGTCCTAGAAGGCACCTCGTACATGTGCATGCCGACAGGTAATGGTAACAAGATAATTGGTAAGTCGTAAAGCGCTTCTCCGACTCTGGGTCTGTTAGATAAGTAGCGCATTAAGGTCTGTAGTGCCATCTTGAGGAAACGAGTGCAGAGGTGTTGATGAATACATAATTATGGTGAGTCGTTTGAGTTAAAGGCATCGTTTAAAGCCCCACTGTCCTACTTGTAGCTACTTGCTCCTTCTATATAGAAAACTTCCCCAATCGGTGCCTGTTGGTCCCCCATGATCCTCTTTTTCTTATGTTAGTTGAGAGCTGAGTTAATGAGATAGCCACCTGTCAGTGACCTCACTGTGTGGTCTAATCCCTTCTGGCCCAGTAGTGTTGACGATCTTTAACAATGTTAAATCTGAGAAGTGAGATGCATGGCCCTTTGTGTTCAGTGTCTGTGATTAAATATTGAAGCCCTACAAAAATTGTGCTTCAAAATGATCATGAAGTCACTCAAAAAGTAAAAAAATTTAAGTGACCGGATTTACCATACCCATTTTCCCCACTAGACTGTAGTGTTATAAAAACCGTTAGGAAAACGAACAATGAAATTTCGATTTCCAATCATAAATATCTTGATAATCAGACAGGCGATCGGCTTCTAAAAGCCATGGGATCCCTGACTGACTTACGGTTTATAGTTATGATTGCAGCATGAGCTAAATCCACGATTTTTTAAGAACCTGAGGCAAAGTTACCCAATCCCTTGAAGTCGAGAAACAGGTACATTGAAGATGGGATAGAATTTACAGGTAGTCGAGCCAGCAGGTCCCATACAGTAAACAATTAAATCATTCATACCCCTTGGAAATTTGATGTTACAGTCAAACCTGTCTATAGCGACCACCCAAGGGAAACTAAAAAAGTGGTCTTTGTAGACAGGTGGTCACTAAGGCAGGTTTGACTGTATTTATGTTTTACGTAACTCAAGAACGAAAGGAGGACTGGTTGCATTAGGGTCTTCATTGAATATATTATGGGATGAAAGTTTTTAAAAGAAACCCCACTGATTTTCAAATCCTTGAAGATATTTGTTGAAGAAATTAGTAGAGTAACAGATCTACAAGTACCTGACACCTAAAGATAAGATATGAATCGTTGAAATAATCATTGCTTCTTAATTGAAATACACTGTACTCCAAAACTCTGGCACGTATTCAGTTCAACTAGAGTTCTTCAACAAAACAAGAAATGTAATTACAGGACAATAATTATTTCATGTGATGCACATCAGTTGAGAGTGCAAAATTTGGGATTAAATTAGATCAGTTAGTTGGAACCAAACTGTTCACTGGTTTCTCTTTCTGGCTCTCTCACTCCCTTCTCTCTCTCTCTCTCTCTCTCTCTCTTTCCCTCTCTTTCTCTCTTTCTCTCCACCTCTCTCTCTCTTTCTCTCCATCTCTCTCTCTCTTTCTCACTTTCTCTCTGTCTTTTTCCAATACAGAACAAGCAGGAACTGATGTGTATTTCAAAACAAGGACGAGCTTGCAAATGAAAGAGGGAGGGAGAAAACAAACATGAAATAAACATGCATTCATGTACTGAGATGTTTTCACTAGTAAAAGTTTGCTGTACACCCACACAAAAAATGCAAACATAAGAACATGCAATTATGTTTAGGGGAATACTCGCATCTATTGAATATGAAATCTCCATATTTCAGACAAATACACTTATTTTTAGATTTCATATACGACTCATGTTTTGCATTTCTTTTTTTAAACAGATAATTCCTACACTTCAACCTTCTCTTTAACATGAAAAATACATCCTTCCTGCATGACTCAACCATTTGGTATTTAGCGTGTGTTTACACCAACAGCCTGGTCTTGCACGCAACATTCTGCACGCATAAACAAAAACAAAAAACAGGAGCTTATCACGGCCATGTGGTATAATTGTACGTAATTCTCATTACGGCTCCCTCGTTAGGGCGTAAGGGGTACAGTACGGTGGATAGGAACTATCACATTAGCGGCAATGAGATTTATGTTCGACTTCCCTGCTTGAAAGATGAGAGTGGGAAGGGGGTTACCCTTCCGTTTAATGAGAGCCTGTGACTAAACTGAACTGCAGATGGCGCTGTGGAGTTAAACTGTCAAGAGCCATCTATGTTCATGTATACACAGAGTCTCGCCAAATTAGTTTCACTGGGTCACAAAATGGTGTATATTCTTTTGTTTTGTGCTTGCCCAACAAAGCAGTAGTCGCCATATTGTGTCCAACTTGAACCAGGTTGGCCAAACTCTGTGTATAGATGGCTCTGAAACTGTCTTGGATAATGTGTATTTGTGATTGTGTAGAAAGACTAGGATACTCGTTTGCTCTCAGTTTGCGTATGATGGTTGCTCTATCAAACATGTTCAGTATATGAACCAAAGAATAATTTCTTGCAATCAGTATCTTTCAATAGGTTTGCGGTTCCACCATGTGAGAGAGGGGGAGGATTGGGGAGTCCTGAAAAAGACTCTTGGTAATCTTTCTTCTTTCAATCCTCCCCCCTCTCTCACATGGTGCAACCGCAAACCTACTGTATATCTACATCACCATGCAAGCTGATACTTAAAAGCAGCATCTAATCAGTATCTTGTCTGCTTCTTAAATAGAAGAATTTTGTCAGTGATCCAATGCCGTTTGATGAAGCCATAACATTTATGAATCACCATGATCGTACATTTAGTAATCATAATCATGATCATTATAGACGATCTTGCGATGGTGTGGTGTGATTGTGTAGAAAGACAAGGATACTCGTTTGCTATTAGTTTGTGTATGATGGTTGATCAATCAAACATGAACAGTACATGTATATGGAACAAGGAATGATTTCTTGCAATCAGTATCTTGTTTGCCTCTTAAATAGAAGAATTTTGTCAGTGATCCAATGCAATTTGGTGAAGCCATAAAATTTATGAATCACCACCATACATGTAGTAATCATGATCCTCATCATCACCATCTTCATCCTAATTACATGACTTGTATCATCATCCTAATCATCATCATCATCACAATCATCATCCTCATCACCATCCTAATCTTCATCATCCTCTGCCTCATCACCATCACCATCCTCCACATCACCATCGTTATCCCATCATCTTCATTTTGATCATAAGCATCAATATTATTTTCATCATCTTTATCTTCATAGCCATCCTCACCATCCACCTCTTCCTCCTCATTTTCATCAACACCATCCTCACCCTCATCATCATCAACATCCTCATCATCAACACACCTCAAATTTCCAAAGCTCTTTGGAAGCGCATAGAGACATTACAATGTGATATTCACTCCACAAAAACCAAATATTATCATTATCAAAACAAACTTACCAGTCCCAGGAATCCAATGAAGAGAATGAGAGCAAACAAGGCGAATGATTTGTAAGAGTTGGCGTTGATGTCCGGATGTCGCTGCTGGTACATCTTCAACATCCCCAGACAGGCTATCATGTACATGTAGGAGGTATCTATAGCAACCAATTAAACAAGGAGACAGATGAGGGGTGAGACATGATAGATAGATTCACAATTATATCCTTGTTCGTAGAGAGCAATGTAGGGGACCCAAGGCTTTAAAAACTTTCCAAGAGACTTTAGCGGAAACGCACATGCATTGACTTGGTTTCGTACCCAAGACCTCCCAGTTTCAAGACCACACTGCTCGGTATATCAACATCCCTAGACAAGCTATGTAAGAAGTATCTATGGCAACCAATTAAACAAGGAGACAGATGAGGGACGAAACATGATAGATTCAAATTTTATATTAGTTGATTGCTATGGAAAGCAACTGTATCCTTTTTTGTAAAGAGCAATCTCGGGGACCCAAGGCTTTCAGAACTTTCAGAGGGACTTGGTGATATTAAAGCAAGTACATTGATTTGGTTTCGAACCCAGGACCTTCCAGTTTCAAGACAACTGCTCGGTATATTGCTGTTTGGTCTACTACCAGTTCATCTACTACCCAGTTGGTCTATTCCTATATGGTCTACACCCAGCCTGTCTCCCATCCACATGGTCTAATAATCATTTCATCTACTTTAATGGTCTAAATGAACATTTAGGCTTATACATGTAGTTGTTTTGTCTAATTTTCATTTTTATCCCCATGTTCCCCAGCCCTTTTATTCAAAGCCTTGGAATACTCAGGCAAGAATCTAAGGGAAATGCATCTCATTGGAAAATCAAATCATATGCGATGGGTTTTAATTAATAAACCCGCTGTAAGGACTGTCCACATACATATACGTTCAAACCTGCATTAGTGAGCACCTGTCTACAAAGCCCACATTTTTGTTGTTTCCCTTGAAAATGTTTTTTCATTGAAACATGTATTAAATGAACCTGTACATAAAGGACATCTGCCTTCAAAGACCACTTTTCTGGTATCGCTTGGGTGGCCTTTATAGACAGGTGTCACTGTACACATACATTCATTGTAGATGTATCATGGACGGGCAACCCTTTCATTTCCCTAACAAATACCACCATTTTTTTTTTTTTTTTTTTTTTTTTGTTGTTGTTGAAATATATGGATAACAAGAATCAGATATACATTGTAGATACAAAATCTGTTTTACATCATGGTCCTGAACAGGATAAAAATGCAGTACACGAAAATATAAATATAAAGATAAAAACAAATATAAATATATTTTCATATACTCACCAAACTGGTAGTTTGCCCTGTTTGGACAGACATGGTAGGACCCGCTCATGACGCCTTCCATAATGAGAGCATAGCCCAGGGTATAGAGGAGACCATAGTGTTTAGGGATACCATGGGTCTGAAAATAGAAAAATATGCAGTAACAATATTAAAAGATTCTTTGACTGACATTTGATCAAATCAACCAAGACCTAGAAAATCAGCTTTGCTTTCTTGTTTATTTTCCTATATAAAAAATACAACTTCTTTTCTTTGATTTACTCACCATCCTTGTTCAAGTACAGCCAGCCCATCATATAAGATTATTTCTATCAGATTATGAACAAGCTTCATACATTTTTTGTTTATAATTATGCTGTAATGTCAAAGCAAACCTGCCATCTGTCTTTGTAAGCAATGGACCTGGTACATATCAACTTTCTTACTATCACGTTTATGTCATTAATTAATTGTCAATTTCTTTTTTGGGGTGTGGGGGGGGGGGGAATTTTTTTAAACCATGTTTTAATCTGTATGTATTCTTCTTTTCTTAAATAAAGAAATGATAATGATGGTGATGGTGGTGGTGATGATAATGATGATGCCGATAGTTGGGATGACGGTGGTGATGGTGATGATGATGATGATGGTTAGGATGATATTGCTGATGATGATGATGATATTGCTGCTGCTGATGATGATGATGATGATGATGATTATAATGGTGATGATGCTGATCATGGGGATGATGATATTGCTGCTGATGATGATGATGATGATGATGGTGATGGTGATGATGATGATGATGATGATGATGATGATGATATTGCTGATGATGATGATGATGATGATGATGATAATGGTGATGATGCTGATCGTGGGGATGATGATGATATTGCTGATGATGATGATGATGATGATAATGATGCCAATGATGATATTATTGTTATAATGATGATGATGATGATAGTAATGATTGGTGACGAAGGCAGTGGAATGATTAAGGATGAAGATGATGAAGAAAAATAATACCAGTTCATTCTTGTAGCCAGCCTTCACTCGTGTCTTGTGAGCATATTCTTTCCTCCAGACAAGCATCAGGAAGAGAAGTCCAAGCATGATGTATCCAGTATTACTAAACACATTGTTGAAGGCACTGTAATCAAAAGTAATTTAAAAAAAAACTAGATGGAATTCGACTGCGCGCAGTCGAAAATGATGCCTCCGTCATAGAGCAATTTTACAAACCAAAACAGAAGAAATTTTTCGAATTCAAGTTCAATTGTAAACCATTGACAGGTTCTCAGAATATCGTGATTACAAGCAATTTCTCATATACATATATGACCCTTTGATCTTTGACCTCATGACCCTAAAATCTACTCAGTTCATTGGCTCTGCAAGATGTCCTGAGTTAAATAGTAATCCATCTGTCAGTTCTAATGAGAATGCGTTCACAAGCTATTTTTGCATACATAATGAGCCCATGACCTTTGACCTTATGAACCAAGAATCTACTCAGTTCATTGGCTCTGCAAGTAACATACATGACCTAATTTTGGCAGGAATCCATCAATCGGTTCTTGAGATAACGCGTTCACAAGCTGTTTTTGCATACATAATGTGCGCTGTGGCCTTTGACCTCATGACCCCTAAATCTAATCAGTTCATCAGCTCTGCAAGTAACATACATGACCTAAGTTTGGCGGGAATCCATCAATCGGTTCTTGAGATAACGCGTTCACGAGCTGTTTTTGCATACATAATGTACGCTGTGGCCTTTGACCTTTGACCTCGTGACCCCAAAATCTAATCAGTTCATTGGCTCTGCAAGTAACATACATGACCTAAGTTTGGCAGCAATCCATCAATCGGTTCTTGAGATAACGCGATCACAAGAACGGGACGTACGTACGTACAGACGTACGTACGGTACTACTCACGACAGTATGCTTGTGAGATTTTTGTCTTGTGTGTCTGGAAAAAGGGGTATCTTGTGTGTCTTTTCATTTTTTCCTTCTAAAGACTACTTGTGTGTCTTAATTCCCAACTTCTTGTGTGTTTGTCTAAAACTAAATGAAAATGCATCTTGTTTTTTTTTTAATACAATATGTGTTGAGATTGGTTTCTAAAATTAAAATTAAGGCTTGCATGCCCAAAATACATTATTGTCTACCTCTATCCAAGTCAGGAAAATTAAGGCTTGTGTCCCGCAAAAACACATCATTTATCCGCCTAAGTCGTGAAAATTGAGGCTTGTGTGGCAGAAAAGACGATCAGCTACCCTGTCCAAGTCAAGAAAATTAAGGCTTGTGTGCCTAAAAAACTTGATGTCCAAAAAGTATACAACTATTTATTTCTGTGTCTTTGGACCTCACAACTGAACAGTGTGACTTCTGAATGACCAAAAAATTGATTTATCTTTTTTCCTCATTGAATAGAAACATCACACACTTATAATACAGGTAATGCAATAATATTCCAATGCTGTGGAGGAACCAATGAAAAGCCAAGGAGCTTGTCATGATGTATTGCATACAATGCTGTATATCATTTTTTTAAAGTCAAGATAAAATTACTTCCATCTAAAAAGAATTAAAACTATTTATGCGACCATTGATCTCACTACGAACTGCTTGTGATAATTTAATCCTAAAAAGACTTGTTCCATGTGTCTTTAGAATTCACTACATGTCACCAAGTATTAAATGTATAAAAAAAACACCATATCACTATAAACCGCACACAACAACAGAAATGCAATTTAATAACACTTGAAGTTACAATTAGAAGTAACACTTTTATTAACATTTTCCTTGTCTAATTCAAACATTACAAAATATGGATAACATGAGCAGCTGAAGTGAGCATGGGCTAAAGAGATGAGAGGAAAGATACAACAAAATTTTACAAAAAACTATTACGGTATAACAATTTTCAGAATACTGCTCCAGATGCCTATAAATAACTGGTTGTCACTTAAACACTGTAAGTATATACACATTAACAAGTCACTTTTTATATTCGGTTGGAAGATAAAGTCTGCTAATATCTATTGGCTGGCAAAGTTGCATGTATATTCATCGGCCATAAGCACTGGCTTTCTGTACATTGGATGAATTTAAACTTTGAAATTCACAAACTTTGAGGAGATTCCAAATATCAAAATTCATTAAGATTTCCCAATTCCACATCAAAATTCACTTTAAATGCAGATATCCATTAAAATTCTCAAAATCACTTTGCCGATGGATTTTCAAAGAGGAGTATTGACAAAAGGAATATGTCACGTAACTATGAAGAATTTTTATTTCTTCAGAGGCAAAGTTGAGTATTTCATTATTTGCTAATGGAATACATTTTACACATATCTGGAACTTTAAAGGTACTACTGTATGTCCCATTTGCAGGCCCCAAAAATGAAAAGGTTAAATTCCAACAGCATTTGAAAGACAATATTAATTTAGAACTTTCCGAAAAAAAGGGGGCTTGAAAATGTCTTTAAGTGGGAAAATAACGACTATTAGAAATTTGGCCAAGTCTTGGTAAAGTTACAAACACTGTACACAGAAAGATGTATATGGGACTACACAACCATGTGGCGTAAAAAGGCTATTCCCCTGAGTTTTACGATATTACATGACATATTTAGAATATGAAGGCATTTGAAGAGCCATGCTTTTTAAGGGAACATGTCTTATCTGATGTTCTTCCACACTTGCATAATAGGAATGATAACGCTCACAAATTATTTTTCACCTCTTCCCAGAACTCAACCTTCTCTTTAAGAGCTATAGAGCCAGTAAGTATAATCTGATTTCAGACCACTGTACTGCAAGGTCAATGTCGCTATTCATAAGGACCGCTATTCATAAGGTCCGCTTTTCATAATTGGAGAAAAGGGTCATTATTCATAAGGACCACTATTCATAATGAAAGAAGAGGGTCGGTATTCATAATATTAGAAGAGGGTCGCTATTCATAATACGAAATCGGGGTCGTTATTCATGAGGGTCCCTATTCATAATATTACAAAAGGGTCGGTATTCATAACACAGAAAGAGGGTCGCTATTTATAATACGAAATGAGGGTCGCCATTCATAATACGAAATGAGGGTCGCTATTCATAATGCAAAATGAGGGTTGCTATTCATAAGGGTCATTATTCATAAGGGTCATTATTCATAATCGATGAAGAGGGTAGCTATTCATAATAGGAGAAGAGGGTCGCTATTTATAATAGGAGTAGAGGGTCGCTATTCATAATAGAAGAAGAGGGTCGATATTCATAATAGGAGTAGAGGGTCGCTATTCATAATACGAAATGAGGGTTGCTATTTATAATAGGAGTAGAGGGTCGCTATTCATAATAGAAGAAGAGGGTCGCTTTTCATAATAGGAGTAGAGGGTCGCTATTCATAAAACAAAATGAGGGTCGCCGTTCATAAAACGAGAAGAGGGTCGCTATTCATAATAATAACAAAGGGAAATATTGGATGGAGGCCATCCCCACAGCTATGGCGTCCTGTACAGGCACGTAGCCAGAGTTTGATGTTTGGGAGGGCACATACATGTTTGGGAGGGCACATACATGTCCCCGTCCTGGTCATGTAGGGGGTGACATATAGCCCTGAATAGTTGTCTCTTTAGTAGTTATATTTTATCTGTTATCTTTGATAATTATATAGAGCCAACCCCCGCTCATGTGGTGACGGGAAAAAAAAAAGAGTAAAACATAACACACATGTAATCCTATCGTAAATTATCCTCCTTGTTGGAAATCTTGCCCCACCTGATCTTATCTCCACTGAGACATTAAGTAAGCCAAGCAGGCCCATTATCCATTTTAGTTTGCTATTTAAGAAACTAGTAATTGTTTATACGACAATAATGTTTTTGTAGAAAGTAATTTTTATTAGGACTCATGGACCTACAAATTATTGAGCGGGATTGGACCTGACCATACGCCTAGTCTCTACTGAGCCCCCTCCCCCCCCCCCCCATCAGTACGCCCTGGCGCGGATCCAGAATTTTCCAATAGGGGGAGGGGGGCGGAAATTTGAAAAATGCGCAGACCGTTTTTTCAACTCAACATACCAATACTGACAAGGTCATATTAGAAGCACGATGCCGGTACCTACAAGCAGGCACAATTTTGGAAAGGGGGGCAAGCTCACTTCACGTCTCTTGTCCGATATCAACATTCCCCGTTTTTAAGTTATACATTTTTTTGACATTTTCATCGGGGGGGGGGGGGGGGGCTGAAGCCTCTTGCCCGAAAAGGTAATTTTCTAGTTCACAATTCGGCTAGTGAGCGAAATGAGCGAGCAAAAATATGAGCATAATATGTATTTTGTGAAAGTGACGATTTGTTGTATCATTCTCGACTCATATTTCTTGTTTGAATTGAGTTCCCCCCCCCTCCTGCGCAAAGTGCGTAAGCTCTGCCCTTTCATAATTTCATTAAATTATTAGAGAAAGAAGACGATTCATTGTACCATTCTCGACCCTTTTTCCTTGTCTGAATTTGGTTCCCCCTCCCCCTCCGGCGCGGAAGCTTTGACCTTTCATTGTTTAATGCAATTATTAGAGAAAGAATATGATTCGTTGTTCCATTCTCGACTCTTAATCCTTGTCTGAATTCAGTTTCCCCCCTCCCGCGCGAAACGTGGAAGCTTTGATGTTTCATTAAATTATTAGAGAAAGAAGACGATTCGTTGTTCCATTCTCGACTCTGGCTACGCGCCTGCTTTAAAGGGAAAATGAAACAATCATGATTGTGATAGCACACAATAATGTTAGTAGAAATAGTAAAGAACAAAAAATATTGCAACAACCATGGATAAATCACGGCCGGGAGCGTGGGCCGAGTGTCATATCATAGTTTTGTGTTATTGGGTGAGGGGGCGTAGCGACCAAGTGACATTTTGCAATGTTGAATGCTGACATTATGCACTCTAGGAAATCCCTAAGCCCAATTTGTACGTTCTTTCCGCTATATATCTTTCTAGCTATATTTCTAAATTCCTGGCGGACGTGTCCTCCTATTGGGCCCAGGATCGCCGCCCGTGTCCATGATTACTACCAACATGAGCTCAAATACAAGCTCAAGCGAGTTTATATGAGCTGAGGCCAAATGAAGAGCAAAATAAGAAATGTGAAGCGACCCCCCTACCGTTAATTACAAAATTGACTTTACAGCGCAGGGGCTGTTTTAACGTTTAACTTTGATTCCGTGGCTCGAAAGTTACTGTCACTAAGCGCCATTTCCTTGTCTTTCCATCTTTCTCACCCGACTCTCCCCCCCCCCCCCCCACTCAGTGTTATCTAGGGTACGCGTACGCATTCCCTCTGTTTGAAAGCACCCCTCTATCTCCGGTGTGTAAAGTCAGTACGGGCCGAATTTTTGTGTATTACGGGCCGGACTTTGTTGCGTTTTGTTGCGAACACAAATTCGGTCCCTCCGACCCCGGAGTGGGAGGGAGGGGGGGGGGGGGGTTTCCTTTTCCCCTCTCTCTGTGTTTCTTTTCTCTTCTTTCTTGTCTCTTTTCTTCTATTTTCTTTTTCTTCTCCTTTCTTATGCTTCTCCTTTTTTTTCTCTCTTCTTTTTTTTCCCCTCTTTTTTCCCTTTTTTTTGCGCCGCCAATAGAGGGGGGGGGGGGCCGCGGCCGTTTCGGCCCCCTGGATCCGCCACTGAGTATGCCTGTGGTGTCCAGTGGCGTATCTGGCGCTTGTTCTCGTTTTGGAGGGGGGTGGGGGTGAGAGGGGCGCAAAAACGTATCTTTTCCCCCTTGTTTTTTCTTCTTCCTCTTTATTTTCTTTCCCTTTCTCTTTTTTGCTGAGGGGAGGGGGGAGGCAAGGGCCTTTCAATCCAAACCTTGTTGGCGTGCTTTTTTGGTTATATGCGCCGTGCATTTTAGGTTATATGCAGACTGCGTACCTCTCCGCCCTGCGCGTATCCCTGCGGGTATCTGACGCGAAGGCAATCTGAATGTAATCGAGAAAGCTCACTTGACTCCAACTTTAATTTATCTTTAATATAAGGAGTAAAGCATAATTTGTTGATTAACGTTCTATTAGATCTTCTTCGATGTTGTATAAAACAAATAATGAATGTTTTTCATTCGTTTAATAGTGCGAATATTTTCATTCGTTGAAAGATTAACATTAATTCTATTCAACTCATGAAAATATTTGTACTATTGAACTCATAACCATTCATTATTTGTATAATAACCCATGCCTGTCAAAGTCATGAAATTAATTAAAGGTATTACAAAGTTTTGGGAAATTTTGAAAAATGGGTGGATAGTGAATCTTTACAATTTTGATATATTTGGATGCCCCTGTGGATGTGGATGTATTAAAAGCACTAGTAATTTTAACCCTTAAAACACTTCTGCTTTCAAAAAAAATTGAATATTAAGATTTACCGGTGCTCCCGGTAAATTTTGATGAATTTCAAATAGCTCCTACGGCCGTACAATGGTAGATGCGACCATGAACATCTCAGAATATGTAGTTGTGGTATATAATTTGCGAACGGGAGTAGCTTATCGGTCGATTTTAGTCAAGAAACATTGTTTTATAGCTTAATTAATATCTTGACCTTGAGAGGGAGCTATACAACATGAAGTGTTTATTATTTACAATTTCATAACTTTAGAGTCGATTGTAGGATCGCATACTATGCTTCCAATATGTTCATTTGAACCAAATTCACGACCCCATACCAAAACTTTGTATTACCTTTAAGGCTTGTGTAGCAGGATGATACCAAATCATCTATACCTGTCAAAGTCACAAAAAGTAAAGTTTATGTGCAAAATTTTTTTATCATAATCATCATCTAACCTAATTGTCCCAGTCAAGACATTTAAGGCTTGTGTGGCAGAAAGACATTATTATCTACCCCTGTCCAAGTCAAGAAAATTAAGGCTTGTGTGGCAGAAAGACATTATTATCTACCCCTGTCCAAGTCAAGAAAATTAAGGCTTGTGTGGCATAAAAAAACATTACATGTATTATATACCTCTGTCCAAGTCAAGAAAATTAAGGCTTGTGTGGCAGAACGACATTATTGTCTACCCCTGTCCAAGTCATGAAAATTAGGGCTTGTGTGGCAGAAAGACATTATTATCTTCCCCTGTCCAAGTCAACAAAATTAGGGCTTGTGTGGCAGAAAGACATTATTGTCTACCCCTGTCCAAGTCAAGAAAATTAGGGCTTGTGTGGCAGAAAGACATTATTGTCTACCCCTGTCCAAGTCAAGAAAATTAAGGCTTGTGTGACAGAAAGACATTATTATCTACCCCTGTCCAAGTCAAGAAAATTAAGGCTTGTGTGGCAGAAAGACATTATTGTCTACCCCTGTCCAAGTCAAGAAAATTAGGGCTTGTGTGGCATAAAAAAAACATTACATGTATTATATACCTCTGTCCAAGTCATGAAAATTAAGGCTTGTGTGGCAGAAAGACATTATTATCTACTCCAGTCCAAGTCAAGAAAATTAAGGCTTGTGTGTCAGAAAGACATTATTATCTTCCCCTGTCCAAGTCAAGAAAATTAGGGCATGTGTGGGAAAAAGACATTACATGTATTATATATACCTCTGTCCAAGTCATGAAAATTAAGGCTCGTGTGGCAGAAAGACATTATTATCTACTCCAGTCCAAGTCAAGAAAAATTAAGGCTTGTGTGTCAGAAAGACATTATTATCTTCCCCTGTCCAAGTCAACAAAATTAAGGCTTGTGTGGCATAAAAAAACATTACATGTATTATATACCTCTGTCCAAGTCATGAAAATTAAGGCTTGTGTGTCAGAAAGATATTGTCATCTACCCCAGTCCAAGTCAAGAAAATTAAGGCTTGTGTGGTAGAAAGACATTATTTTCTACCCCTGTCCAAGTCATGAAAATTAAGGCTTGTGTGGCAGAAAGACATATTATCTACCCCTGTCCAAGTCATGAAAATTAAGGCTTGTGTGGCAGAAAGACATGTCTACCCCTGTCCAAGTCAAGAAAATTAGGGCTTGTGTGGCAGAAAGACACTATTGTCTACCCCAGTCCAAGTCAAGAAAATTAAGGCTTGTGTTGCTAGAAAGATATTGTCATCTACCCCAGTCCAAGTCAAGAAAATTAAGGCTTGTGTGACAGAAAGACATTATTATCTACCCCTGTCCAAGTCAAGAAAATTAAGGCTTGTGTGTCAGAAAGATATTGTCATCTACCCCAGTCCAAGTCATGAAAATTAAGGCTTGTGTGGCAGAAAGACATTATTGTCTACCTCTGTCCAAGTCATGAAAATTAAGGCTTGTGTGTCAGAAAGATATTGTCATCTACCCCAGTCCAAGTCAAGAAAATTAAGGCTTGTGTGACAGAAAGACATTATTATCTACCCCTGTCCAAGTCAAGAAAATTAAGGCTTGTGTGTCAGAAAGATATTGTCATCTACCCCAGTCCAAGTCAAGAAAATTAAGGCTTGTGTGGCAGAAAGACATTATTGTCTACCTCTGTCCAAGTCATGAAAATTAAGGCTTGTGTGTCAGAAAGATATTGTCATCTACCCCAGTCTAAGTCAAGAAAATTAAGGCTTGTGTGGCAGAAAGACATTATTATCTACTCCAGTCCAAGTCAAGAAAAATTAAGGCTTGTGTGTCAGAAAGACATTATTATCTTCCCCTGTCCAAGTCAAGAAAATTAAGGCTTGTGTGGCATAAAAAAACATTACATGTATTATATACCTCTGTCCAAGTCAAAAAAATTAGGGCTTGTGTGGCAGAAAGATATTGTCATCTACCCCAGTCCAAGTCAACAAAATTAGGGCTTATGTGGCAGAAAGACATTATTATCTTCCCCTGTCCAAGTGAATAATTAGGGCTTGTGTGGCAGAAAGACATTATTGTCTACCCCTGTCCAAGTCAAGAAAATTAGGGCTTGTGTGGCAGAAAGACATTATTATCTTCCCCTGTCCAAGTCATAAAAATTAAGGTTTGTGTGGTAGAAAGACATTATTGTCTACCCCTGTCCAAGTCATGAAAATTAAGGCTTGTGTGGCAGAAAGACATTATTGTCTACCCCTGTCCAAGTCAAGAAAATTAAAGGTATTACAAAGTTTTGGGAAATTTTGAAAATAGGTGGATAGTGATTCTTTTCAATTTTGATATATTTGGATGCCCCTGTGGATGTATTAAAAGCACTAGAAATTTTAGCCCCTAAAACACTTCTGCTTCCGAGAAAAATTGAATATAAAGATTTACCGGTGCTCCCGGTAAATTTTGTTAAATTTCAAATAGCTCCTACGGCCGTACAATGGTAGCTGCGACCATGAAAATCTCAGAATATGTAGTTGTTGTATATAATTTTCAAACGGAAATTACTAATCTGTTGATTGTAGTCAAGAAACATTGTTTATAGCTTAATTAATATTTTGACCTTGGGAGGGAGCTATACAACATAAAGTGTTTATTATTTACAATTTCATAACTTTAGAGTCGAT
Organism: Strongylocentrotus droebachiensis; assembly: GCA_035222895.1. NCBI lineage: Eukaryota > Metazoa > Echinodermata > Echinoidea > Camarodonta > Strongylocentrotidae > Strongylocentrotus > Strongylocentrotus droebachiensis. The sequence goes on from JAVYIG010000673.1 coordinate 234,672, forward strand.
TTCGACCACGACAACGATCAGTGAATATTGTAGGATCGCATATCCTTCCAATATGTTCATTTGAACCAAATTCACGACCCCATACCAAAACTTTGTATTACCTTTAAGGCTTGTGTGGCATAAAAACATTACATGTATTATATACCTCTGTCCAAGTCATGAAAATTAAGGCTTGTGTGTCAGAAAGATATTGTCATCTACCCCAGTCCAAGTCAAGAAAATTAAGGCTTGTGTGGTAGAAAGACATTATTATCTTCCCCTGTCCAAGTCATGAAAATTAAGGCTTGTGTGGTAGAAAGACATTATTGTCTACCCCTGTCCAAGTCATGAAAATTAAGGCTTGTGTGGCAGAAAGACATTATTGTCTACCCCTGTCCAAGTCAGGATAATTAAGGCTTGTGTGGCATAAAAACATTACATGTATTATATACCTCTGTCCAAGTCATGAAAATTAAGGCTTGTGTGTCAGAAAGATATTGTCATCTACCCCAGTCCAAGTCAAGAAAATTAAGGCTTGTGTGGTAGAAAGACATTATTTTCTACCCCTGTCCAAGTCATGAAAATTAAGGCTTGTGTGGCAGAAAGACATATTATCTACCCCTGTCCAAGTCATGAAAATTAAGGCTTGTGTGGCAGAAAGACATGTCTACCCCTGTCCAAGTCAAGAAAATTAGGGCTTGTGTGGCAGAAAGACACTATTGTCTACCCCAGTCCAAGTCAAGAAAATTAAGGCTTGTGTTGCTAGAAAGATATTGTCATCTACCCCAGTCCAAGTCAAGAAAATTAAGGCTTGTGTGACAGAAAGACATTATTATCTACCCCTGTCCAAGTCAAGAAAATTAAGGCTTGTGTGTCAGAAAGATATTGTCATCTACCCCAGTCCAAGTCAAGAAAATTAAGGCTTGTGTGGCAGAAAGCCTTTATTGTCTACCTCTGTCCAAGTCATGAAAATTAAGGCTTGTGTGTCAGAAAGATATTGTCATCTACCCCAGTCCAAGTCAAGAAAATTAAGGCTTGTGTGACAGAAAGACATTATTATCTACCCCTGTCCAAGTCAAGAAAATTAAGGCTTGTGTGTCAGAAAGATATTGTCATCTACCCCAGTCCAAGTCAAGAAAATTAAGGCTTGTGTGGCAGAAAAACATTATTGTCTACCCCAGTCCAAGTCAAGAAAATAATGGGCTTGTGTGGCAGAAAGACATTACATGTATTATATACCTCTGTCCAAGTCATGAAAATTAAGGCTTGTGTGGCAGAAAGACATTATTATCTACTCCAGTCCAAGTCAAGAAAATTAAGGCTTGTGTGTCAGAAAGACATTATTATCTTCCCCTGTCCAAGTCAAGAAAATTAGGGCATGTGTGGCAGAAAGACATTACATGTATTATATATACCTCTGTCCAAGTCATGAAAATTAAGGCTTGTGTGGCGGAACGACATTATTGTCTACCCCTGTCCAAGTCAAGAAAATTAAGGCTTGTGTGGCAGAAACACATTATTGTCTACCCCTGTCCAAGTCAAGAAAATTAGGGCTTGTGTGTCAGAAACACATTATTATCTACCCCAGTCCAAGTCAAGAAAATTAAGGCTTGTGTGGCAGAAAGACATTATTGTCTACCCCTGTCCAAGTCAAGAAAATAGAGGCTTGTGTGGCAGAACGACATTATTGTCTACTCCAGTCCAAGTCAAGAAAATTCAGGCTTGTGTGGCATAAAAAAACATTACATGTATTATATACACTGCACACCCAAAACCATCCACCCATGACACACACACACACAGAGCCATACACTGCCTACTACTTTGCTTACAAATACTACACACTAACAAGTCACACACACACACAAGTACTGCAGATGCGCATAGTACCTAGCTACCTGGATGTCAACTGTAGATGGCACTATTCCGTTTGGCTACTTGGACACAACCCCTCTCTAAAATTTGGACATTTATTTTGGGTCTTTTTTTGGGAGAAACTTTTCTTGTGTGACTAAATCTTATTTGATTAGAAATGACATGTCAGACATCTTAGACACTGAATATGATAGTTTTCTTGTGTGGCTAGACACACAAGTCTAAAGTGACACACAAGGATATCTCATACGTAAAACTAAACACACAAGCATACCATCGCAAACTCGTACGTACAGACGTACGGACGGACAACCCGAAAACATAATGCCTCCGGCTACTTCGTAACGGAGGCATAAAAAAGTCACGTTTGCAGCAAGAATAAAAGCTTGATTTCATTATTGCTTTATATTCCATATTCTTCTCTATTTCTTCCTTCTAGTCTTCTTCCTTTTTTCTGATATTCTATGTAATTTGTATTATATGTTATGCATTATTTATTTATTCAGAATTTTTAGATGCCCGCAAAAATAATAGCATGATTTCATTATTGCTTTATATATTAGTTTTGCGTGCTAGAACTTCAATTCAACTTCCCTGGCATGACATACTGACCACATTGTTGAAGGCACTACAATCAAAGGAAATAAAAAATATAAAATAGTCACATTTGCAGTAAGAATTTCGAAATGCCCAGAAGAATTAAAGCTTGATTTCATTATTGCTTTATATTCTATATTCTTCTTTATTTCTTCCTTCTAGTCTTCTTCCCTTTATTCTCATGTTCCATCTAATTTTTATTATATGTAATGTATTATTTATTTATTCATACTTTTTATGCGTTTGATATTTTAACATAAATGTATTTATATTATAAATTTTGTATAAGTTGTGTAAATTTATGTAATATGCTTCACCTGGATGGAAAGTTTCTTCTTTTGTTTTGGAAGAAGACAATATATTGTATTCTATTATATTTTATTCTATTTTTATTTTGTGTGCTAGAACATTCATTTCAACTTTTCAAATTCAAACATGACCCAAAAGAGCAAATCTAATTGACAATTGTAGAAGCCGCGATTTGCCACAGAAAATGTATCTGAGAAAGAATTATAGGGTGACATATTTCAATTTAGAAGGTAAGTTTTATTAAGCAGAGGATATTACCTGAACCATCCATAAGGCTTTGCACAGAGGAAGTTATAATAGCATGAGTCTTGGTTTCCAGTGACATTTGTAACCTGTAGGTAGAATCAAAATAAAGACACAAGTGATCTAATCAATATAATAACAATAATTATAATAATAATATGTCTTGTTTACCCAGGAAAGCCTTATCAGTATTATTTATGATCTCCCTAAGGGCCCTGCAATCATATTATCATATACACATCTCTAAATTCATAAAGATAGACTAAATGTACTCCAGGCTAGAGAGGAGAAGTATGTATTCTGCTACAATAAACAAAAAATGAAATAAGTCATACAGATAAATTGCAGAAATGATTCCATGATCACTAAATTTCTGTGTATTCATTCAAGTGCAGAATGGAATTTGGAGTGTGAAAATTAGTTTTAGAAATATTAAACATTGTGCATGTACAGTCTAATACGAAAATAAGTGTATGACCTTGTAAAGTACACTAGCCTTCACCTAAAGCCAAATTAGAAAGATATCTCAAAACTGTCCAACCCCACTCCCCCTCCCTCTCCTCCGATCCACTTACGATCTATTCGGGGCCTGAACAAACTTAAAATCTTACCACTTGGTACGTTATGACGAGCTGAACGACCGGAAGAGCGTAGAATACAGACACTGTGATAAGATTCCAGGCGTACATGTTGTACTTCTTTTCCAAGGTGTTTGATTTCTTTCGCGCTAGATCACTCACATAAATCTCAGTCTGTATTAAACAAAGTGGATAAATGCAAGGCACATCAAAAATAAATACAGTCAAACCTGCTTTAGTGACCACCTGTCTACAAAGACCACATTTTTCATTTCCCTTGAAAAAGGTTCCTCATTGAAACACGTACTTAAGGAACCTGTCTACAAAGACCATTTTTGTGTTTCCCTTAGGTGGTCGCTATAGACAGGTTTGACTGTATAGTGGAATCTCATTATACAGAGCTCTGATATAACGAGGTATCTGTTTAATATAACATGGTGATTTTTCTAGTCCCAGCTCTGTGTATTCTTTTGTTTTTTTACCCTGATAAAACAAGATTCCTGGTATAACAAGGTAATTTCTGTTGACCTTGTTATTATGAGGTTCCACTGTACATGTACATGTCATAATAATTTCAATTTTAATGCATTCTTACGTCTGCTGAGAGATTGGGTGAGAAACACCATTTTTGTATCTGCACATCTCAACAATCTTCACAAGTGATTATTTGTATATCAAAATAAGAAATAGAAATTCATGATCATTAAAGTGCCAATTCTCAAGTAACAAGCAGCTAACATGTATGTTAGATTTGTATGCCATTCAAGTGCTGTATTTCAAAACTACTACATGTGTATTTACAGAACGTCACAACATTTTTAAAATATTGTTCTGAGAATAGACTGTTTTCTTGAAGAAAAAAAAAGTCAGTTTACTTGGCATTAACCCTTTAAAGCCTGGGCTATTTGGAAGCTGCATGCATGTCAAGTGAAGTGTATAGAATACTATGGTAATTTAAAAAAATGTAACAAAACATTAAAAAACGTACTGCCGTATTCATAGCAAAAAAACGGAACAAATACGGCAAAAACGGAACAGTTGGCATCTCTGTTTACACCATTTTCCTATATTAGTTACCGTACCTTTGTTCTATAAACTTCTTTGGTTGATTCGATGTCGTCAAGCATGTCGATGTCTGTCTCGTCGTCGCTGCTCGCGATGAGTTGGCCTTCCAAGTCCGGCTTTCTCCTTGCAGGGCTTGTGCGTCTCTCTAAACAAGTAATAATCCAGAATTATAAAATTATTTAGAGCTTGTGTGTCTCTCTAAAGTAATAATCCATAATAATAAAACATTTTAGATCTTGAAAATAAAACTACAGTGTAACTTGTTCAGAAACATCTCTTAAAAGCTCGTTCAGATATGATGCGGCAAGACTGAGGTGGTTCATCTTATGACGTAAACTGTCATACAGTCAAACCTGCTTTAACAACCACCTGTATAGAGAGACCACCTGTCTACAAAGACCACATTTTTTTGTTTCCTTTGAAAAATGTTTTTCCATTGAAACATGTACTAAAGGAACCTGTCCATAAAGACCCATTGCCTGTAAAGACCACTTTTCTAGTCTCCCTGGGGTGGTCTTTATAGACAGGTTTCACTGTACAATTCATTTTGCTGCATCGTATAAGACAGAGCTCAGTGAATACGCACAAGTCCTCTGTTGCTACCATTCTTTTACACATACAAAATAAATAAATGCGGCAGATTTCTTGCGGCAGTTTACCATGATATATCTGAACAAGCCTTTATAGGCAGATAGTCTTTATGGGAAGGTGATCTTTATACACAGGTTTCCTTTAACATTTATATAAACGAAAAGCATCCTTTTGCAGGAAACAAACAAAAAACATCATGATGCTCTTTTTGGACAGGTGGTCTTCAAATTGGCTTCTATGATATAAAACGTGTACAGTCAAACCTGCTTTAGTGACCACCTGTCTACAAAGACCACCTGTCTATAAAGGCCACATTTGTTGTTTCCCCTGAAAATGGTTTCTCATTGAATCATGTACTAAAGGAACCTATCTACAAAGACCACCTGTCTACAAAGGCCACATTTGTTGTTTCCCTTGAAAATAGTTTCTTATTGAATCATGTACTAAAGGAACCTATCTACAAAGACCACCTGTCTACAAAGGCCACATTTGTTGTTTCCCCTGAAAATAGTTTCTTATTGAATCATGTACTAAAGGAACCTATCTACAAAGACCACCTGTCTACAAAGGCCACATTTGTTGTTTCCCTTGAAAATAGTTTCTCATTGAATCATGTACTAAAGGAACCTATCTACAAAGACCACCTGTCTACAAAGGCCACATTTGTTGTTTCCCCTGAAAATAGTTTCTCATTGAATCATGTACTAAAGGAACCTATCTACAAAGACCACCTGTCTACAAAGACCACCTGTCTACAAAGGCCACATTTGTTGTTTCCCCTGAAAATAGTTTCTCATTGAATCATGTACTAAAGGAACCCGTCTACAAAGACCACCTGTCTACAAAGGCCACTTTTTGTGTCTCCCTTGGGCGGTCGCTATAGACAGGTTTGACTGTATTACTATAAACCATGCATGATTACACAGTGTGCATTATCATGTTAGAAAATATGTTAAGATGTTAATGAAAAGACTGTAAAGATGCCTGTACAGTGTGGCAGTGTGATGAATATGTAAATTTCACTTTTGAATATTCATGTATTCTGTGTTGTTAGAGATGGTAACTGGACAAAATGAAACGTGCTAGGATTATGGGGTAATTAATTGACATGTTTTGAATCACTTTCATTGGCAATGCATGTTTTGATGAGTTAATGTAATGACAGTGAGCATGAAAAGAGTGAAGCAAATACAGTTTTGTGGTATTTCTATATATATACATGTATGTTGAGGTTGAATGTGCATATCAATTTTCTTTCCTTTTTTATTTTTGTTTTATTTTACAAAAGTGCATCAGTTGGCTTGTACTCATATGTCAATACTCGGGCTATTTTTCTAGATTATCAAGGAAAGGCTTCCATAGAGTGGGCTTGCTATTAGTATTTCAATACAATTAAAGGTATCTGTACATGCACATGACATGTACCGTACACACCACACCTAAAAGTAAAAATAGAATAAAATTTTAAAAAACAGGCATTTTGAGAACCTTCCCCATGCAATCCTCTTGAATCAGAACATGCTATTAACTGTCTTCTTACCCCTTTAGCTGTTACGTGACATTGCTGCTCGACACTCCCCCCCCCCCCCCCCCCCACTCAGTGTTATTTAGGGTACGCGTATGCTTGTTCCCTCTCTTTGAAAGCACCCCCATAAGTCCGGTGTGTTAAGTCAATACGGGCCGATTTTTTTGTGTGTTAAAAGCCGGACTCTGCTGTGTGAAGAGTACCCCTTTACCAGACATTTTGGTAACACGCATGGCATCCCTCCCTTCACGGAGTGGGGGGGGGGGGGGGGGGGGGTCGACACTAATACAGGGGTCCAGGACATATTGGCACTTACAATCTAACTTCAGACCCTTAAAGCCCCTCTACACTAGTTTGGCATGGAGGGATTAGACCTCCCTGCAAGGTCACTGACAGGTGGTTATCTCATCAAATCAGCTATCAATTAACATAAGAGAAAGGGCATCATGGGGGATTAACGGTTATACCGCTAAGGCATTGTTGGCTGTATTGAGAGCGCAAGTACATCTACATGTAGCTATAGGTAGTGCAGTGGGGCTTTCAAATGTAGACATTTTTACTTAGGCCTACATGTATGGTTCATGTATGCAGGCTGTAAACAAATTTTTATCTTAACCCCCTTTCAAAAAGTCTGTGTGGAGTCCAAGCCCATAGTGATGGGTGTTTATCACAAAAATATCAAATTGTAATCTAGTTCTTGCCTGTGGTTGGACTACTTCCATTCCTGACCACATTGTCCAGTCTGTTATTGGGTTCTAGTCCTGGACTGGGCCCTGGTCCTGTATGAAGATGAGAGAAGGAACGGGCGCAGAAGAAAGAAAATAAGAAGCAACAGAGGTACATGTACATGTATGTATAAATAATATACGCATTTTAAAGATGTAATGTTTCAGTGTGTATGCTTTGAATGAACAGAGAAGAATGGGTATATGGTTTCCAAAAAGATGGACAAACTGAGGCCTAAGAAGTCACACAATTACTGAATATCTAATGAAGGCGCATTCATCCGTGTACATGTACAAGAAAGCATTATTATAATTTGCAAGCATGCTTTTACAAAATTTCATTAATTCAAAGAAGCAGGTATAGATCAAGCATGTATTGTATATGGAAGATAATGAGAACGAGAAGAAAGGAAGATGCGGAGTGCTTGGTGTCATCTTAAGAATTGCAAGGAGAAATACCCATTATACCTTAGTTACAGTCCATGCATCTTTAACAACAACCTCAGTATTTCTCCCAAATATTTGTTAAGAAGATTATGAACAGAATAAAACAATTCAGTTGATGAGAAGAGAGACGACAGGAAGAAAATTGAAACGCATTTTGAAGAAAATTTGCCATGTCCATGAGCAATATCTCCCGTTGTTTGATTTGGTATGGTGATATTCAGTGATGTTTGCATGCAAGTAGTCTTCGTTTACTGTACACTATGCATCTGGGGGGTGTTTCACAAAGATCTTAAGTCAAACTTAACTCTAAGTTGGAGTTAAAAGTTATGGAGAGCCATTTGTTGTCTAAAGATCAAATATATTCAAAAGCGAAAATTCAAGTATTTTCGACTTTTTATAAATTCCACATCAAGAACATGAAATTTCCTTGATAATCGAAAAATATGAATGATTTGAATCAACATTTTATGCCTTTTAAAACAACTTTTTCAAAATATTTTCATAGATGCTAATGGCTCTCCATGATTTTTAAGTCCAACTTAGAGATAAGTTAAACTTAGGATCTTTGTGAAACACCCCCTGATTATGTAATGATTATGTAATGAACATGTATCATGTACATATACATGTGCAGTGGAAGTGATAAATGATGACTTGATCCACTGGAGCTGCATTTAGCAGCAAAAATATGTAAGGCAGCATGATATCAGAAAATAGTATATTTTAATACATTACATGCACTTTTTTTTTCTTAAAGATGAAACCACCTTCAACAAAGCGATAAATTGATTCATGATGATTGATTTGGACTACTGCAGCAAAAATGTATTTTAAACATCATAAAATGAGCAAATATTGAGGGAATTTACACTACATGCACATAATACTGTCATGTAATGTTTTTTTCTTCAAAGATGAAACCACCACCAACCAAGTGTAACTGCTGCCCTCACCACCAGCCACCAACTACGTAGCTACTACATGTATCTTCTGTGATTTATAAGCATGCAATAATGTAATAAAGTGCAGAAATGGAGGTTACCATAAAAGGGGGTATCCCCTGATTCTAGCTCTGTTAGTGCATGTTTGATTAAGAAAGAAGGTATTTTTTTTAATAAACATGTTAGAGTAAATTATATACGGTAATGATCTCTCTCTCTCTCTCTCTTTCTCTGCCCCCACCCTGTTTCTCTCTGTCTCTCTCTCACTTTCTCTGTCTTTCTCTGCCCCCCCCCCCCAGAAGAAGGGATTTTTTGTAAACAAACATGTTAGAGTAAATTATATACGGTAATGATCTCTCTCTCTCTCTTTCTCTGCCCCCACCCTGTTTCTCTCTGTCTTTCTCTGCCCCCCCCCCCCCCAGAAGAAGGGATTTTTTTTTTTAATAAACATGTTAGAGTAAATTATATATGGTAATGATCTCTCTCTCTCTTTCTCTGCCCCCACCCTGTTTCTCTCTGTCTCTCTCTCACTTTCTCCGTCTTTCTCTGCCCCCCCCCCCTCTCTCTCTCTCTCTCTCTCTCTGTATCCCCCTTACCAGTTTCTACATATGTCTCTCTCTTTGTCTATCTGTCTCTATCTCTTTCCTTCCCATTCTCTAATTCTTTCTCTCTCCCGACTGTCCCCCCCCCCCCCCCCATCCCCTCCTCATCACCCCCAATCATCCATGTGGTTGGCAATATGATTCTGACCTGAGGTGCCGTAGTTGCCGCTCGCCGAATCCGCTTGAGCGAAAGGCCTCTGCCCATCTTGCGCACCGGACTCCGGATCTGAAAGAAAGAAATAGTCTGCAAAATTAATGCATTGAAACATCCTTTTTTACTACTCGCAGTGCATACCAATTAAGGATACTTTTCAGAAAGAGCAAAACATTTCCTAAATGACTCAAGCTCCATAAATCATAAGATTGAGGACAAATATCTGACGAAAGTTTTTTGTGAAATGATAACAGATCGTAGAATGCATGCACACGCGTACAGTAGGTTTGCAATCATGTACATAAACATGTCCCAGTGCAATGTTTAAAAATTAGCAGCCGACTAAAGGTAACAGAATTAATTTAGAGGAGAAAGCATTTCAATACAAACTTTTCCTCATCCAACATTTCAAATTTCAGAGAAGAATATTTCTTACAATAAAATTTAGGTAGCACGACAGAACATTTTGCTATTCATGTTAAAAGCAACTAACTTACAAAACAAAATTAGGTCAGAAAATTTCAAACTAAATTGAGGGGGAAAGAGGCCATGAGAATCATTTACAAAAAAGCTATTGAGATAATTTAGCAAGAAAAGCATTTTCAGTCAAGCTTCTACTATACTACTATAGGGAGGGGTGTTTTTATTATAGAAAGATAAACTACAAACAACACGGAAGCTCACTCCCACTCCTTCCCAATGAAATGAAATATTACAAAAATTATTAAAAAATAGTTTTAAAAAGAGACTCTCTATTTCTAAACGCAACATAAAAACCAAATATTAGCAGCAAACAAACACCCGACTACTGTCGATATGAAAAATATACACAGTAGGTTACCGGGTACGTATTAAGTTACATGAAGGTTATAGAGTGGTGAAGTGTGACGTCATCAAAAATCTAATTTTAGAATTTCTCAATTTTGTCTTCATTTTCCAAAAGAGCATAAAAAATAATGACCAAATGTTGAAAGCCAATTGAATATGTTAAGTATTGTCTGAGATATGACCATCTGATTAAATATACTCCCCATAGGAGCTCAGTGTTATATGCTCTGGCTCCTAACCACTAGGAGCCAGAGCATATAACACTGAGTTCCCATAGGACATATATTTATTCAGATGGTCATATCTCAGCCAATACTTAACATATTCAATTGGTTTTTCGACATTTGGACATTATTTTTTATGCTCTTTCGGAAAATGAAGAACAAATTGAGAAATTCTAAAAATAGATTGTTATGACGTGCACAGCTGATCTGTACTCTATTATTAAAGTTATTGAGTATTTCTAATCTAGCTAGTTATATGTGCAGTTCTTTTGACTAAATAGCATGCTGTTAGCTGTGTCCTGGCAGTGTCATGAAAAGTTTACGATTAATCCCATTTGTTAGTGTTATGCAAGTATTGGTTATAAATTGTATGGATCAGAATTGTGTGATAGTCAGAAACCTTCACCAATAAACCGTGTACATGTACCAGCATGCACCCATACCACAGTGCTCCCACTATATCACGATGATGCTCCCACAATTACACCGCGGTGTTTCCACTATGCCACAGTGCTCCCATTATAACACAGCACTACAACTAAACTAGTGTTCCCGTTATACCACAGTGCTCCCATTATAACACAGCACTACAACTAAACAAGTGTTCCCATTATACCACAGCACTACAACTGTACTAGTGCTTCCACTATGCCACAGTGCTCCCATTGTGCCAGTACTCCAACTATTACTATGATACAGAAACTTGTCTAATACAATCTAAGTTGAGGATGGTTTTATACTTGTATACTAGATGGTGTAAAAGGGGTTAAAGTATTCCATCATACATGCTTTAGTGCAACTATTCTCTATCTCTCTTCACAGCCAAAGCTGGCTACACAACATGTACAATAGATGGTGCAATAGTGCTGTAACATCACAGATATCTCCAATTCCAATTTTTTTTTTGCTGGCAAGCCAGGTCCGTGTGAAAAAACGGGAAGGACTTTCATTTAACTGCGAGGTGCAGTTGAAGGTGCCAATTTGTGCTTGTGAACTTGTCACAAATAATAGTAACAATGTCGTTTTTAGAAGAACGTGTAAGATCATTAATGTAAATTAAAAACAGTAGAGGACCTAGGATAGAACCTTGTGGTACGCCATGTGTAAAAATTGGATGAATTATTATTATAAACTACATATTGAGATCTATTACAAAGATTACTTTCAAACCAAGATGACAGACAAATTGGAGTGTTGTTCTAGTTTCTGAGTGGTGAGTCAACACACCAATTACTGAGCTGGGAGACATTGCCAGGCATAGTGCCAGTTCGAGGGGCATAAATCGAAATTAAAAAATTAAAAAAAAAAAAAAAAAAAACGGGAAAACAAAACCGTCCATTTGAAAACTTTAAAATGGTTTAACGTTTGACTACAGCACTATATTTAGAGTATTCCACTATACAGGTTTCAGTGCAACTATTTTCTACCTCTCTTCACAGCCAAAGCTGGCTACACAGCATGTACAATAGATGGTGCTATACATGTAGGTATTAAAAGTATTCTAGCATACAGGCTTCAGTGCAACTATTCTCTATCTCTTTTCAAAGCAAAATGCATCCAAAGCTGGCCACACAACATGCAAATGGAATAACAACATGAAATCGTATACTGTACCAAGAAGAACAACTGATGTAATGGTTCATGTCACAAAGGAATGCAGACATTGATGGTATCCAGGCAACAACGTGAGAAAGATATGTCAATCATTGAAATGGGTGGAGCATAACCAATGAGAATATAGTCTACACATGATCATAATACATGTAAAGTAAAAAATGTCTACATTTACTAAACATGCAACGGGGACCCGTTTCACAAAGCCTTATTTCAATGACAAATGACAAAAAGCAGTGAAAAATCTGCTGATAACCAATCAGAAGCAAGGATTTCACTAGCTTACAACAAAAATCGTCATTTATCACTGATGAACATTTTTGTGAAATGATCCCTGAATCACACATTTAACAAGATCATCTACATGTACATGAAACATTGAGAGAAAAAATAGTAACTACATTACAAATGTTTTGATGATGGATGAAGAGAATTAATTGCTTTCAATTTCATCTAACTGATACAAAAGATTGCCTTCCAAAACCCGGAAATGTATGAGAAACGTACTATACAGAAGAAGGCATTCAAAGAATTCAATTAATTGTATTTCAGGCTTTTTCTTCATTTTATTATTGCTATACAAACGTGATAATTTCATCTGATTGAATCTACATGTAATGACCCACAAGATGGCAAACAGGTACAAACATGAACTATGTGTAATGTAATATACATGGGCGTAAATTTGTTGAAGTCATTATACTATTTTACTTTATAGAATTAACCATCTCTACAGATTGGATATCAATTTTCAATATAACCTTCAGATCTTTCCAACAGACATTATATGATGAAGAAAACAATTCTTTTAAGTGCACATGATGCAATTACAACCAATACAATGATTTCCATGACACTGACTGAAGAAAATATGAAGTAGTGCTGTAGTCAAACGTTTAACCGTCCGGTATCCGACCGCCCATGGCGGATTCCGTTTTCAATTGGACGGTTTCGTTTACCAGTTTTTTTTTTTTTTTTTTTTTAATTTTTTTTTTTTTTTTTTTTTTTTTTTTAAATATTTTTTTTTTTTAAGTTTCGATTTATGCCCCTACACCTGGCACTATGCCTGGCAATGTCTCCCAGCTCAGTAATCTGTGTGTTGACTCACCACTCTGAAACTAGAACAACACTCCAATTTGTCTGTCATCTTGGTTTGAAAGTAATCTTTGTAATGGATCTCAATATGTAATTTATAATAATAATTCATCCAACTTGAACACATGGCCTACCACAAGGTTCTATCCTAGGTCCTCTACTGTTTTTACTTTACATTAATGATCTTACACATTCCTCTAAAATCGACATTGTTACTATTATTTATGACAAGTTCACAAGCACAAATGAAATTCCTTCCCGCTTTTTCACACAGACCTGGCTTGCTGCCGACCGAGTCGGTGAAGAAAAAAAAAAGGTTTAAAAATTTAAAAAAAGAAAAAAAAAAAAAAAAAAAAAAAAAAAAATCGTTTTTTTTTTTTTTTTTTTTTATAAATAAATCGTTTAACCGAAAACCGTCCGGTTTTGACTGGCGGTTAAACGGAATTGGAGATATCCGTGATGTTACAGCACTAATATGAAGTACATAATTTGTAAAGTGAGAAATGTGTTCATTTAAAATGCAAAATATAGATTGCTGTAAATAAAAACAAGGTCAGTTGAAAGCATTCAATAAATATCAAGGCTGAACAAAATTAATATATCAACTCAATTTTGCTATATATGCAGTAACTTTGAATGAATATCAATTTTGATCTAAAGCGGGATGCAAAGTCTCTTTACATGTACACATGAACATGTTGATCATGAAAACTTGAGGGCAAAACTATGACATTTTTCTCAGCAATTTTTTTCCAAGAAATGGCAATTATGATCATAAATATATGAAGTTGACTACAAATTAAAGTGATACAGAGGAAGAATGATGACAGAAATAATGAATTAAATATAGTGAATGAATAATGAAGAAATGAATAATGAATAAATAATGATTGAATGAAATAGTAGTGGTGTTATAGTGGTTTGAGCACTCTACTTGAAATGCAAAGGTCGTGGGTTCAATCCCAGACACAACACTTTATGTCCCTTGGCAAGGCATTAATCTACATTTGCCACTCCATTCCCAGGAGAGAAATGGGGACCTGTTAAGATGACAAAAGCCTTTGTGTAAGTAATTGATATATATGGTAAGAATACTCACCAGGGAGTGGAGATGATGCACACTGTGCAAGCATGAATCCAATTACAAGAGTTATATCTGTATAGTGCTTATATATATATATATATATATATATATATATATAGGTATTTCATATTAAGAAGTACATGTATATAAATCCAGATTATTATTATTATTATTGTTATTATTATTATTATTATGACAAAGGGGATTTTGTTGCATTGTTTTTACCTCTTTCTGAAGCCGTTCCTGCCATCATATCTGCCTTTCTTTGTCTGAAAAGTAAAATTGAAATTTTGTATTTTGTGATTATTAGATATTCGATATTATTATTAGGAAACTTTATTCACATGGTACATGTACATGAATGTTTTGTTTTACCATACATAGGCTTAATAATCGTTACAAAAATAGAAAAATAATGTAAAAGAGACATGGAAATCATGTATATAATTGTACAAGCATGTATTTATACATTACTTCAATAAGATTAAACGTTTAGTCCATAATGGCGAAGCATCTTCAATACTTAAATTTCAGTTTTACTAAAACGCCTGAAAAGCATGTCTGCACTAGTTTGGCCAGGAGGGATTAGACCTCCCTGCGTGGTCACTGACAGGTGGTTATCTTATCAAATCAGCTCTCAAGTATACATAATATTATCTCAAATAACATAAGGAAAAGGGGAGTATGGGGGACCAATGGGTACCGCTTAGGCAATGCTTGCTACCGGTATATAGAGGGCATAAGTAGCTACAAGTAGTGCAGTTCCCCATTGAATCTGTGGGTTTAGCCCAAAGTAATGATGAACTTACCTCACAATGTTTCCGGCAATAATAAACCCAGACAGCATATAGATGGCTAGGAGCACCCCAAAAGTGGTTATGATTGGTTTCCAATATTCATGAGCTACAAGGCAAGATAAGAATGAGATACTGTAGTGTATGGGCTAATGTCAAACACACTGTAGATTATGGACACAATAATGAGTGGAATCTTGAGACAATAAATAGACTCACATCTTACTCAAGTAGAAGTTTATTGGCGCGGACCAAAAGGCAGTGTTACAATGATATGCGTGCCCGCATCATGTAGTTCCGTTTACAATTTATGGTTAACTATCACATACCGTATTTGCCCGCGATAAGGCCGCTGCGCCGCATAGGCCGCACCCCCGATTTTGACATTTAAAAAAATAAATAAAAATAATAATAATAATAATAATAATTGTCAAAGACGTGATTCGATATCTTGCGTACAAATGTTAATGTGACTAAAACCACCGCCTTAGACCACTCGGCCATCCCGCACTGATGCTATCATCTGCAGTTTTCTCTGATGTATACATTGAAATGGATTGAAAATGGCGACTTCGCGTGCTGGATGCTTCGCGGCAGCTCCGTTAAACGGGCCCTTCTATTACTTTTGCAATGCATTGGCACGAACTTAGATCAAGATCTATCGGCAGATGTTGTTTTTGGAAGTTTATTTTCGTCTTCATGTCAACAATGCAAGATAAAATTGTCGGTAAGATGTGTGGAAAAGTTATTTTACCGTTCGTAGTCCCATATGTGCAAATTCGTGCTGGTTTGGACTTACATATTTATTTATTTTTTTACTGTTTCGCCGTAAAGGCCGCACCCCAACTTTTTGATATTTTCTCTTCCAAAAATACTGTGGCCTTTATGCCGGCAAATACGGTAATACAACATGCAGTAGTCGTGTGAAATAGGTACTTTTATTATAAAACATGGTCAAAAAATGATAGCTAAGTGAAGGCTTGACAGATTTGCAATCTTCCCAAATTGCAATCAGTAGTGTACAAAATATAATACAGCACTGTGCCCCGGACCTAGCGCCAAAGGGAATTTTTTATCATAATAAAATTTCCCTCACCCTTGAGATACATGTATGAAGGCAAGCTGGAATAATTACTGGTGGGACAACAGGTTTTTCGCTGCTCGAGAGACCTATGCACACATTAAATGGCAATTCCACCAAATCTGGTGTCAGCGAATTATGATGCAATGATACACATGGACACTGAAGACTATGTGGCTTTAAAGGCTGTCTGTACTAGTTTGGCTAGGAGGGATTAGACCACACAGGAAGGTCACTGACAGGTGGCTATCTCATCAACTCAGCTCTCAATTAACATAAGAAAAAGAGGATCATGGGGGGCCAATGGTCACCGATTAGGCATTGTTTTCTATACAGAGGGAGCAAGTAGCTCCAAGTAGTACAGTCGGCCTTTGATAATATCTTTATATCAAGCCTGTTTTCAATTATCACAACAAGCATTACATGCAGTACTTACTGTCTAGTGTACGTTCCACTGTAAGTGTAACAATCTTTGTCCGTAGGGATGAGCCTGTATATTGAGCTGAAAGAATACAATCAAAAATTGTAAATACATCATGCATAACTACACGTAAGACTGTAAAAGAATTGATAATGCAGAATACAGCTCATGTTCATTATTAAGTAAATTCATGTACTTCTTTTGCTATGTGCATTAATAAAGAAAACACATTATATCCAACTGATTTTTCTTCTTTTTCCTTTCTGCTAGTTCAAATATATGAGATTTTCGGCAAACCTTAGACCATTATAAGCCCACCGAGTTTCTCATTCATAATCTGATAGAAATGCGAATGCACTATGAGAGATTGGAAACACAAAGCATGAAGAAAATACAAAAAAAGAATATAAAACCGTTCAATTCTTGTATCCCTCAAATCAACAAAAACCTAATATGTATCTACTATTTTCAGAAGAATCATAACATAATTATTGGAATGATTAAGATGTGCCATTAGTCATAAGGATATGATGAGATCTACATATAATGTTGCCAATTTAAATCCAGCATTGAGAGTAAGGATCCCTTACCTTCGAGAGGTGACAATGTCTTGAAGGTATTGTTGCACATTAAATCATTTGAATGCACAACCACCACAACAAAGAAAAGGCCATTTTTATACATGTCCCTCTGTCAAAAAGAAAAGAAATGAAGACAAGAATGAATAACAAAGGGGATAATGAAAATGAAATTGCTTATGTAAAGTATGTACATGTGTGCCCAAACTTTATCGCTTTGATATACTTCATGGACGAGTGGATATGTCACCGGACTGTGGATCACAAGGTCTGCGGTTCAAGTCCTACCACGGCACCAATGTCCTTTGGCAAGACATTGATCTACAGTTGCCACTCTCCACCCAGGTGTTAAATGGGTACCCGGTAGGATGCGAAAGTTTATGTGGTTGGATGAGCAAATGTGCATTTGTAAAATGGCGACTGGCTGGAATGCTCCCCAGGCAGTGGAAAATGTGCATACATTGTGTGCGGGTAAGCCTGAATCCGATGACCGGGGTACTAATATACATGTATATGTAAAGCACTTAGGCACATCGTTGTATAGATGTATTGGGCGCTATATAAAAGCGGAATATTATTATTATTATTATCACAGTGCTCTATTAATATACAAGAGAGAACAATTGGTTTTCAAGTCAAAGGACATTGAAAGTAGATTGCACAATAACAGGGTTTTTTTTTGCCGTGCATCTAGACCGATTAAAATTTCACGTTGAAACTTCATGACTTTTTTCTCTCAAGTTTCCCGCATATTTAGATATAAAATTCACCCCGGTCGGACATGTAGAACTGATTTTAGAGGTCGATAATCGCTTGACCGTCACAAAAAACTGCAGATTTTGTACACGTTTCTATGTGATTCATACATCCAATGCCATGTAAACTCCAGATCTGTTATAATTGTTACATTGAATTATAATTTTGATTATTTCTTTGTTATAAGTTTATTTCAAACACTTCAGAGACAAATTCTTCTAAAATAAACAAAAACAAAAACAAATCAAAACAATAAAATACATAAGAATAAAAACAATGAAATACAAAAGAAATAAGTATATCTGGAAATACTAATTTGCATATTTGCATAATTTATGCAAATTAGTGATATATATATATTACTATCAAAACATGGATATGAATTAACTATATTAATTTGAAAGTATTTTTACAGAAAACCTGAATAAATCCTGTCATTTCTCCTGATTTCAGATGATAATCCCAATTTTTTACCAAAATTCGTCAAAAATTGGCATTTTTTTTTGTTGTTAAGTCATTTTTTTTTTTTTTTTACATT
Organism: Strongylocentrotus droebachiensis; assembly: GCA_035222895.1. Taxonomy (NCBI): domain Eukaryota; kingdom Metazoa; phylum Echinodermata; class Echinoidea; order Camarodonta; family Strongylocentrotidae; genus Strongylocentrotus; species Strongylocentrotus droebachiensis. The sequence goes on from JAVYIG010000673.1 coordinate 253,316, forward strand.
TTTATTCTACCCAACTTGTTTTACGACTGTGCCAATTTTCAAGTCAATTGGTCCATTATTTGCCGAGATCCGAGGGGGGGGGGGGCCAAAAAGGCCCCCCCCCCCCCCCCCCCCCATGGACTTAAGTGATCAAAATGACCCAATGGGATTAGATTAGGGTTAAGCTACATGTATAATGTATATCAGATATAAATATATGTTTTCAATCATTCTTTCATCCTTTTAAATACGTGGTTATCATCTATTCTTTATTTCATTTTCATTTTTTTTAATGTATTTTCCACTTAAATTGAAAATTCTTTTCACATATTTCTTGTAAATGATCAAGGTTAATTCTTGAATGATCAGTTATTTCATGGGGATACCGATTAATGTGTATTTTACCTTTTAATATGCTTGTTTATTCATCTAGTTTGTTTTTGCTGCTGTTATTTGTTTTATTCTTAACAGGGCCTCATGGAAGACCACCAAATAGGTGATATGTGCCACCCTGTATAAATATCAGAAATAAATAAATAAACTAAATAATTGTCCTATACTTACCGTGACTGTAATTGCTGCCTGCAAGGTCATCGTCTGAAAAATTCCCTCGTTGTAACGCACGGTGGAAACATCATCTAAGATCGGACACTGAGAGAAAATTGTCAATTAATCTCTCAAAAAATATTTCATATTTCTTCTTAACACTTGTCAGCAGAAAAGAGGCAGATCTCAGGCAGAATTAATAATAATAATAATAATAATACATTTATAGAGCGCAGAAACTATCCAACACTAAATATATATTCTACTGCGCTACAAGAGCTCCTGATATGCTTAAATTTACAGTTAATTGAAAAGATGTGCTTTCAATTATGATTTAAAGATATTCACAGATGGTGATTTCTAGACTTCAAATGGCAAGTTATTCCAGAGGTTTGGGACTGCACAAGCAAATGCTCGATCACCTAGCGTTATTTTTGTTTTGATAGATGGGATCTACAGCAACAAAGTTTCTCGGGAGCTGCGCAAGTTGCGATTATGATGATTAAGAATTGACAAATGGAAGAAGATTTCTCTCCCCTACAAGAGAAACAAAGACTCAGTGAAGTTGGAATGTGGAGGATATTTGATGCCAAATTTAATAAGAAGCAAAATCATCAAAATCAGTAAAATAAGATAATTTCTTTATAGTAAGCTGCCAAAAGCCAAAGCTGTAGAAAAATTCATCATTTATAGCTTTGAAAATGACTTGTAGTCTCAATGAAAAGCACAAGTACATGAAATAAAAGTTCTAGGTAATACAAAGTTTTGGTATGGGGTCATGAATTTGGTTCAAATGAACATATTGGAAGCATATGCAATCCTACAATATTCACCGATCGTTGTCGCGGTTGAAATCGAGTCTAAAGTTATGAAATTGTAAACAATAAACTCTTTATGTTGTATAGCTCCCTCTCAAGGTCAAGATTTTAATTAAGCTATAAAACAATGTTTCTTGGCTAAAATCGACCAATTAGCTACTCCCGTTTGGAAATTATATATCACAACTACATTTTCTGAGATTTTCATGGTCGCAGCTACCATTGTACGGCCATAGGCGCTACTTGAAATTTATCAAAATTTACTGGGAGCACCGGTAAATTTTTTATATTCCATTTTTCTCAAAAGCAAAAGTGTTTTAGGGGCTAAATTTTATAGTGCTTATAATACATCCACAGGGGCATCCAAATATATCAAAATTGTAAAGAATCACTCTCCACCCAATTTTCAAAATTTCCCCAAACTTTGTATTACCTTTAATCATAAATTAATAATTGATATAAATAGGAGGGGTGTTTTTTCCCTGTGAACAACAGTATCAGTTTTTAAAGGCCAGTCCCATAGACCTCACCTATAAATCAGCCTCCTGATTTTTTTTGGTGCAAATTAAATTAGACATGAAATCCATCTGATAAAATCATTGTTGAAGACTCACAAACTACACATGCCACAATCAGAGGGATATGACTTCCAGAATTGATATAATTTCTTGTTCATTTTGTTTAAATTTCCTGGAAAAAACATTCTGATTTTTATTTCACCATTATGTATTTATTATGTACACTGTACATGTATGTCTTTTGTGTTGTTTACGTTATGAGGGGCCCCCAAGTATAACTACTAACAGGGCTACCCTGTTAATATAATACCACATAAATAAATAAATAATAAAAACATACATACATACATAACTAAATTTATTAATAAATGAATTTGTTCAGGCAGGTGGTATACAAGATCCCTTTTTTCACATCAAATTAATTGAAGACCAATAAGTAGATTATTAATGAGAGGGAGGGGGGGGGCAAGAAAGGAAAAGAAAGAGGAGGGATGGGGCAGAGAAAAACAGATAATGTTGAGAGAAAGAAACAAGGGATTTCAATATTGAACAAAAAAGAGAAAATTTGTTCAGGCAAGTGGTTTACAAGAGACCTTTTCCCATATTGAATTCATTGGAGACCAATATTAAGGAGATTAAGAAATGAGAGAGGGTCAAGAAAGGAAGAGAAAGAGGAGGGATGGGGCAAAGAAAAAAAAGATAATGTTGAGAGAAAGAAACAAGGAGAGGGATTTCAAGATTGATCAAAATAGGGAAAATAGACAAATTAAAAAGAGAAATGGAGGGAGGATGAAAGAAACAAGACAAGGTGGTACATTATGTATACATGTACATGTATGTATATTACTTTTACCAGTTGAAGGGGGTAGGTTCAACAAGCATACTCACCTTTGCATCCTGTACTGAAAGATAGGCACATGTTTTATTCGGGGACTTGGCTCTCACCAGTACCATATCGACTCCCTCTGGAAATTCATATTGATAATACTGTACACACACACAAAAAGATAAATAATGAAAACATAGTTACATGTAATAAAAGAGAGAATAATCTGTTTCAAATCAAAATTCAGCAAATTGTTTTGCCATGTATGTTAAAATTATTACAAAATTTCTTTTAGCTTGGCAAATTCATTAACTTTACATTAAGCCTACTACTGTCAGTAAATCTGGGTGGTCTGTAGCAGAAAAGATTTCTAAACGAGATCAAAATTAAATGACTAATTATAAATTCAAGAAAAACAAGGAAGGAAGGCATGCAATTAACTAACATTTTCCACTGCAGGTAAGTAACATTATACTCCTGATTTAAAAAAAAACAAACATTTATACTGATTTTGTTCTCACTTTTGATGCTATATTTACATGCAGAACATGTAGTAATGTAATGCATTATTGGCTGCCAGTCAACTCTCAATTGGCTTATTAAAGTGGATTACTTAAAGAGAATACAATTAAGACTTTAATTAAAAGAGGGTAATTAATCATCAACAATCGAACATACTGTATCAAGGGTAATGGCAGCATTCATTCCTTAGGCTGGATTAAGTATAAACACACTTTCTTAAATTTGAGTTCAGGGGGGCATTTCACAAAACTTGTCATCAGTGACAAATGACAATTTGTGTTATAAGCTACTGAAATCCTTGCTTTTGTTTGGTTATCAGTAGATGTGTCACTGATTTTTGTTATTTGTCATTGAAAAAAGGCTTTGTGAAATGCCCCCCTGGTCAGGCAATTGCATCATGAAAGAAACGGTGTGGAATCGATCAGAAAAGGTTGATCATCTAGCATATACATGTAAGTATTGGTGTGTACTGCAAGGTTCTGGAGTCATCCAAATGATAAGAAATTTGGCCCAGTCTTGGTAAAGTAACAAGCAATGTTCACAGAAAGATGTACCGGTATAATAGGACTACACAAACATGTGGCATACAAATCGGGCCTCAGTTTTAAAATGTTACTTGTCATATTTAGAATACTGAGGAGGCATTTGAAGAGCCATGGTTTTTCAGTGGAAAACCTTTCTCTGATATTCTTCCACACTTGCATAATAACAATGATAATGCTCACAAATTATTGTTCACCTCTCCCACGAACTCAACCTTCTCTTTAATTTACTTGAATATCCATCTTCATTGATTGGTGCTTACAGTAAAAAAAAAAAAAAAAAAGGAACAAATTGTACTTGTAAATCACATATGATGGAAACCATGATAAAATCATTGATACTTTCTGTACATGAAAATTGTACCTTTAGATGGAAGGATGTTCAGAATAACAAAACTTTGGAAGAATAAACTTTTGGACTAACACATCAAACAATCAGATTCATGCATACCATTTTATTGACAGAGTCATGAACAGCTTGGTACGGCAAATTCGTGTTTAGAAAAGGAGAAATTTCTTTCCACTCCCCCCTCCCCCTTCCCCAGTATGTATTCAGGGGGGGGGGGAGGGCTAATTACTGGAACCAACCAAAAATGTGAAATCTCTTACCTGAGGTGCGGATGGATCACTTAAGAATGTGATATTTTTATTGGATCTGAAGAGAAAAAGGGAGAAATATTAATATTAACAATAAATTTGATACTGATACGAAGCAGATGTTAGTTCATGCAGATCTCCAAAAGAAATACACCTGTACCATGTACATTTTGTACATGTGCTCTATGAAATATCTTGTTTCTCCCTTATCTCTCTCTCTCTCTCTTTCTCTCTCTCTCTCTCTCTCTCTCTGTAGTTCTACCTTTTCCTCCCTCTCTTTTTGTAATAGTTTATTTTTTTATTAAAAAAGTTTCATTATTGCCATTTTGGGGTTAAACCCACCTATGAACAACTCAGTAAGTGTAAATGGCATTCAGAGATGGAAGACCAATGAGTCTAATTAATGTACAGTTCATTCATATTAATACATACCGGTTTAATAATAGAGAGAGAAGAAATAACACTGTTGCCAATTTAAATTTAAACTTACTGCAGGTTGAAATCACCTACGAACATCCCAGTCAGGGTGAAATTGACTTCAATGGCGGATGACGTGCTGACGACCACAATGATGGTTTCCTCCACGCTGGCGTTAAGGTTGGAGGAATCAGGACACAGAGTCTTGCTTACTGAGCCGTATTTTTGGCTGAGGATATAGAAAAACAAAGGATTTATAATAATAATGATATTTGCATTATGTTTACGTTTCTAAACGCTTTACATTATTATGATCACAGTCATGACATGATATCCACACGTTCTGCTCCATGGATAGTGTTCCAGCCAGGCGCTATTTATATTTTAGCACCCCTAAATATATATGTGGGTCTCCTCTCCCCCCCCCCCCCCCCCTCCTCCTCTCTCCTCCCTCCCTCCTTCTCCTCCTCCTCCTCCTCCTCCTCCTCCTCCTTTTTTCTACTTTTTTTTGTTCTGTTTCTTCTTCTTTTGTCTTATTACTAATGCTTCCTTTGTGTTAATACACAAATTCATAGCCACTTCGAGAACCCATACAAATTCTCCTTCATGTATCTTACCCGTCAGGTGAGACATAAGGCACAGTATAGGACAAGACACTCCGGGTTTGTTTCACCACCAGGAGGACCGGGAAGTCTGGCACCGCATCATCACTGAGGAATTGGAATCGGATCGCCTCGTCCTGAAAAAAGTTGAAGAGTGGGAAAACATGAAAGACTTTAAAACCAGATTTGTGTCCATGTGCAAAAAAGGGCAATCGCTTTTCCTAAACCCTGCAACAAGTTAATGTACAATGTGGGATAAAGTCAAAGTTGTTTATGTTTTAGTTTATGTTCAAGGTAAAGCAACGTGTGAAGATTAAGAACACTACTGTAACAGCTATGTACAGTATTTCACGTTATCTTTTGAATTTTGAAATCAGGGCATTTGAAAGCAATCCTTTACAGAATCATGTCCACTGTCTTAATATTCTTCCAAACCAACATAGAAAGGATGAGACGGCTCACAAATTATCCATCACGTTGTAATTACAAAGTAATGAATTGGCTTTTTATACCATTCCAAAGATTAAGTGTTCAAAGATTTTTTAAAGCCTGTTTTATGTCTTATTTTCATGGAAAAAAGTTGGGAAAATTCAAAAATTGGTTGGGAGAATTTCTGTTTCTAGAGGGTGTTGCACAGTGATGCTTTCAAAGAAAGCCATACCTGTACATATCTTTGTGGTTTCAGGTTTTTTTTCAGGATTTTTTGCCTGTTAGAGGGTTAGTACACTGTACAGTAGGTAATAATAAAAACTGTGCTTATAAAGCGCTTGTAAACCACCAAAGTAACATTTAATACAAAAATTTGCAGTTTTTTCATCAACCTTCAACAATGTTTAATACCGGTTCAATTTAAGTCCTGCTCAAACTCAGCCGAACAGTCTCCAAAGCATCCATCACTGTAACCACCTCAGACTGAGAACATTGATAAATCAGCTCTCTAATAATGTTCTTGATAAATTATGCATAGTGGATGGGAGCAAGGCGAGAAGAAGATTGACGATCAAGACACCGCAGTCAGGCATGGTCGGCAATGCAGCATGCTAACAGCGCGACTTCATCTCCTAGCCAAATTAAGTCTTAAATCATCCATCTCCCTCCCCCCCCCCCTCCCCCACCCCCTCCCCCTCTTTTAGAGTTCACACTATACAGGTGCATATAGCAAAACTCATTGTACAGCTACGCAAAACCATGCAGTTATTTACGACAAGAATTTGTGTGGGTTGTTTTTGTCTGAACATAATATGGAAATGAAAAGTGAAATATATGATTAAGTATTGTTTCAAATGAAAACCATACAGCTAGGATACCACGAGGTTTCTGGTGGTTTTTTAGTTGTTGTCTGATGTTGTATGGAAATGTACATGTAAAGTGAAACACATCGTTTAAACAATGTTAAATCTGAGATGCATGGCCCTACGTGTTATCAGAGTCTGTGATATGATGTAATATTGAAGACCAAAAATATTGCGCTTCAAAATGGTCATGAAGTGCCTCAAAAAGTAAAAATCTTTGAGTGACCGGTTTTACCATACTCAATTTCCCTAATAGACTGTTATAAAAACCGTTAGGAAAAGGAAAAATTAAATTTTAATTTCCAATCGTAAATATTTTGATAATCAGTCAGGAAATCGGCGTGTAAAAGTCATGGGATTCCTGACTGACCTAAAGGTTTATAATTATAATTGCAGCATGAGGTAAATCCAGGATGTTGTTTCAGAATCTGAGGCAATGTTACCGAGTCACTTAAGATCATTTCAAATGAAAACCATACAGCTAGGATACCACGAGGTTTCTGGTGTTTTTTTTGTTGTTGTTGTCTGAAACATCATATGGAAATGTAAAGCGAAACAATGGTTTCAATTGAAAACTTAATAATAGAGAATCAAGGTCCACTTCCTACATGTATGTGAACATCTTATGATCAAGCAAACAACACATAACTGGGAGGGGCTTATAAGGCCTGTTCTCATCAGCTCGAGTTTGCCAAATAACCCATCTATTTTAACTATCCCGATTGCAAATCATCCAGCTAATCTGCATCTTTATCAGCCTGCAGTTGCAATTGGCGAGATATTTGGTCGAAATGATCATCCCAAGATATCTTGGGCTAGTTTGCAAAATATCCCGCTATTTGTCCGGTGCCTCTTCACCAGCCCGAAGACTCGCACTATGCCCGAACGCTGAGCAAAATATCTTGAAGCTAATTTCTTGAGCTCAAGTTTCAAGTTTCGAGTTTCAAGGTCGAGTTTTGAGCTGATAAAAACGTGATTTGTAACTTTAGGCTTATTTCACAAATCAGAAATAGCGGGCTATTCGGCAATCTCGAGCTGATGAAAACTTGACTATTGTGAGGTCACACTTGTGATTAACCAGCTGTTAGCTGAGTTGACACTAAGCATAATGACCACTTTAAAACATAAATGTTAAACTGACCTCTCCAAAACTAGTTTCATTTTCGCTACACAATGCTTCTTGATAACTTTTCTTTCCAATGTAAGCACGCCTTTCAGTATTCACTGATTCTTTTATGTATTGTTTCTTTTTACGAGTTTTGTGGACGTGCTTCTGCCATTAACGACCACATCTAAGATTTCAGTCTATCTGATGACTGTATTAAAGGCATGTAGTCCTGCTACATATAAAGCTTGAATCACATGAAACATTGAAGAACGTGATATTTGTATTCGTCAATTCATGTTAACGATTCCATTATAATCAAGTTGAAAATTACTTGGTAATGTATCTTGGACTAGAAAGTTCTGAAGGTGTAAACAGGGAAAGGGTATGTATCTGGGAAATCTTCCTCTGTCTCAATTAAGAGTAAATTAAACAAGGGACCACCATTTAATGCATAATTAATCAATGAAAAAGAGTGCCTAACCTTTGAGATGACACAATGCAAATACAACTGCTAAGGGAAGCAACTCATAGATAACACTAATTTTAAAGTAATAACCACGTTTATAAAGCTTGTTTATCATGAAAAATCTAACAAAATGATGTCAATACATATTCACAATTCCTTTTATTAAGTAGGAAAACACTTGATAGTGTATACATTTCTTATGGTGTGAAGAGGGCATGTAATGGAGAAATCTGGCTTTGAAATGACACCTACATGTAGCACGTTTCAAGTTGAAATATACTTGGTAACGTATACATTTCTTATGGTGTGAAGAGGGCACGTAATGGAGAAATCTGGCTCTGCCTCCATTTAGAATAAATTAAACTTAGCACGTTTCAAGCTGATAAATACTTGGTAACAAATAAATTTCTTATGGTGTGAAGAGGGCAGGTACAATGTACATGTATGGAGAAATCTGGCTTTGAAATGACACTCAGTACGTTTCAGGTTGAAAAATACTTGTTAACGTATACATTTCTTAAAGTATGCAGAGGGCATGTAATGGAGAAATCTGGCTTTGTCTCCATTAGGAGTTAATGACATCCAGCATGTTTCAAGTTGAAAAATACTTGGTAAACTATCAATTTTGTATACGGTAGTGTGAAGAGGGCATGTGACAGAGAAATTTGGCTTTGAAATGACACTTACATGTAATACGTTTCAAGTTGAAAAATACTTACCGGTAGTACTTGGTAACATAAACATTTCTTATGGTGTGAAGAGGGCATGTAATTGAGAAATCTGGCTTTGTCTCCATTAAGAGTAAATTACACCTACTGTAGCACGCCTGACTGGCCTCCAATCCATACTTCACTGCCCACCAACCTCCAGATGCTAATAAGATATTGATGAACTACTGTCTACTGGCTATAGATGCAAGGCTTCTATGCTAGTGTAGACTAGGCTACTACTTTTATATACTGTGTGAAATAAGACTGCTGTGTGTCTACTGAATTAGAAAGTGTCACTTCAATAATGTAACAAAAAATGTGTAAAATGAAGAAGAAAGAAAATATGTGAATGCGAAGGGGAAAAAGTGTACAAGTCAACAGATTGAACAGAGTGTATGAACAGTTTGAACAACTAAATTATTTAATACCCTTCAGAGTTTTGTAATTTGTTAAGTGTGCGAAAACTTGATTTGTCCCTATTTATGTTTCTTGAGAATGTGACATCCAGTAAAGCTTACATCTAAAGGTATTCAACAAAGGCCCTAATTCTACTAGTCTCCCTTTTATTTTTGATGTGTGAAAAACACAACAAATATCAAATTTACAAGGAGTATGAAATAATTAGTATGAATAATAACTGTATACCCAGTGAAACCTGTTAACCACTGAAAAAGAAATAGAAAGTGGTCTTTAAAGGCAGGTAGTCTTTATAGACAGGTTATTTCAATCACTTCACTGCCCGCCCCCCCCCCCCCCAACCCCAATCCCCAGATGCTTATAAGATATTGATGGACTACTAACTAGTGACTACTAAGATTGAAGGTTAATGATGACCTACACATACAGGTACACCCATCCATATCTGAGCATTTAATTGTATCCACCTTTACCACTGTGTATACATTTCATATTTTTTATGAAAGAAGATACATGTAAGTTGAATTATGCCTTTTCCATGATAGCTCATCATAGTTTGAAAGAGTATAGCATGTACATGTAGTATCCGTGTGTACTGTACATGTACAGCATATTGTCTACTACATGTAATTAATATGGCTACTACTGTTGTCATGTTCATCCGACATAGAAAAACATCATTTTTTAATGCTACAAAAAGACAAAATACTCAATTGATGAAAGGCAGAATCTATGTAAATATGAAAATCAAGTTTTAGACCCTCTGCATACATGAGATACAATATTGGATTCATTAAGTAATTCTCTTTTTAAAATGAGAGAAAAATGTTGTGGTTGGACATACTGTACCGTATACACATTTTATGTACATCAGAGATAAATTTGTCCATACGTCCGACATTGTATGAGCAAGCAAATCTAATAGTGAGGTTAATTGTGGCCCATATTGGTCCAAAGTAAAAAGCTCTGGAATTCTCAAAGTTTCGCATAATTGTTAATGTAACAATCAGGCTATATATGCAAATTAGCGAGTTGATGATGTCATCCCCTCATCTACCTCCTCATTTTTATATCCTGTACATTTGTACATTTATTTTTGGACACGCCGTTATACAAATTTTCCTTGATTATAATATTACAATAGGTTACAGTATTTGTTATTAGATCTAGATGAGGTATTACAAGTGCCAGACAGTAGAGGTACACTTATAGTATGGAAGACTGCCTCTAATGGCAGAGACTTTTGTCAAGGTTTGGGTCAGCTATTCTGTTTAGGAGACAGTCCTACCGTTTTGGAAACCAGTTTCCAAATTATGTCAATTTTATTAAAGAAACGGTTATTCCTGTCTAATATGATGGGGATATCATCAAAGTTTTTTTGAAAAATGTCCAAAAATATTATGAATGTGATATTTGATCCATAAAAGTTCAATTATTCCGCAATTAAGAGCAACATTGTAGATCAAAGATTCCAAACATATTGGCAGTCTCAAAATTTGATGTCGGATCGGAATGTGCTGCAACTCACAAAAAGTTGTTAAAAACGTGCACAGGAGTTTACAGCTAATTTATCACTACCGCCTCTAGCCTAGGGTCTATACAGCGACTGCAAACTCTGAAGTACAGTATATCGTACAGGTAATTTTTTAAAATTGATTTTGAATGTCATTTGATATATTTTCTTTCCAATCATCATTTTTTTCTAAATCAAACTGTAATTTAATCTAGATCATAAAAGAATACCCAATTAACAGTAGGGGTGCTAGTTCGAGAATATGGAACGTCTTCGTAAATGGGGACAGATGCGTCTGCAGAAATAAGGATCGTCCGCATTTCGCTGAAGATTCTGATTTCTGATCTGCACGTTGGCGATGCGAAAAGACGGATTCCACAATGATTTTCTTGATGCATTTACATTGACTTTGTACCGACTACGGAGACTTTCACGTTATGAGCATTAAATCCTCGGGAAGACGGACAATTTACCCATAAAAGTAGACAGTAAACTGGGGGTATTTTATTACGCGGAATCCACTTTTCGCATCGCCACCGCGCGGATCAGGAATCCAAAACCCACATACTGTAGCGCTGAAGAAGAAAAAACGTTTGCGAAAATGCAGACGATCCTCATCCTCTGACCAGTGCCCCTACTGTAATATGAAGGGGTGACCAAAGTTTGTGGACATTTTAAAACATATTACAAAATGTGATATTTCATTCATTATTTCTCATATTCTACACAAATTTATTTACTTCAAACTATTACCAATCCAAATGGACGGCAAAGTTATTTACCATGTTTACTACAGATTGATTGAACTAGAAAATTTATTGTCGAAGGATTTCAGAGATATCGCGATCTAAAAATTTGATGTCCGATCATGCGTGCGCGCTGCATCTAAAAAGTCATAAAATCAACAAGACCTAACTTCACCCACGGGGGTTTAAAGTTGATTTATCAAAAAATGTGATCCATCAAAAATAAGGTAATATCATAATTTGCAAGGCAAGATATCATACAATCAGTTGGTACCACTTTTTACTCACAATTTGAGGAAATCTGCTCTCAAATTGAAGATTTTCAGACCCTTATCGGTAACTTGATAATTTTTCGGAGCGGACGCAAAAGATTGCAAAATTTGCCGATCTTTTGTCAATATTTTCACAATTACGTACCCAATTCCAAAGAAAATATCAGTAGAGTCGACTGGGTAATTTTATGTTTCTCGTTCCATTGGTGATATCAGATTCTCGAAATCTTACTGATTTTTTGAGATAGCGAACTTAGGTCACGCGCAAACTTTGGTCACACCACCATACTGATTAATTGAGCCAGTGCCAGGGGCAGGGGCGATGGCAAACTTTTTGCTGGATTCCAGCTTATAGGGATTATCTGAGATACACGGCCCTACGCGTTATCAATGTCTGTGATATAGTGTAATATTGAAGCCCTAAAAAAACTGCACTTCAAAATGATCGAGAAGTGCCTCAAAAAAGTAAAAATCTTTGAGTGACCGGTTTTACCATACTCTTTTTCCCCAATAGACTGTAGTGTTATGAAAACCGTCAGGCGAACGGTTTTCAAAATTTGTAATTCCAATCATAAATATCTTGATAATCAGACAAGTGATCGGCTTGTAAAAGTCATGGGGTTCCTGACTGACCTAAAGGTTTATAATTATCATTGCATCATGAGCTAAATCCAGAATGTTGTTTCAGAATCTGAGAGTGAGACAAAGTTACCGGATCCCTTCAAAAGTTAAAGTCAGTTAAGTGTTTAATACTTAATCTCCCCCAGCTCGGACAGGAGAAGGTTCACAAATGCCAGTTTTATTAAAGATACCACCCAGTTATTTGCTTATTTCTATCTTGTACATAACATGCGTAATGCATCGTTCACAATCACATAAAACTGAACCATATCACTATCACTACCAGAACCAGTTTATCACGCACTGCTGCACTCGCACTCATACTACTCGCAGTTTACGAATTACGATACCGTACCATTGACGTGTTGTGTGTGAACGTGTACAGCTTATCGAAGCCTGCCGATACATTTCCCGAATAGGTTTTGTTGAAAACCGCCTGGATTCCCGGGCTCGTGGCACTGGAAAATAAAGGACCTATGTGCAGAATGACGCCCAGACATATGCACAGTCGAATCACTCCCATCTTGGATGTCATCTTAGCTTTTTGAGAGAGTTAGAGTTTGCAACGTATATTTTGAATATTATTTTCACAACAAATCTGCAGCAGCTAGCAGCTGTGTCAATCAACGTAGGACGTCATGTGAATCGCAACATTTTATTGTGCATGCAGGATATTTTGTTTCGTTTCATGTGCTGCCCTCTATCAGCAGATAAGAGGGACAGGACTGGGGAAACCCCCTAACATTTGGCGTGCGTTTGGGGGAGGGGAGGGGGGGGGGGGTAGGGATACAAAACAAATCGTATAGGCCAAAGCTTTGAACAGCAGTCTATCAGGGTCGTACGTTAGGGGGTGTAAAACAAATCAAATGAGCTTTGAACAGCAGTATATCACTATCCTTGACAGGTAGAAGGAAATATGAATCGACCAGCCTTTTAATAATTCTATCAGATTCTATTCAGGTGGGGGGGGGGGGCGGATTGGCACAAAGTAAAAACATATATTGAGTGCAATAAGGGAACGTGCATGCCCATACTATTTTAGACCCCCAAAAGTGACTCCTACGTTTACATTTCTTCCCCTTTTTCTTAGCATGGCAGGTAATTTTGGAATTAAATAGTACCAACAAATTCATAGGAATAAAAAATGTTTTTGATGTTGATGACGCTGTTGCCTTTATGCTAATCGTGCTCCTTGCAAATGACAAAGATTTTCCAGAAAATCCTGCATTAACAGCCGGAGTTATTTACGTCTATTACGTAATCAACTAATAATTGAATTGATTAAAATTTCCTTTCTATATCGCCTTTTTCGCCCCCCCCCCTCATCTCTCTCTCTCTCTCTCTCTCTCTCTCTCGCTATCTCTCTCTCTCTCGCTATCTCTCTCTCTATGTCGCTATCTCTCTCTCTCTCTCTCTCTCTCTCTCTCTCATTCTCTCTCTCTCTTTTTCTAGTCTCCTATTTAGTGTATTTGACAGCCTATTCATTGTCATTGTCAAACAAAATGATTTGTGAAGAATTTCGTTAGAGGAAAATAAAATGTGAAGTTTCATCAATCACCTTCTTTCAAGCAGTATCACTCCGTAAATGTAAAATACTAAATCAATTAATAAGCGATGTAAACTAAATACAGATTTAGTAATTGCTTTTACACCTTTTATTGCAGCTTTTAAAATGAATATTTAACACGCATGCTGATGCTTATAATTTTGGAAAATGATCTTCAAAATTGAAGTATGTATATATTCATTTTCCTTTTAAACGACTAACACTTTACATAGACGACGAAAAATTAGTTTCAATAACTGTGTCTTTGATTACATTTTTTTTTTAAATGAAGATTCATTATTCCTAATATTCATAATTCCAAAATAATCGTCATTTCGGATGATCTTAATTGCGTAAATGAATAAGGGTTCATAAGTCCGAAAATAAAAATCTTCAGAAAACCTTATGAACCCCTTTTGAAATAATGCAAGAAATGTTTGGGATTTCGAATCCTATTTCACTTCCAGAATTATGATTCCCCCTGGTATGAATTTGTTTTATTTCGGAATTATAAAAAACGGTTGCAGTTTTTTATTGGTAGTACAAATACCACTTAATAAAAAAAGTTTAGCCAATCGAAAAACTTATGTTGTTTTTTTGTTCATGCTAAGACGAAATTAGAAATCACAGAATAAAGAAATAGGAATGTTAACAGTTAATACAATAAATAACTTTCTTTTCTTGGCATCACCTCGTTATTCTTTTGTTTTCCATTATCTTCTTAACAATTGTATTATGTACACTCATTGTGCATTTAAACAATGGGATAGTAAGGCCGGGGGCTGTACATGTAGAGCCTGTAGTCATTTCGACATTTTACAAAATGTAGACAAACGTTCCATCATCTTACGAACAGCGACAAGTTACCCTTAATTCTGTTTATAATCTATTTGTATTCCAGTGACAAAAATAAAAAAGACTATTATTGGATACAAAATGCATCACGAGAAATGTCATTGTTATACATAATTGTAGTTAGTATTGCAGCTGCACATTTCATTTATTTCCACAATAACAGCAAATTAAATTTACAAAGCTTTTCGTTTTTTTAAATATATACAAACGAGAAATATACATAATATTGTACGCGCAATGCAGTAAAAGTATACAATTGAGACTAAGAAGATAATTGCTTACTGTATTGCGAAGGAAACCTATAAATACATAACTTATAACATAACATATCATGGTATCATCCCGGGGGTATCATAAAGTAGAAAATGCATGGAAAAGAAAAGATGGGGAAAATGGGACAATACAAAACAAGACAATATTGGTGGGAGAGGGCGGGGGCTCTATAGTCTCGGATACGGAGTGAAAATAATAAAGGGCCCGGTTCCGTTACGTAATACCTATTCCACTTTATATATCATCATCAACCAAGCATGGAAGAATAGCCTTTTGCAATGATACAGAACTATACATTTAAATGTAGCTATAAATAGTATAAGGTTAATCATATTCATATTCATATTCATATTTATTTATATTTATTTGTATTTATATTTAATAGATCACGAAGATCAGTAGTAGATGAATGAAAACATCACAGAATATAATTAGCATACATCATTGTCGTACACAATGTTGCTGCGTATAATCTTTTTTTAGCAAGCTCAAAATGATAGCACTTTGTTGCTTGCAATTCCGTAACCACCACTTTATTCCCTTGGGCAGACATCTCCTCGTGTACACCTCGTAGTACTTCTTGGAGGTGTAGGCGATGTAGGAGTGGTAGGTGTTGTTGGTGTCGTAGGTATTGTAGGAGTCGTAGGTGTAGTAGGAGTGGTGGGAGTCGTAGGTGTTGTGGGCGTCGTCGGAGTGGTAGGGTTTGTCGGAGTTGTCGGCGTAGTTGGAGTGGTAGGTGTTGTAGGATTGGTGGGCGTTGTAGGCGTTGTGGGAACGGTAGGGGTGGTGACAATCGTAGGAGTAGTAGCTGTTGTAGGAGTTGTAGGTGAAGTTGGTGTCGTGGGCGTTGTAGGCATCGCGGTAGTAGTTGCGACTGTTGTTGGTGGTGGTTGTGGTGTCGTGGGTATCGTTGTTATTACTCTTGTTGATGGAACAACTTGTGTTGTTCTTCCCGTTGTCCTAAGAGTGGTCCCAGCGGTTGAGGGTCTAAGGGGCGTAATGGTAGGTAATGTTGCCACTGTTGTGGTAGATGTGGTAGGCGGGGTTGGTCGAGGAGATTTCCCTTTGAAACGCTCTTCAGATGAGTCACTGTTACCACTTTTGCTACCACTACTGCTACCACCGCTGTCGCTCCCGGAGCGTCTCCCGCGATAGCTCTTCCCACTGAACTTGGGGCTCCAAGGTCTGATTCTGTTTTCTGTAGGAGTACCTGCAACGAGATTCAATACAAGAGAAAATCTAGAGGTGTTGTGGACTAGTGGATAAGTCACCCGACTGCAGATCCGTTGCACAAGGTACGGGGTTCAATGGCACTAATGTCCTTTGGCAAGACGCTAATCTACATTTGCCACTCTCCACCCAGGTGTTAATGGCTACCTGATATGCTTGAGCGCTAGTTACTTTGGCAGCTCGGCTACGACCAGGTAATATGTGTAAAGCGCCATGAGCGTCAGAACCTGACGGATACCGGCGCTATATAAATATCAACATTTGTATTATTATTAAACATAAATAAAATAAAAAGTGAAGGTTACCGGATAATAAATATAACTGTGAGTGTATCTTCTCAATTCATAATTTAATGAATTCACTTTTATTGAGTAATTCTTCCTGTGAATACAATGTGTCTTACAATGTTCGAATTTGTATGATTGTAGGATCGTTTTATGTATAATTCAAATTCAAGTTCAAAGTTTATTCAACACTATTCATGAAAACATTTAAAACATACATTTACAGAATGGAATGCTAAAAAGAACAAGATATCGATTACAAAAAATACGATGGCAATTAATGAGAGCATTCGGGATAGGCAGTTGGAACCAATTCAAGTTCACTTGGATTAATCATAATTAATTACAATGGTCTGAAGGTTTTAATTCGACTTGCCAGAAAGAAAAGGAAAAGAAAACTCGTTTTCACATTTCTATGAATTCAGATTATTAGAGATTGATGTCTGCTTAACGTGGCAAAGATAATTTGTTTGTTTTCATTCCAAACAGAGATGTAAAAAGTTTATCTGTGCTATGTAAATTAACCGCGATCGAGAGATTACAACATTACTAAAATAAGAAATATCAAAAATAAAAGGCAAATGATGATTAAAAAAGGATTTTGCGGAATGCAAGAATTGTTGAGGAAAACGCTTATTCATGAATAGAAGGATTCTTCAACAAGCGCGTCCGAATCGTTTTAGGCACTTGTGCTCATTAATGAATGGAAGATGATTTAATTTACGTGCATGGGGGGTTTTAATCAATTTTCCACACGACGGCCAATATTTAATATTCAAAAGAATGTTCACGTTTAAGGCCAATGTTTATTTTTAGTTACCCCCCACAATGTATCGCCCTCTTTAATACATCAACATGACGTTATCAATTACGTAGTTTTGGCTCCGAAACAAGTATACTGATCGACAAGTATGATAAATGAGTTTAAGTGATTCTGGATTTGGTAGACTACTATACAATTTAAGCGAATGTCGTGAGATACATGTAAATGCTACAGAAACTTCCAAACACGGGGGGGGGGGGGCGATTGGTGAGATGTTTCTCTCCTCACTTATACATATTTACCGCACATTCGTTCCGCATATAATTATATCAACTCGTTTATACTCGCAAACAAAATATTGCTTTCGCTTTCGTTCATTGTCGAGATTTGAGACAATTTTGTTTCTAACAGAGGAGTATTGGATTTAAAAAAAAAAAAATCAAAATAATGCTCATTTCCACCACACAAAGCACTCTAGCTAGTTCACATATTTTCGGTGCTCACAAGCATTCAAGGAACTCCTTTCCGACCGGTACCCATTCCTGGGTGGAGAGTGGCAAATGAAGATTAATGTTTGTCAAAGGACAGCAGTGTCACGCCGTGGTTCGAACCCCCAACCTTGCATCCCCAGTCAAGTGCTTAAACCACTCGACCACGACACCCCTACATGAAGTATCTTTATTGTCTCGAAACAAGACTATTGAAGGACGGCACAAGGAAAAATAGGTTAAGTCAATAGGACAGCAGGAAATCATGTATTAAATGAATACTACTCAGAATATAATGTGTTTATTCGTCAAGGTTATAACATGAGGCACCATGGTCGTTTAGGTGAATAAGCTCTTGACACTGATCATTCAATGTTTGAGAAAGTTGGCAAATGTTATCATCGTTTGTTCTAATTATAAATCATATTCAATTAAAAAGCTACTTGTTTGTGTTAGCGTAAAAGACATTATAATATAACATCTGAGAATCAGTGACTTTGATAGCCGTTAACATAATTATACAGCAAATAAAATGTAAGGTTTTTTGTAGGCTCATTAAAGCTTAGTTGATTAACAATCCTTCGGTTCATTATTATACCGCTGTCATCATCATGATCATTATTGGAGGCGAATGAGATGATATACGGAGGAGAGGAAGAGGAGGGAGAGGAGGAGAGAAGGAGGAGGAGGATGAGGAGGAGGAGGAGAAGGAGGAGGAGGAGGAGGAGAAGGAGGAGAAGGATGAGGAGGAGGAGGGGAGGAGGAGGAGGAGGAGGAGGAGGAGGAGAAGGAGGAGGGAGAGGAGGAGAGAAGGAGGAGGAGGAGGAGGAGAAGGAGGAGGAGGAGGAGGAGAAGGAGGAGAAGGATGAGGAGGAGGAGGGGAGGAGGAGGAGGAGGAGGAGGAGGAGGAGGAGAAGGAGGAGGAGGAGGAGGAGGAGGAGGGAGGAGGAAAACAGATACGAGGAAGTAAAGGAGAATAGATTGAAACGGTAATAATAAAATAACTTAAAAAAGCGAAAGAGAAGAATGATGGAGATGAGAGGAGGAGGAAAAGGAGAAGAAAGAGGAGAAGGAGGTAGTTAACGAGAAGTGGAGAATTAAGGCGGAGGAGGAGGTGGTATATAAGCAGCAAGGAGATTGCGGGTGAAGAGGAAGATAAATAGTAGAGGTGGAGGGAAGGCGGAGGAGGAGGAGGAGGAGGAGCTAGGAAAGGAGGAGGAGGAATTAAGAGCACTGGTCTGGCCTGTATACGTACCATTTACCATTTCAGTATGGAGCAGAGCTGAGATATTAAGTACGATGGTAATCAGAAACCCAAGGTTCATCTGCGGAAAAACAAGAAAATAATTTGTTATGACGAATTGAGATGATAATCTGAGCCTCTGAGGGCATTACTAAATACCATGAAAAACCATCGTAGCCATATTTTCAATCTGACTGCTTTGCGTGATATTTGGAAATTTGCTTGACAGCTGGTCACTCAAAAATCAAAATCATCACTTCGTTCCGACTGATTTTATCAGTCATTATTTTGTCAACGTGTTCCTCTGTATTGAGCATGAAAGGGGACAATACAAAAATACAGAAGAAGAAGAAGCAAGAAAGAGAGAGAGAGAGAGAGAGAGAAAGAGAAATAGAAAGAGAAAGGGAAAGAGAGAGAGAGAGAGAAAGAGAGAGAGAGAGAGAGAGAGAGAAAGAGAAGAAAAGAAGAAAGAAAGGAAGAAAAGAAGAGAGAGATAAAGAAAGAAACAACATACAAACGAGATCAATCAAAAGCCACAATAGTAATATAATCCTCCCCTTTCCAGGGAATAACCAAAGCCTACGTGTAGTGATCAAGAGACAAAGGAGAGGAGAGATGGGGGGGGGGCAGAGAGAGAGAGAGAGAGAGAGGGGGGTAGGGAGAGAGAGACAGACGGACAGACAGAGAGACTGAGCCAGGCAAGGCAGACAAACAGACTGAAAAAGAGAGGGAGGGAGATCGAGAGAGAGAGAGAGAGAGAGAGAGCAAGAGAGAGAATGATAGAGAAAGAGAGACAGAGAGAGGAGAAGGGGGTAGCACAAGAGTACATACCTTACACACCCGATTCTCAACGAGCCTAATCATAATTATTGTGGTTATTGTGGAATTACTGTGGGTATATTAGCGAGAGAAAAAAACACCCAAATATAACAGGGATTATTTGCATGATTAGTGGTAGTTGTCAATAGGTAACCACATAATATATATATACGTGCCCCAAATCAAGTGAAATTTGCAAGGCTATAATAAGAATCCACATAGGCCTTTGTATGAAATGAATTGAAATGAAATTACATGTTTTTTTGTCATAAAATTTAAAGTCACTAAAATGCCGATGCATCTTGAATTTTCAACTGCAATACATATTGAATGCATGCAAATAGTATGATGTAAAATAGAATTAAGACTTATTTATTTATTTATTTATTTATTTATTTATTTATTTATTTACTTGTTTATATATTGGTGATGATACACATGACTTTGTGCAAGATTGCGGTGACACAGTGGATTTTTTTTTCTTTGTTTGTTCTGTTTTGTTTTGAATATCGTATGAAAAACATTTTTAATTCGATGAGCTACATTTAATGAGCTTCTTGTAGGCCTACAAACAAACGGAACAAGACATGTGTAAACTTGGAAAGAAATAGATGAATTTTGTCTTACCTTTTTTAATGTTAATCTAATCCGATCTCTGCAACATCATTGTTCGTATCACGTTGTAGTGAATACTGGGAATATAAAACATGGTATCTCTGAATAGTCAAATAATATTCAAATGCCTTTCAAAGATCATTTTGGCGAAGCTTGCTTTTCAACGCGTCATCAATTATATGCTTACATTGTAAGGATTGCCTTCGTGAAACACAGCAGTAATCAATTCGGTCGTTCTGAGATCCGTTGAATAAATCGAAAATAACTATCCGATTATTGTCGAAAACAGAAAACAGTGATAATATCACTTCAATAAATAATTTTGCTGCACGTCATACGCGTTGACTGTATAGAAAAGTCGCCGAAAATTAAGACGAAGTTATGATAAGCAGTCTATAACAAGAAACGGATGTCGTCACGGAATAAGTTGTCCTACGATTGATGATCAAGTTGCCTGTGCCGATCACAACACATTATCACCGAACGCTGACCAAGAATTGCTACTACAGTTGCACATTTTGACTCATGTCAGATTAATATTTCCTCCTCGTTTCCCTCCCTTTTTACTCGCAAGAGGCTTAAAAAAAGACAGCAACTCGGAAAGCTATTGTTCAAGGTTGACTTTTTCTGATTTGGTTTGGATAATGATGAATTTTTGTGATTTTAGAGGAAAATTGGAGTTAGACTAGTGAGTTAATCTTTGGGATTATAACGCTTGGCAGGGAACTCGCCACATTTTTAAAGGGAAAATCAACTTTAGATTAGTGCATTTCACTATACGTTCGAATGTTGTATTTTTCTTTTCTTTATGTATTGGTAAAACCGAATTCACATGGTTCATGATCCCATGAAAGATGCATGAAATAACAGAGGTAATTATGCAAAATTTAATTTCAAATGCGTTCATTAAAATATTGATTATTGCGATGGCGAGTCTGCGGTACAAAGCGCTCCATTCCTAAACTGAAAACTGTAAAAACAAAATAACAGTAGAAAACGTTGACATTTCGGTTGAAAATTGAATTGAATTTCAGACTCGTTGCATCGCAATGTCGTTTGAAAGATGGGATATGGCAATTTGAAGTTATTTGGCAATTCATTTTGGATGGGGAGAGAGACTGGAGGCTAGGGAGGCTGCTAAAAAGTTTCCTCCCCCGCCCCCTCTTAGCGAAGTTACAGCATTGTCATAGGCAAGACATCGGGGATATAGGACATTAGACGATGCTTATCTAATAATAAAGGACATTGAACTTAAGCCCCAATTTCCCAATCATCGAACATATTTCACCCTATCCAGTTTCTGGGTATGAATCGTCATGTCTCAAAACAAAACAAAACGAAACGAAAGAAAACAAAGTGAGAACAAAGATTGGTAACGATGAGCAGTGCTCTGTATATAGATTAACGAGGTTCCACGAAATAAGAAACAACTTTGCCAAAAATGAAAAGATAAAGGAATACAAAATAAAAAAAACATCATTCTTTGTCTTTTGGATGTCGATGATGTCATGATGCCATAGTATCACACAGCAGTCATTCAGTGTACAATGTTGGAAATTCGCCAAATTCAAACACTCATTATTTTATGAAATTTTGAAGGCCAAGGCATGACAATACAATCATTATCAACTCATCAAAATAATCTCGATCAATCATGACGTCATTATTGAAGAGACGCGCTCAGACCTTGGGGTTTATGACATTCAAGGAGAAACTGAATCCAATGCTTTTCACAATTTTTTTTTTCTTAATTCAAAAGTGAGTGAGTTTCTTAGCAGGAAACATATTAAATCATGAATATTATAGGATTTCCCGGCCAAATTCGCGAGTTTGACATTCAAATAAATTTGTCTTGCGTTCAAATTCGACGGTTTTAGTGCAGTCAGGTATATTTCGGGTTTATATTCCTTTTTCTAGTTTTCAAATCTATGGAATTTTCCTTAGAATCTACGTATGTTTCATTCAAATTAATGAACAATGTGCTTCTTTCGCTATTTGGTCATTCGATTTAGTGCAACACGATTTTCTGACAACGCGACGATGTACTTATAGCATTCTAATTCATTAATTTTTGTAGCATTCAAATTAGCACTTTGTGCACTTAAATTGATGGTCAATATACATTTCTCGTTTATTACACACTTTTTATGGCTCATTCTTTTTCTTTCAAGATTGTTTTTTATGTGTATTTCATCATATTTCATTTTCTTGCATTACACTTGTACTTATTAGATATATCTGATATTCATTAGCATTTAAGTTTGATTGTTAAGAAGAAAAAAACGACTTGCATCTACGGACCTGATGGTCTCAATATATTTGTAAATGTTCATGTAAGGAAGTTGTTTGTCTTTTGTTTCATCATAAAGTTATCACAATTTCATTATGGAAGAAGGGTACTATATAGTGACTAGGGTAGGGACTTGAGTCAACAATTTGAACATGAGTAATTATTTAGCCAAGTCTTTAGCCATCGATCTGCTGGCGGGCAAGTAAACTATGAAACTCTTTAAGAAAAACAGAGGGGTGTGCTGGGTATAAGAGACGATGTGAATTACTTTTGTAAAACTCCGAGTCTGTAGTAAAGAGGGGCGACTGAGGGTACCCCCACCTTTCCCTGGAATATGAACATGTCCGTGCAGAAATGCCATATCCCTTGATTTCGCCCCTTCTTTACTTTATGTCTGACTACACCATCTGCAATGTCCTGAAAATGAATAAATGGAATAACAGCTAAGACTCCAATGGCAAATCATGCATTTTAACTGCATTTTTTAAAAACTGTAAAAGTTTGTTGCAATTCTTCTCCCTATACATTCCTAACTTGAATACAAATACTACGAACACGAATGACAGGGGTTAATTTGAATGATAAAAATTACGCTTCGACAAGTGAATATTAATTTGAATGCTAGTTGAGCAGTTTCTAAATTGAATGACAAATCTATGAAACCCTTCGACCAAAATCCTAAATTAAATATAAAAACTGGAAAATTGAATGATAATTGGCATGGCAAAGCCGATCTGCGCTAACTTAAATGCAACGTAAATGATTTCGAATGACGAACACGCGAATTTGGCCGGGAAATCCTATAATAGCCACAGCTCACAGAAATCCTTTAGACTCGTGTATTTTTGATTTTACAACGTTTCTAAATGTGATTTCCGTAGGTTGATTTTTCGAAAGTTGTCGTTATCCTATTCTGGAATTTTATGGGGGACAGATGCTATGGATTTCACTTTTAAAGTCATGAATACATCTAAATTGTAAATATTCTGAACAATGAGTTGGTTTTTAATAGAAATACAGCAAAAATAATTTCATTTCTATTTTATCTAAATGGAATTATACGGTAGAAAACATCAGTGTGTGTCAGGCGCGGATCCAGGATTTCTTAGGGGGGGAGGGCCCAAATTTGAAATTATGCGAGCCAAATATTGGTACGTAATGGTGACCAACAGTGACGTAATGCGGGGGGGGGGAGGTCGGTGCAGGGAGGGGCGAGTTTCCCCCTCCCTCCTCCGCGAAACGCGGAAGCTTTGACGTTTCATTAAATTATTAGAGAAAGAAGACGGTTCGTTGTACCGTTCTCTAAAAAAATAATTCTCGTTTGAATTTAGTTTTTCCCCTCCCGCGCGAAGCGCGGAAAATTTTAGGATTTATTAAATTATAAGAAAAAGAAGACGATTCGTTGTAGAGTTCTCGACTCTTAATCCTCGTCAGAATTCAGGTTCCCCCCCCCCTCCCGCGCAAAGCGCGGAAGCTTTTAATTTTCCTTAAATCATTAGAGAAAAAAGACGATTCGTTGTACTGTTTTCGAAAATATTCCTCGTCTGAATTTAGATTCTCCCCCCTCCCGCGCAAGGCGCGGAAGCTTTTAGGTTTCATTAAATCATTAGAGAAACAAGGCGATTCGTTGTACAGTTCTCGACTCTTATTCCTCGTCTGAATTCAGTTTACCCCTTCCGCACGAAGCGTGGAAGCTTTTACGATTCATTAAATCATTAGAGAAAGAAGACGATTCGTTGTACCGTTCTCGACTCTTAATCCTCGTCTGAATTCAGGTTCCCCCTTCCGCGCGAAGCGTGGAAGCTTTTACGATTCATTAAATCATTAGAGAAAGAAGACGATTCGTTGTACCATTCTCGACTCTTAATCCTTGTCTAAATTCAGTCCCCCCCCCCCTCCTCCTCCTGCGCGAAGCGCGGAAGCTTTTAAGTTTCATTAGATTATGAGAGAAAGAAGACGATTGGCTGTACAGTTCTCGACTCTTATACTCCTCGTCTGAATTCAGTTCCCCCCCCCCCTCCCGCGCGAAGCGCGGAAGCTTTTACGTTTCATTACATCATTAGAGAAAGAAGGCGGTTCGTCGTACAGTTCTCGACTCTTAATCCTCGTCTGAATTCAAGTCCCCCCCCTCTCCCGCTCGAAGCGCGGAAGCTTTTAAGTTTCATTAGATTATGAGAGAAAGAAGACGATTGGCTGTACAGTTCTCGACTCTTACTCCTCGTCTGAATTCAGTTCCCCCCCCCCGCGCGGAAGCTTTTACGTTTCATTACATCATTAGAGAAAGAAGACGATTCGTTGTACAGTTCTCGACTATTAATCCTTGTCTGAATTCAGGTCCCCCCCCCCCCCTCCGCGCGAAGCGCGGAAGCCTTTAAGTTTCATTAGATTGTGAGAGAAAGAAGGCGATTGGCTGTACAGTTCTCGACTCTTAATCCTAGTCTGAATTCAGGTTCCCCCCTCCCGCGCGAAGCGCGGAAGCTTTTAATTTTCATTAAATCATTAGAGAAAGAAGACGATTCGTCGTACCATTCTCGAAAATAATCGTCGTCGAAATTTAGTCCCCCCCCCCCCCCTCCATTCCGCGCAAAGCGCGGAAGCTTGACGTTTCATAAGATTATGAGAGAAAGAAGACGGTTCGCTGTACCGTTCTCGATTGTTAATCCTTGTCTGGGGCGGCGATGAAGCCGGCCCCTGAAGCTCAGAGGTTTTAGGCGTGTAATTAAGGTCAGATGAGCATTTTTTTAATTTTTATACCTTATTTTTTGTGACACTGGCAGGTCACTATTTGGCGTGGGGTCCAGGGGGCGGAGCCCCCCAAATCAGGGGTTTTAAGCATTAAATTACCGTCAGATGAGCATCTAAGGGCCCGCCGTAGGGCCCTAGGTGGAATCCAGGGGGCAGAGCCCCCGGAAGCTTAGGGGTTAGGCATTTAATCACGGTCAGATGAGCATATTTTGATGCCTCATTATTTTTTAACACTGGCAGTTAACTATTCTTTCTTTCTTGCTCTCATTATATTTTTTTTCTCTTTAATATACTTTTTCAAACAAAGTGGGGGGGGGGGTTGGGGGTGGGGGGAGGGGGGAGGGAGCTCGAGGCTCCCGTTCCCCGACGTACCTCGGGCCCTGACATGTAGGAATCTCAAAAATCATATTTCTTGCCTGGCTGCAAATTTAGGAATTTGTCATTTTCCAACAAACACATACAAACGTGAGGAAAAATCTCGGAAATGATGTCAATTCAGCATTATTTGTAATCCACCGTTGTGGAATTATAAATAAACCACGTTTAAATTTGATTTCCCTCAAGCCCCCCCCCCCCCCTATCAGTACGCCCGTATCTCCTCTTTTCCTTTTTACTTTCCCTTTCCTTCCTTCTCTCTTATTTTGTTGATGGGGGGGGGGGATCAACAGCCTGGGAGGCAATGCCCTTTCGGCCCCCCGATCTCCTTCTTCCCCCTGTTCTTTTCTTCTTCCTCTTCTTTCTTTCCCTTTCTCTCCTCTTTCCCTTCTTTTCCTTTCTTCTCTTTTTTTTTTTTTTTTTTTTTTTTTGCGGGGGGGGGGGGGGGGGGCCAAGGCCCGCTCGGCCCCCCCCCCCTGGATCCGCGCCTGGTGTGTGTTGTGACAATTTAGGTCTACGCGCTACGCATTAATTGAACATCAAATATAAGCAGTCTAATCCATCATAATTTTAAGCTGGTACCGTAAATCTGAAGTAGTGTCGGTAGAATACCATGCCTTTAAAGCCCCCGGCTGTACTAGTTTGGCCAGGAGGGATTAGAACTCCCATCATGGTCACTGACAGGTGGTTATCTCATCAAATCAGCTCTCAATTAAAAAGAGGATCATGGGGGACCAATGGTCACCGATTAGGCATTGTTTGCTATATAGAGGGCGCAAGTAGCTATAAGTAGTACAGTGGGGCTTTAAGGGGCATTAAGCAAAATAACTGTCTACATGGAAAACCGATACCACCCGCGGCAGAGGCATGTGGACTGTTGTTCAACATGGTGTAAAACAGTATAAAGCAGAACAGTGTTATAATTCCATTGACTTCCGGTTAATCTATTTTTATTCTCAGTGCATCTCAGTGCCACTTCCTTATCTTAGTTATGTGAATTAAGGCCTATAGAATCATCGTCGGATAACATTAGCACGAGCATGAAAAATAGACCAATCTGAAATTAATACGCTAAATTAAGGAAGATTCCTGCATGGGAAGTGTAATCATTAAACTAAAAATAATAACAAGAAACTGGAAATCACCTAAAAATAAGGACGAAAATTAAATGAAAATGAATACATGAATAATATGTCTTAACAAATTAAAAATGAAGTAAACTTAAAGATAAACTTGAGTTCTGGTAATGCGATTGCATTGTGAAAGAAAAGGTGTGGAATGGATCGGAAAAGTTGATCATATAGCATGTAAGTAATGGTGTGTAATTAATGCAAGGTTCTGGAGTCATCAAAATCATCATAAATTTGGCAGAGCCTTGGTAAAGTTACAATCACTTACACAGAAAGATGTATATGGGACAACACACATGGTGTAGGGGCTAGCACTACCCTGATTTCCTTATCTTTTTATGCTCATCACTCAGCCAGTATACATTTTCTTCCGAAATTGTTTGGCACATGACATTATTTTATTTGTAATCTTGAACCTTCAGTGTAAGTTTCGTTAGATTATGTGGGAATTCATTTGCTTGTTTTACCAGAACTCAAGTTTATCTTTAAAGAATTACAAAATACAAACGTAGATACGCAGTAAATAGAAAAAGAATTTGTCACTGTGTGTTAGTGTGTGTACAACATTTTAGAGAAAGAAGGCTTGAATTAAAGATGAAGTTGAGTTCTGGTCATGCGATTGGATTGTGAAAGAAACGGTGTGGAACCGACCAGAAAAGGTTGATCATCTAGCATATAAGAATTTGTGTGTATTGCAAGGTTCTGGAATCATCAAAATGATAAGAAATTTGGCCAAGTCTTGGTAAAGTTATAAACACTTGCACAGAAAGATGTATATGGGACTACACAAACACGTGGCGTAAAAAGCCGGCCCCCCGATGTTTACGATGTTACATGCATATTTAGAATATGAAGGCATTTGAAGAGCCATGCTTTTCAGGGAACATGTCTTAACTGATGTTCTTCCACACTTGCATAATAAGAATGAGTAATGCTCACATATTATTTTTCACCTCTTCCCAGAACTCAACCTTCTCTTTAAGGTTTAAATAGTTTGCTGCAGACATTCGAAGTATGTTTGTTTGTTTGTTTTCGCCTTTTCTTTTCTTGTTTTTTTTAAAGGCCGTTTACTGCGTTTAAAGGAAACTTAATTCAGTGTGTTGTTATTGGGTAGGGTGTGGGTGACAGTGCTTTTACATGTTAATAATAATAATAATATTTAAGATTTATATAGCGCTGGTACTACAAATACAGTTTCTTAGCGCTTTACAAAACAAATGAAATGAAAAGTACGGTTAAACTAAATATGTAATAAGGATCAACAAGAAACGTGAAATGAACATTGCGCTTAATTTGGAAGAATTACTTAACTAACAATGTATAACAATAACATGATAATGAAAAATGAAAATGTAAACACAATAATTAAGTAACATTAATGACACTGCAATAATTATGTACATTAGATAATAAATAAATTACAAGAAAGATAGGACATGTGGTTATAAATGCGGTATGATGATGGGCAATTACTTAATGTTTTCCCTTCTCTTTATACAGCGTCGTATCTGAACGTGGTTTAATCAAGATATGAGTTTTAACACGGCGGAGTGTCCCCTCGTTCACACGGTATCCTTTCTGTCACCCTACGTGCTATTGCTGACCAGGACGGGGTGTCACCGCGTTCACAAGCTAAACTATTTGCCCTCGACTGCGTCATGTCTGAACGAAGCCTACTGAAGGTGTTGTTTTTAACATGGTGGTGTGTCCTCCCGTTCACACGGCATCATTTCTCTGGCTCTCCTTGCTTGTGCTGAGCAGGGCGGAGTGTCCCAGCGCTCGCAAGCTAACCTTGCCAAAGGTATACTTGCCGTAGTCGGGCACGGTGGAGTATCCCCACGGCCACATAAAGGGTTCCTTGTGGTTGTTGTAGGCGCTTCAGTGGACGTTGTTGAATTGGTAGACATAGTGGTAAGTGTACCACTTGTTGTACCATTTGTGGTTGATACCTCTGTCGTAGCTGACGTCGATGTCGTAGAAATTAATGCAGTTGTAGATGCATCAGTTGTGGTTGCTGTATCTGTCGTAGACGGTAATGTTGTAGTAGTGGATGGCATTGTGGTAGGAATGGTTGTCAACATTGTTGTGTACACCGTAGTTGATTCAGGCGTTGTTGGAACAGCAGTAGTAGTGGTCGACCGTGTTGTTGTGGCAGGTAAAGTTGTAGGTGGAAGACGTGTTACTGATGGTGTGGTACTAGTAGTAGTTGTCATTGACGTTGTAGATGGTGGTGGTGGTGGTGGTGGCGGCGGTTGACCCTCTTCGGAAGAACTGCCGCTATCGCTGCCACTGTCGTCGCCACTATCGCTACCACTATCGATGCCACTATTGCTACCACTGCTAGCATCCCGACCTTTTTTGTGTTGCAAGGGTACTACCTCAATATTACCTGGATATAGATAAAGATGAATAATGAAAGACATGAGCGCAAGGAATTTCGAGATATTAACTTGAGGGAGATTTGAATTGCTTAAATATTATAAATCATGATCGTACGGATAATATATAGTTCATTGAACTGTTTGCAAATTTCAGAATATGTCGCACAAGGCTTCTAACATTTCCAATACGACTTTTTTTTTGTTTAAGTCTTAATGAGCAACTGTGTTACGCTTTTGTTGTAAATGTTGTTGTAAGTTTGTAGGAGTATATTTCTTTATATGATTGTATAATTTGGAAGCTCACGTTACCATCAAGATACCCAAAGTGTATTGACGTTTTTTTGATATACACAGGAATGTCTTCTCGATGACTTTTTAAATATTCTGTGTATATTATGTCTCCCCAAATTCAAGATTTAACTGAGTGGTTATTATTGTTCTGAAACAATTGAAACAGCTTGCGCGACAGAGTGTTGGGTATCAAGACTGAGCTGCTGCGCATGATTAGAAGCAAATAAACAGATCAATTCCAAATAGTTCTCTCTCTCTCTCTCTCTCTCTCTATATATATATATACATATATTAATTGTATTACTATTATACTTATAATTGCCTTTGATGTGCTGAGAAAATATTTTAAAAGCTTTTTTTTATAAATATGAACTATTATTATTATTACCTGGAGCATGTCAATCATGACTGTCACCATCTGCTCCGTGATGTTTAACAATGTTTTGGAATGTTGCATATAATACCTCCAAAACTAGTCAACTCCATAAAAAAACAGAATGTTTCATACATGAGATGATTAATATATTTGTGAAATAATTTGTAAGGCGTACCTTGTTTAGCTGCGACCAATACAACGATAAAACAGGTCAAAAGTAGGAAAGTTGTAAACCTGGCGAGCGCCATCTACGTCAGGTGATAGAAAAGGAAAATGGAAAAAAGAACAAATTCAACATGACCTTCCTAATTAAAATTTGTCATAGCGTAATTTATGTATTGCATGTGTTTGATACTGTGTCACTGATTACATGTTTAAGACAAATCAAACAAACAAACCAATGACAAATAGTCTGCAATCATCATCATCATCTAGTGCCGTCCCTTCGGAAGGGGTTGGCGGCTATGCACCTCCATCTCTTTCTGTCATGTACCCTTGCTCTAACCTCTCCGTAGTTAAAACCAGTCCATTTCTTGACATCATCAAACCAAGTGATTCGCTGTCTACCCCTTTCTCGTTTACCCTCTACCATTCCTTCCAGCAAGATCTTCTGCAATCCTCCTCTTCTCATCACATGACCAGCATACACTAGTTTTCTCTTCTGCACTGCGTTAATCAGTTCTCTCTCTTCGTTTGCTCTGTTCAGGACTTCTTTGTTGCTAACTTTCATCACCCAGCTGATTTTTAGCATTCTGCGGAAACACCACATTTCAAAAGCTTCCAACTTCCGTTCTGTTTCTTTGCATAGAGTCCATGTTTCGTCTGCAACCCCCCCTTTTTTTTAAGGGAAAAGAAACTGTTTGAAGATGATCATAAACTCTATGAAGGCCTTATAAAAAGACAAACTACTTGATATAGAAACAATTCACGAACACACACACACACACATGTATACAAGAATGATTTGATGCAGTAGCTATAAGGCATTCTATGGAAGATTATACTATCACGTGACGATTATAATCATTATAATTGATATGTTACGTTTTTCTTTGCAGTACTCCAGACTTTACCAATTTGCATTCATGCATTCTTCGTGATCAATAATTATGCTGATTATTATTTGCATTGGACGCAAATAAAAAGAAAATTTGTAAGGGTATAAATAATTTAGTTGTTAACTGAATGTATTATTTGTATCATGACTATTTTAAGTTACCAAACAAACTGACACTGTGTAACGTGAAATTACGAAATATAAAAATAAGCTGAACTCAACTCAAGGAATGAGGTTACCGTTAAACTACAAGCACAGTTTTTTTCCCAAGCATATATTCCATTTTTAAGCTTAAAACAGAAAGTTTCATAACAATATTGCCATCCGGAAATGCTTCATGAATGCCTTTTTTCCATCATATTCAAGGGTGATTAACCATTGTAAACACAGAGTACAAACATTTAAGTTGATGTCAGCATGGATAAAATTGGGAAAAGACGACAATATTTGATAATCGTCAACATAACACAAAGAACTGATTAAAACAGAGTTCAAAATTTCCACTTAAATAACATGATGTCATTGTTTACTTTTGCCCCGCTGCCAGTTCACGGTTGCAGTCTGAGCTTGAGCATGTAAAGGTAATTTCCGCCCAAATTGTGAAATACACGGACACAAAATACTGGATACGTGCTCATGAAAGTTATATAATCATTATTAATTTTTGCACAAAGGTGGAAGTATTCTTTGAAAAAGGGGAACAAAGGCTATTCATGTAGCACCTCCATTATTGTAGGAGTGATTACTTCAAAATGTACAAAGTGGTACCTCTTCATGTTTTGAAGATGTGTGGATATTCAGGGTCATTTAGGACATGTGCTATTAAACCGTGAACTGGTCTGTTGCTCAATTATGTGCATAATAATTGTACCAGTACAGGGCGAACGATAACCAGAAGGATATGATTCCCATTGTGCACTTATTGCATAATTTTATTTATATATATATATATACTTCAAAATCAACCATGTACCAGAATTCGAAGATGAGTAAACAATAATAGATAGTAAATGAAAAATAATAGATAATAGATAATGAATATTTAAAAAATATAAAAATCTGTGTCAAGGCTTTTGCCTTTTACTTTGAAACTAAACTTTCACCATTTATACTTTGAGGAAATTGCTCATTTGAAATAAAAGCAATAAACAAAAACACTCGAATAAACAAACAAACGGATAAACAAACAAGCAAACAAATACACAAGCAAAGAGGGTCTCACCCAATTACCCAACCACGCACACAAAAGTGTTAAACAATTGACAGACACGGTACTTAACTTACCTCTGTTTTGAAATTCAAAGTAGCCTTTCCACCAAGTCGGGACTAATAAATTGTAATACTGTTCTGTCTAGTTGAGTATTATTTTAATCCACCTTTACAAAACATCCTGACTTTTCTAATACGAGACCGTATTGTGCGCGGATTCCTCATACCAACATTGCCCAGCACGGTTTATTTAATGATGTAATCAAATGCAAATAAACGGTTAATGCAAATATGAAGTGCGTATACAATTATAACCAAAAGTGCTTCACAAAATGACATCGACTGTCCATGATTCTGGCACATTCTCTTTTATTTTTTTCAGGGTTTACAGAAATGTGATCTCCCTCGTGGTTAAATTTGTTTGTGCAGAAGTAAATAGACAATCACGGTTAACCCGTGTTACGAATGACCCCGAATATCCACAGATCTTTAAAACATGAAGAGGTCCCACTTTTTACATTTTGAAATAATCACTCCTTCAGCGATGGAGAAGCTACATAAACAGCCTTTGTTTTCCTTTTTCGAAGAATTCTTGCACATGTGTATCATGGAGTGCACTGCTTGTGCATACATGAATAATGATTGCAAAACTTTCATGAGCACGGATCCAGTATTTTGTCTCCGTGTATTTCACAATTTGGTCAGCAATGACTTTTATCTGCTCATGCTCAGACTGCAACTAAGTAAACTGGCTTATTGTTTTTTTTTATTCATTTATTTCTGTGAAATACAAGTTCGTCGTTCATGAGAGCATGTTTATTTTAGCCCGGGTCTAAAGACCGTGGGTAAAGTGGGTCCGATATTCTTTATATGCCTTGATTTGATTTGATTTGCTTTCTTCTGCATTCCATATAAATGTAATGATATGGATATTCTCGTGTTTACGTTTTCCTCAAAGGTTCATTGACGTACATGTACAAGGCAAATTCCTGGTAGATTTCGCTAGAACTATGTTTACAAACATACATGGTGAATTCCTTGTATGCTATTTTTAACACCTGTTCCGAGACGTTGCGCTCTTAATTTTGGCTCTACTTTTTCGGCTTGGCCGATTGGATTAGGTGTCGCTGGGCGTGTCGCCACAGTTGACTTAAATTTAATTAGGCAAATTTGGGAAATAGATTTGTATTACAATTGGAAGGGTTTTTCCTTGTTGCCGGGTCTGTTCACACTATCGAAATAGTATGAGAGAGGAAGTGAAGATTACAGGTGTGTAATAGCCAGAAGCATGTGGGCTCGCTAGTGTGGACGGACATAGCAACATTTATCCCTTTTTATATTCATTGAATTAATTTCCAGGGTTGTTGGGTCTCCGGGTGATTTGCATCTCTTGTTTGAAAGATTAGAATGTAAGAAACCCAGGTGGGTGCGTGAAAGAAGTATGCGAGGAATAGAGATGCGGATCATCCGGAGCGCCTTATATCCGTGGGGGTAAATTCGCCAAGAAATATAGGACCTTTTAATACGGAAACCAATTATGGGTGGATTGATATTACGCAATGCGTCTGTGTGACACGCCTCAATTTTTGGGAGGACGAGGCGTGTCAGTTCGGGGGGATATAAAAACCGAGTTGCGTCTCTGGAGCGGGACCTCTTTTCCGTTACGATACCGACATGAGTTGCTAATTTGCTTTAATTGGGTTGCCCAGCCCCAAAAGATGAACTTCGTGATTTATTAATTCTACGTTTATTTTAATAAATCTTCAACTCCAATCAAGAATTTGTTTTAATGACTTTGATTTATCTTCGTTTTCTACACTTCAAGAACTAAAGTTATACTTTAACATTTTCTGAGTCGGTACTAGGCGGGGCGGCTTTGGCCACCGGGCCCGTCTCGCCGTGGATCGCTTCAGAACCTAAGTGATACTTTAACATTTTCTGAGTCGGTACTAGGCGGGGCGGTTTTGGCCACCGGGCCGTCTCGCCATGGATCGCTTCATAAATATGAGTGTTTCTAGGTAACATAAAAAAACATAAAATATTTTCTGACAATTTATCATGAATAAGCAAATATATATATTTTTTTTTTATAGACAAAATATACGATAAATTGTCAGATTATCTTATTTCATCAAACTTTATATAATTATTAGCGGAAGAAGGACTGCCATTGTATTAAGCTTGAAAATATGACACCCCGAAACAAATCTTATGAAATAGATAAACATATTTATTAAGAAGAATGGACAAATATTTGAAAGCATATGTAAAATATAAGGACAATAAAGATGATGGCTGTAATGATAGTATCACCCTCTTCAAAGTAATTCTTTAACTAACTCCCTAGAGTTAAAGATAGTCAAAGATATATATCCCTATTTGGCACGTTTTGTGTGTATTTGTATGTGTGTGTGTGTGTGTGTGTGTGCGTGTGGATTTGTGTAAGTGTAGCACATTTATTTCTATATAATCATGTTATGATTCACATATTCAAGTGAGATATAATTTATGTTAAATGGAATCGCGGTATAAAGATTACGATTAAAAAAATAAGGGAAACAAAATGAAGTAAATGTTTCTTCTTGATTGATGTTTATTTGTTTTGATCGTAGTTTAACGGTGACCCGGATCATAAGCTGTGGTTCATTGGAGACCTTGTGTACCCTAACTCTGTAAAATACACAGTTACTCTCTCGATATTTTTGTTCTCCAGAGGGGCGATTTACAATGTCAACGATTGTCTGTGATGGAAAAGGGAGGAGGAATCATTCCTATTTTTAAAGGTAAAGACCAGTATTGGCAACGCCCCAATTTCAAAAAATGAAATGGAAGCTCTCATTACCAATCATGTGAAAGAATATGTTTTTACTAATACATGATGATAACAAATTTGCCGGGAAACCGCCTACTAATTCATATATTTGGTAAATTTATTTCTCTCATGGTCTGGTGAGAGAGATAGGGTAGCCCATATACATTTTTCTGTGTATAGTGCTTGTAACTTTACGAAGAATGAGCCAAATTTCTTATCATTTTGATGATTCCAGAACCTTGCAGATGCTAGATGCTAGATGATCGACCTTTTCTGATCGATTCCACAACGTTTCTTTCACAATGCAATCGCATGACCATTTCTGGTCTTTACCTTTAAGTCAAACTCCCACAGTTTTTTTTTAAACATTTTAACAAATCTGACTTGCACACATCTCCATACCACAAACAAACTTTCATACAGATACTTAAAAATGTTGCAGTGTCGACCGTTTCTAGTTGTATTTCTTGGAAAACAATTATACAAACAATGAGCCAACTATCTGGTCTGGATTTGATATACCTTTTGGAATGAAATTCTTCTTTTATTGCAGCAAAAGTGGTAGAAAAAATAATCACCATTAACATAGACAGTGTATCAATTAAACCACACAATTCGAAAAGTCATTAAATCAGTGCATGCACAAATACGTTTTAGTATTTGGTAAAGCTTTATTTGATGCCGGTAACTTCATCACGTCTCAATGTTACAACTAAATGATGCATACCCTTCCAAGTTTTGTAATTTTTAAAGAATATGAAAAATAGATATTTCCCGACGTATGTCTCTAATTGAGAATTTGACATACTAAAACATACGTCTAAAAATATTCAACAAAGACCCTATTTCAACCAGTTAACCTTTCATTCTTGATTTACGAAAAAAACAAACATCAAATTTACTAGGGGTATGAATAATTTACCCGTTAACCGTATATACATGTATAAGTCAAATTGAAGGAAGACTTATCGATATACTATTTTCAATATCTAAACACCCCTATCCCGTCTACCGCCATTTTAAGAGAAAGACTCACAGGTTTAAATGAGGGAATATGACGGATCTAAAATTTGGTTTTTAAACAATTCCGACTAAACAATCGAATAGTTATTCTACAACAAATAGAACTGTCAAATAATATGCATGTATGCTGGATATATTTCCCTTGAGTATTGCGGGGCGCGAAAAAGGTTAGACAGTAAGCGGTTTTGTGTGTATTGCAAATTTATTACCATAGTGATCAAATTTTTACAGGCATGACATAACCAAATATTGACACATATTAACTGCGGGATGAATGGCTTATACTGTTTACTGTTTTCGGAGTTGAATATGAATATCAGTCTCAGCAATATGTAGCATTGTAGAAATACAATAGGAAAAGTAAAGGCAACTTCTTTCTTTTCTTTTGTATCGTACTGTTGAAATATATAATTAATTTTTCTTACACAAAATTAAATAAAGAAATTTCCTATTTCCACTCAACAACAACAAAATCCCAATTTCAATATTTATGAAAGGGTTGAAATGACGACTCTCGATCATGGTTTCCGAGTCAGCCACAAACACCTGTTGGCGATTCATTTGATGTTGTAGGTGTTGCTGTTGCGGTAACACACTATGGTGGACATCCTAGTTCCGGGCGAGGATTAGGACATTCAGTTGTGGACATTTCCGATGTTGCAGTGGTTGTTTCAGTTGTGGGCATATCCGTTATTGTAGACGCAGTTTGAGGTGTGGAAGCTGTTGGTGTTGTTATGGTAGTTGACGTTGCTGTGGTCGGTGAGAATGTCACCGTTGAAGAAACGGTTGGAAGTATTGTGGTGGTAGTGGTTGCTGCACAAGAGCCAGTTGTGACGGTCAACATCGTTGTTCTTGTTGCTGGTGTTATTGTTGTGGTTATTGGTGGTGTTGGTGGTGCTGGTGGTAGGGGTCTCTCCTCAGATGAGCTTGATTCAGAAGAACTAGAGTCACTCCTCCTATCTCGCATTAGTCCATGTATAATACTTCTTCCTAATATCGACACAAACATCGTAAAGATAACTGTTATAAGGCTGACATAGGTGACCACCCACCCCCACCCCCGCCATTCTTTCACGCGTTCAAGTGTATTAAAAACAAAAACAAATCGAAAAACCTTTAGTGAATTTCGTTTCATTAAAGACAAGATTGAAATAATCTCTTGTACTAGGTGCCAGACTAGGGGATTTACCTGGTTCAAACAATACTTGTGAAGGCTAGAATTCACAACTCTTGCCGAATCGCAGGGTAGAACAGTTGAAATACACGAAGATATTGCAAATCTTTTGAAAGTACGCACACCCAAGCTGCTGCCTCGGGGGTACAATATGTACCTATCTTCAAAACACGTCCTAAAGCGTTTCTTTTTAAAAAATAATTTCCATTTTTGTATAATGACTTAAGGAAGTATGCTGAGTATATCTCGCTCTTCTCAATTCTTTGCTTTCCTCCTCTCTATTACAGCGCATATGGACATATATGCGATATTATCAATACTATTAATGAAAATATACTCTTAAAGATGCATATTGGATATCATGACACCCAGTAGGTATGGTTATGGTATCAGTGAAACTTGAGATTAACATTTACCTCCTTGAATGAAAATTTGGTTCGTTGATTTGAGATAATCATAATATGATTTTTGTTGTATCTTTAATCAAAAGCCGTTATAAAATGTATGCAGATTTTTACCTACATATATAATTCCCTTTGCCTTTTAATAATCAGCAAGGATAAAGAATACAAGTCTTTGATGAAATATAAACCTCCTGACTTCGGAGTTTGCCAATTTGAGATTCTACTAATCATACCATAACAAATTCAACAGTTTCTAGTAAATTAGGAATATTATCACTGAAATCGAATGACCCTTTTCAATTTATACTATCTTTCAAATATGTCTATTTCCATTCAAAATGATTTCGAGATATAAAGTGGCCACTGTAGGCAGGTGGCCTCTAAAGATAGGTTCTGCAACACACTTCTCTCTCGAGGGAGAGAAAATACATGGCTACTATACACAGGTGATCTTAATAGAGAGGTAGCCATCAAGACAGGTTTGAATCCATTCAACTCACCCCAGGCTGATGAAACTAGTAGAAGAAATAATATAGATAGCTTGAGTAAATTCGCCATCGTGTTTGTTGATTCAGGCTATGTCCTGTGAATGTTCTCAGTTTTTTCTATCCCACTTAATAGATGCTCGTCGATCGGTAAAGTGAGGTATGAATGAACTTAAATGTTTGTACCATTATTTTGTTGTCGTTAAAAAAGTAACAAAAACACCCACCTCTCCTTTCTGTTAATATTATATATGAGTCAATGCATAATTATAGGATGTTTTTAATAAAAAGGTTTTAGAAAGGTGGATTTGTATGACTTCATTTGAGGAAGCAACCAGTCATCGCTAATTTTAACCTCAAAACAGGACCTCGCTACGGGTTTGCTTCCATCAGACAAAAGTATTTTCTTTTCGGAGCCAAAAGGGCAAGGGCATTAGCCCCAGTACTTTAACACAGACTTAACGCCCTTCTGGCTTCAAGCAAACGAAGGGTAAACAAGGAAGGTGTTACAAAATGACAATTAGCTGGCTTTCAACAAACAGCAGACCGCAGAACTGATCCAAACACAATAATATATCACCTCTCTTTCACATTATTTACATAGTCAGGGGAATGAAATGCATATTTGTTTACTCAGTCACATACATCTGCACACCAATGGAAATCTTTTTAGCGTGTGTGTGTGTGTGTGTTTGTGTGAAAGGGTATTCAAGGTTCACAATATTGTTTTGCACATCGGTTTGTCTGCTTATATGCAAGAACGGTGCAAGTGTCATGGAATTTGGGAAAATTTGTGTTCTTCTTATATCTTTACTTGTTTCATACGTGGACCGGAAATAGTGACTTGCAAATCGGCAACAAGTTTACATGACTATATGTATAGAGTTTTTGTTAAAGCTTCCGGCTGCCCAAATATCGATGAAATGTGAAACTTATTTCATCGTCCTAACTTAGCATTTTAAGTCAGGAAATAAGTAATTATCAATGTTATTACATATAATCATAGCTACTATTACCATCATTATTATCATTATTAGTAGTAGTAGAAGTACCAATATTATTATCGTCATCTCAATCACCTGTGCCATTATCATTGTTATTATTATTATATTTATTATTATTATATTATTATTATTATTATTATTACTTATATCTTCATCAACACCATCATCGTCTTGTTATTTTCTTCTACTTCTTCGTTGTTGCTTATTATTATTACATTACTCTTTTTTGTTGAGAATGCCATATGAGTCCTTTTTTTGTTATGTATAGACTATCCTCCTTCAACACACAAACACACGCACATGTGAGTGTGGGAAAGGTGCACACCTTTTGAAAGTACAGTAAATGTAGATGTAAATGTAGAGTAGATGATTGTGACGAAACAATGAAAACTTTTACAAAATGCAATACTGAGATCATTGTAAAGTACCTATTATCATCCAATTGTTGTCTGTATGATATTTTTCCTTTTACATTGATTACAGATCATATATGCAGTCATTTGGGTGATATATATCGTGAAATGATTTATTGTATTGACAAAATAAAAAAGGAAAGATAAGCAAAAATTGCAGAAGATCTGTAAGACGCCACAATGACAGATTCCGCCATGTAATTTTGAGTTGGGACATGCCCAGATTTTTTAATAATATTTGCATTTTTAGAAATCCATTCCTTTACAGATTCAAGATTCAAGATTAAAATGATTTTATTTTTCATGAAAAACATAATACAAGGAATAAGTATATTACACAAAATATACAACGAAACAAGACGTATATTATAGTAATGGCACGAAAAAAGAGGAACTAACTAGAAGCAGAGCTTGTTGACGTTTTAGTTCCTCAGAGGCTATTTTACAATACGTCTCGAAACGACATATCTTTCATATGGATCCGGGCTAACTCGGACCCGGGGACAACTCGGCCCAGATGCAAAAATGGTCATTTTTTTTCATTTTGCCCTAACTCTAACCCTAACCCTAACCCTAACCCTACCCCTAACCCTAACCCTAACCCTAACCCTAAACCTAACCCTAAACCTAAACATGCAAAAAATGACCGTTTTTGCATCTGGGCCGAGTTGTCCCCGGGTCCGAGTTAGCCCGACTCCCTTTCATATATGCCGCTAGTCCAGATTCAGTCCGTTCGTTCTTTTTATCCCCCACACACATCGCGGTCTCTCCACTGATCGCGCAATCCCCAAATTTCCGTCTACTTTCAACGTTGAGGGTGTGTTATTTTATCAGCTGATTGGGTGCGCTAAACGAAAACGGTACAGAGGCTGGACTAATATGCCGCACCATGTTGGTTTGCTTGTAACTCAGCAATGACAATTTTTCTTTGTTTGGCAAAAGCTAACTATATATTGATACATGTTCACACGCATACTTCGATCATACACTCTTTCAAAATATCAACCAAAAGGCCAAAGTCAATCCCATATTGTATTGCTCATTGGAATCGAGTTAATGTTTTGGAACATGTCATTGTTGAGTCACCATACCTCAAAACATTATCGATGAGCCTTTTTGTATGTGCCTTAGGTTGATTTGTCTTAAAGGGATCCGGTAACTTTGTCTCAGATTATGAAACAAAATTCTGGATTTAGCTCATGATGCAATGATAATTATAAACCTTTAGGTCAGAACCCCATGAATTTTACAAGCCGATCGCCTGTCTGATTATCAAGATATTTATGATTGGAATTACAAACTTTGAAAAACGTTCGCCTGACGGTTTTCATAACACTACAGCCTATTGGGGAAAACGAGTATGGTAAAACCGGTCACTCAAAGATTTTTACTTTTTTGAGGCACTTCTTGATCATTTTGAAGCGCAATTTTTTTAGGGCTTCAATATTACACCATATCACAGACACTGATAACACGTAGGGCCGTGTACCTCAGATTTAGCATTGTTAAACGATCCCTTTAAAAGTGTGTGTGATTGTGTTACATGTTCAGTCAAATGGTGATAGTTTCGTTGCATTTGTTGGAATTAATTATTGTAATCACCTGAGCGAAAGTTATCTGTGAATTCTAGCGGATATGGTTGCATCAATATCGACACAAATATAGTCACAATGTATATTGGATGGCCTTTAATGGGATATAAGGGCATATCGCACGAGCTGATCATGAGCATATGTCACGTGTGGGCACGACGAGTGAAACATTTTCAAAGCGTGTGCGGCAATACCCTTTTATCTCAAGATAGTAAAGCCGTTCAATAACTGTATGACATCTAGTACCTCAATTACTCCTGGTACGTTATTGATAATTAACTTGAACGTAAAACCCACACAGAGAGAGAAAAACAAACAAACATATTTTCTCCTTAGCCAAGCATTTTGCAAAGTCTGCGTGCACACTTTCAATGTCTTAGCCTATTTTGTTGAAATAAAGAACAGAAATGCTATAAAAACAAACAAACAGGAAAACACACACTCTCACACACACACAGACACACATATACACAAGTATACACATCAATTGAAGTACTTATGGGGTCGGGCGAGTTGATATCTGAACTTAGAACAAATTAATGCAGAAAAGTACTTTTTTTATACGTGAATACTAGTATTTCACAGTACGTCGTATTCGTACATCCTTGTTTTCACTTCTATCTATTCCTCTCAAACATATTTGTAATCTTCACTGTTAATAGAAATAACTATTGTTATCATGACAATTGTCAGAGATGAATAACGCCTTTAATTGAACTTTGAATCAATTAATTGGTCTTGTTGATTAAACTATCAAAGTGAGGGTTTATGGTTATTAGAACAGCCATCAATTACGTTCTGAATGGTCTTATAAACAAAAATGCTTTTAAACTGAAATGATTTTGTCAATATAATGCACATGTCAAAGCTACACTCCATCCTTCTTTCTCTCCCATCTCACACCCGACCCGAAATCAACTTTCAAGTGTTTTTTTTTTTCATTGATGCGTAAATATAGACCTATACACAATAGAAATGAGCAGGTTCACACTTGCATGGGTTACTAAAAGATAATTTTATTAATCCGTACATGTAGATTGCTCTAATTATTACATGTATCTTACCCACGTAAACACCCCCAAACAAAACGGAACAAAACACAAACAAACAAACATAAATGTGTAAAGGCTCGTCCAGATATGACGCAGCTAAACCATGGCGGTTATTTTAAATGATGACGTAACATTTTCTACTCTTCACATGTCTCCATCTCATTAAACAGAGCTCAGTGAATACTCTCAAGTCATATCTTATGCGCAGCTTTCATTTCTTAACAAGACAGTGTAACAACGAACAACACGGCGTTTTTTCTCTTTTTCATGGCATTTCATGGCGCTTTATCTGAACAAGCCTTAAATCTCTATATACTAATAAAAAATGTACTACATGATCCTGAAATTGTTTTGTCTTGTTAATGTACACATACAAATATCCCTATGGCGTGCTCAGGTTTAAAAAAAACAATTAAAAAAAAAAGCATTTTGCAAGGTCTGCGTGCACACTTTCAATGTCTTAGCCTATTTTGTTGAAATAAAGAACAGAAATGCTATAAAAACAAACAAACAGGACAACACACACTCTCACACACACACAGAGACACACATATACACAAGTATACACATCAATTGAAGTACTTATAGAAAGTTGATTTGGGGTCGGGCGAGTTGATATCTGAACTTAGAACAAATTAATGCAGAAAAGTACCTTTTTTTTTTATACGTGAATACTAGTATTTCACAGTACGTCGTATTCGTACATCCTTGTTTTCACCTCTATTCCTCTTACACATATTTGTAATCTTCACTGTTAATAGAAATAACTATTGTTATCATGACAATTGTCAGAGATGAATAACATGCCTTTAATTGAACGTTGAATCAATTAATTGGTCTTGTTGATGAAACTATCAAAGGGAGGATATATGGTTATTAGAACAGCCATCAATTACGTTCTGAATGGTCTTATAAACAAAGAAGCTTTTAAACTGAAATGATTTTGTCAATATAATGCACATGTCAAAGCTACACTCCATCCTTCTTTCTCTCCCATCTCACACCCGACCCGAAATCAACTTTCAAGTGTTTTTTTTTCCATTGATGCGTAAATATAGACCTATATACAATAGAAATGAGCAGGTTCACACTTGCATGGGTTACTAAAGGTTAATTTTATTAATCCGTACCTGTAGACACTATGAACATGACTGACAAAGAAAGCGGACAAAATATACAGTTCCTCCGGTAGACAAAGGAACATCCCTTCACTGCTATTATGTGAAAATGTGTAGAACAGGTGCCACATGCATATTCACCTTTTTACATAATAGCAGTGAAGGGATGTTCCTTTGTCTACCTGAGGAACTGTATATTTTGTCCGCTTTCTTTGTCTGTCACGTTCTTAGTGAGATTGCTCTATTTATTACAACATGTATCTTACTCACGTAACCCCTCCACCCAAACAAAACAAAACAAAACACAAACAAACAAACACAAATGTGTAATGGCTCGTTCAGATATGACGCAGCTAAACCATGGCGGTTATTTTAAATGATGACGTAACATTTTCTCCTCTTCACATGTCTCCATCTCATTAAACAGAGCTCAGTGAATACTCTCAAGTCATATCTTATGCGCAGCTTTCATTTCTTAACAAGTGTAACAACGAACAACACGGCGTTTTTTTCTTTTTCATGGCATTTCATGGCGCTTTATCTGAACAAGCCTTAAATCTCTATATACTAATAAAAAATGTACTACATGATCCTGAAATTATTTTGTCTTGTTAATGTACACATACAAATATCCCTATGGCGTGCTCAGGTTTAAAAAAAAAAAAAAAAAAAAAAAAAAAAAAT
Organism: Strongylocentrotus droebachiensis; assembly: GCA_035222895.1. Lineage (NCBI taxonomy): Eukaryota > Metazoa > Echinodermata > Echinoidea > Camarodonta > Strongylocentrotidae > Strongylocentrotus > Strongylocentrotus droebachiensis. Next base: position 297,559 of record JAVYIG010000673.1, read on the forward strand.
TTAGGCGGGGTTGAACACGATCAATGCTCCACTTGAAAATCAAGAGAATTTACAATATTCATTTTGGACATTTTGAGCATGTTCATTTGCTACGTTAGCCATCAAAGTTTCTCAAGAAACTTAAAGCCGGTCCCCCAAAACCTTAAAATTGCCAACCTAAGGCTAGCGAACATGACAATGATTTGTTACACTATAAGAACATGATTTCTATATAGGCAACAGAATGAGGTATTGTTATTGACGCTTGGTCGATTTTCTGAAAGTATTTGGGATCGCATTTTATAGGCGCTTACTCTGCCTCAGAAGTCCCTTTTAGATGTATTGCAATAAATCAGGGCGGTTTTATTGTGGGCCTACATTACCAAATGTAATAAACTTCACATTTCAGCATATCATACCACATAGCTCAGTGAATACGATTATAGAACCTATGGTGCATGAAACTTCCACTCCATTTAAACTTTAAAGCCCCATTGCACTACTTATAGCTACTTGCGCCCTCTATATAACAAACGATGCCTAATCGGTGACCATTGATCCCCCATTATCCCCTTTTTCTTATGTAAATTGAGAGCGGATTCGATGAGAAAACCACATGTCGGTGACCATGCAGGGAGGTATAATCCTTCCTGGCAAACTAGTGCAGAGGGGCTTTAAAACAAATAAACCGCCACGGTCTACAACTTTATATCTGAACGAGCTTTTGAAAAAAATATCACAGCTGAGCACTTATTGTGTTTTTAAAGTATACATAAACAACAGTACTATCATAATGTAAGCAGTAACTAAGCAATCACTGTCGATTACTCATAAGGAGTTTTCCAAAATTAAAATGTAGATGTAAACTAACACATAAACATTAACATATATATGAAACGTTAATTTTTAACATAACAAACTAGAATGAAGATAATGAAATGAAGATATCATTTGTAAGGCGACTACAATTAAACACGATAATTATGGACTTACTTCGAATCATCGAGTTATCGCGTCTGGTAGGGTGGTCAAGCCCCCAACCTTTTGTGAAAACATGCCCCTTTATTCACGAAATGTCGGGGGGGGGGGAGTTTGTCTAGCTGGTCCGGTTTACCAGACACTTTGTGAAAAACCTACAATAAATGTACGAAAGGTCACGTTATTTTCCGCTTTCGTTTTACGAAAGGTTGTGTAACACGACCACCCGACTGGACGCGATGATCCGGTGTTCCGAAGTAAGCCAAGTTATGTAAGATGAAACATCTCATACCAGAATATGAACAAAAGGTCGTTCATTAACATACCTGAGAGTAATATTAAAGAAATTACTTTTCAATATGATATAAAGTTAAAGAGCATACTTAATGGAAATGAAAAAAGTAAAGTAAAGCCCGGCGCACGCCATACTGATCTGACTACGATCCTATTCTGGAAGTAGCATTTGATGTGCACATTACATCTTGTTTTGTATTAGTGACCGATCGAGGATCTCAATAGTCACATGATTAATAACATTTAAATATTTCAAGGGGTTTCAAGCTCCCTTGGAGGAGGAAAAGCTAAATCGCCTCAGAATCGCAGTGACGTCATGCTAGTAATGCGATTGTCTACGAATTGATGCCGATTCGGCTTTTTTTTGTCGATATAAAGGCTCCAATGCATTAGTATTCCGATTATTAGTATTCTTATCATCCTTTAAAACCTCATCCAGAAAGATGATGTTTGTTGAGATTTCCATATCTAATAGAATTACCCTTCTTCGAAAATCAGATCGCAGGAGGATAGTATACAGTGCGTCCCAGAAAAAACGAAACCGAGAAGTATCGATGTTTTATCATAACTTAATCACAACCATAATTAATGAATGATACATATTTGGAAAGCTTAGAGTCTCCTCTTTCAGTTGATGCTACTCGAATGATGCATATTCCACGCATGAGTGATTAAAAGCAATTTGAAGGAAGGAAACCAAAAAGACATTTGGCGGGCGGTATCTGAATTTCGAAGAAACATTCACATTTCTAGAAAGTTGAGTTTCTGCCCTTTCATATGACACCTCAGTTAGGAAAAATGAGCGAGGAATTACAAAGTTCTGTTTGTTTAAAGTAGCCCTTACATTTTCATAATTTTAACAAACGAATGCGTTTTCAGTAGGTGCCTGCCGTAGCAAAAAGCAACTTTGACAAAAGACTTAACTCCGTTTAGTTGACAATCAGCCATGCATGAAAACTCTCGTCTACGGCTGCTTGTCAACGAAACGGAGTTAAGTCTTTTGTTAATTTCGTTTATTGATACGGCAGGCAGCCAGTGAAAACGAATTCGTTTAATAAAATTATGGAAATGCAAGCACTACTTAAAACAAACAGAACTTTGTTATTCCATGCTCATTTTTCCTGATTGAGGTGTCCTGAATGAAAGGGCAGAAACTCAACTTTCTAGAAATGTGAATGTTTCTTCAAAATTCAGATACCGCCCGCCAAATGTCTTTTTGGTTTCCTTCCTTCAAATTGCTTTTAATCACTCATGCGTGAAATATGCATCATTTGAGTAGAAAGAGGAGACTCTAAGCTTTCCAAATATGTATCATTCATTAATTATGGTTGTGATTAAGTTATGATAAAACATCGATACTTCTCGGTTTCGTTTTTTTCTGGGACGCACTGTATAGTGTGCGCTGGGGATTAGATAAAACGCAATATAAGATTTACATTTGCACATTAAATATTATTACATCTTAGTAGACCTTGAAGATAAAGTTGAATTCTGGTCACGCAATTAAAATATGCAATCTGAAAGAAACTGTTTGAAAGTGATTCCAACAGTTGAATATGTAGTATATACGTATAAATAAGCGTTGTTATACACTGTGAGGTTTTGGAATCATCGAAATGATAAGAAAGTGGCTCAGTCTTGCTAAAATTCGCATGCTCAGTACAGAGGAATGTGTGAATGGGACTACACAAAAAAGGTGGCATATATGACAGTGTGCTCCGCAACCGTTATAACCGTTATTTGTCGTATTTCGAAAATGATCGAACTGATTCGTAGGTTATTTTTTCCAATGGACATATTTTAATGACACTCTTTTACACTAACACAGAAAGGAATGAAAAAGTTCACTAATACATGTATTATAATAATGAACCATTCCCAGAACTCAACCTTTCGGTAAATTGTAAAAGTTTCACATATCGAAGTTTTAATTTCATACCTCCAAACGTACACCCACAACAAAAAGTGAGTCACCCTTACTCAAATTGATGAGTCACTGGTTTGTCCGTACAGCGAAACACTTGAAGGATCATGTGAGTCACTATGACTCGATACAAATGAGTCTGAAAGACTCACTTGAAGTGAGTCTTAGATAAATAAGACTCATTTGTATCGAGTCATAGTGACTCACATGATCCTTCAAGTGTTTCGCTGTACGGACAAACCAGTGACTCATCAATTTGAGTAAGGGTGACTCACTTTTTGTTGTGGGTGCATCATGACATAGACCCCCTACTCCCTAGGCCTATCACACACATACCATACCATGCCAGAGTCACTGTCCACATTTGCAATGGAAAATATATCCTAAAATATCACATTTTAGCGATGTAATCGGTGGCCCCGCTACCCGAATCTGAAAAATCTACTTTGTACGCACTAAATTAAGCCTTAACTTGAGATTTATTTGTCACCCATACTGTCACGAAACAATCTTGAAATAATTCGTTTTACATCAAATAACAAGGATCTAGGAGTTTCGTTGTATAAAACAATGATGCAAGATCATGCATGTTTTCATTCGACACGGCTTCGTGCGATACAGTAGAATCTATACACTATGAACATGACTGACAATGAGAGCGGACAAAATATACAGTTCCTCAGGTAGACAAAGGAACATCCCTTCACAGCTATTATGTAAAAAGGTGAATATGCATGTGACACCTGTTCTACACATTTTTACATAATAGCAGTGAAGGGATGTTCCTTTGTCTACCTGAGGAACTGTACATGTTGTCCGCTCTCATTGTCAGTCATGTTCATAGTGATAGTTAAGTTACACACAGCCTCATCAACTCGAGTGCGGATATCGTAAAATGAACGCATGCATCATTTGTATAATAATCAGAAGATTCAGCCCACGAATCCAGTCATAAAAATCATCGTTTAAAACCATATGAATAATTATGCGTACCAATTTTTCACTAGCTGCAGTCAAAACTCTTCTGAATCCAAGATATAAGATGGCGACGTTGCGTCGTCGATCGGGAATTCAAATATGGCTCGAGAATGCGCATTTTGGATGACGTCACGAAAGCATGCGCGCGCATGCATACAGCCTCACTTTCAAGTTGACTCACTTTTTTCTTCTAAAATGCTCTTATGTCGATCTTGACTCATTTTTTACGACCATGTGAGTCAGTCGAAGCATTTTGAAAATGAATCAATATAGACTCATTGGTTGTTACTAATGAGTCAATTTACACCTGACTCACGAAAATTAAGCTTAAATGTGTCAAATGACTCACTTTTTGTTGTGGGTGTACTCATTATACCAAATGTAGTAATGATAATCTGGAACACTTTACCACAGGTCATACGGTTGATATAAAAGTAAATTGTTTACATTTTTTTTTAAAGAATGAACTGAATATAATTTTCTATTTACCCCTAAAATTCTCCACCCAAATATTATATACATACATCCGTTGTTCTTCATATCTATGCTCTTTTTATGTTCAAAGTCATCGCACTGCGATCTGATTAGGAAAAAAATTTGCAAGAGCATTTGTTACGAACATTCAAACTTGTAAAATCTTAATAACCAAGGGTGTGAATAGTCATATGATTAAGAAACTATATATTTCAACGGATTTCATGAGGAAAATCTAAATCGGCTCAGAATCGTGCTGACGTCGGTCCATTAAATGCGATTTTCTTCGATTTGAAGCCGATTCGGCTTTTATACTGACTAGAAGAGTTCAATGCGGTAAAACTGTCGGTTTTTAGTATTCTTAACATTATTTAGATTGAATACAATTTGAACTAATACAATTGTATCGCAGACGGATCGCAGGACGATCATGTAGTGTCCAAAGGGCTTAATTATAAGTGCACATTTCAATGTTATATGAAGCCTGCAATTTTTTTTTTTAAGTTCTCCTTAACAAAACTTGTATACAAGCACGTCCCTACTGCTGTGCCTATGATATAAGTTATGTGTTGATAAATCAACTTCGTCACTTTGCTGAATATACAATATTCACTTTGAATTTTAACTGTAATTATATGAAAAACGAAAGTAAATATAAGCAAAGGAATAAAGGAAAGACAAAATGAATGACTGAATTAAAGGCAGTAGAGGAGAGGGAGCAGTTATATATATATATATATATATATATATATATATAGTGAGAGAGAAAGAGAGAGAGAGAGAAAGAGAGAGAGAGAGAGAGAGGATATATATATATAATTATGTAAATAGAAGGGGGCCAGTAAGAGGGAGTGAGAGAGAAAGGGGAATAGAGACCGAGGGGAGCAGGGGTAGCAGGGGGAGCGGGGGAGAAAAACAGACCCATGCGCACAGCACACTCCTCGCCCCCTAAAACCAACATCCAACAAGAAGAAGGACATAAAGCAAAGAAACGAATAAACCAACAAACAGCAAACAGAGAAGAAAAACAGAAGAAAGAGACATAGAGAGAGGGAGAGAGAGAGAGAAATAGAAAAAGGAAGAGAGAAACAGGTGTCATTACTACGCGACACATCTATAATCGATGTGTAGATACTTGTGGGTATCAGGGCAGGGATCGTAAATTAGGATGCTATCACTGGCGTAAACAATGCAACTCTGCAACCCATGGCAAGCCGTCCTTACGTACAAGGGATTCGGTGACTTGCAGTCCACATTGGACGTTGTCGCCGAGGTGTCCGGGCCTGCCGGGCATGTTGTTGTGTCACTTCGGCCCCAGATGGACGAGCAAATGCTGATGGTATGGTTAGCCTGGCAGATGATCATCGGTAGGTACTGTCCCTCACATATGTCGATGTTCACTGTATCGTAGCAAACGAGAAGAAGACGGTCATTGAAAAGCTAAAATGCCCAATAATTAGAGGAAACAAGTTTATGCCAATAAACTACGTTTCGAAAGAAATGATCTTAGTATTTCGTTAGAAACTCTGGATAACCAATGGCAAGCTCGGCGTATCATTCACAAAATTGTTTAGGGGCGATTAACTCAGTTTCTCCAGCGAAAACCGATCTTTATCGCAAAACATCAATTTTATCAGTCCATAACTTATGCAAAGTTTTCGTGAAATAAAACTGAGTTTACCGGCGATGAACTAACTTAAAAAAACACTTATAATAACACTTTACCCCCTATGAGGAAATCCCCCTCCTTGTCAAATAACTCGATCTTCAACCTTTATATTCGATGCCGATGGTGAACTTTGAATTTGAAAATTGAAAGTGATAAATACAAAGAATACATGTGTATGGGTGAACAATTGACCCCACTTTTTTAGCTTGGCCACGCCGTTATTATAAAATATTTGTGTAGTACCATTTATTTCTTCATAAATATTTCAATATTTTCTTCTTGATGAATCATTTTTTGTTTTTACTGCGTTATTTTAAATTCAAGCGTGTTTAGACTGATAATATACTCACTCAGGGTTAGTGGAGGAAGTTCGTTCTCAGGTTCGCACGTATAAGTGATCTGAAGGTATTTATAGGTGCATGGACATGGATCACCGCCAAATACACTATCCGATGCAGTCACAGCACATTGGGAAAGACCAGTGCAACACGAAATGGTGTCGAACACACCAGTTGCCATGCAATTTGTATCGCTATCCATGTTGTCGCGTGGACATACATCTGCTTCGGTCCTCCCGTAGAGGGCGCTGCAGATGTTGATCCTGTCGTTAGGGCAGTTCAGGACTGTTTTGCTGCCCTCGCATATCGTTACAACAACTAGTGTGAAACATAGGAGAAACAACAAGAAACACAGCTCAAGACAGTATACTGATACCCTCCCATATCGTAAAAAATACTACTAAATGAAACAAGGGGGGTAGAAGCGCACACCAACCATGATGATTTTCAGAATAAGCGAAATGCTTTATAGCTGAAGTGGTGCGTAGATGTAATTTACAATGATCAATGAATCGAGTGTGTAAAAGCGATTGAACCCTTTATTAGAACAGGCCTCAACAGGTATTCTATTGGCAAAATCTCTGTAAAGAACTGTTAATTTGAGGTCTAGTGGATAAGTCACCTGACTGCAGATCACAAGGTACGGGGTTGTGCCATGCGTGTGTAGGTAGTATAGTACATTAAAATATGTACTCGGAAAACGACATTGTTATTGCAAATTTACAATTCATATCTTTTGTCACAGTTTTTTTATTTTGGAAAAACAACCACATGTTTTCACCGAAATGTTTGAACTGTAGTAGTTTCTTAGAACTGAAACTTACATTTTTCTACTGTGGTTATTGGTAGAGCAGACGTGGTAGACATTGTTGTTGGTGAAGCAGATGTGGTAGACATTGTTGTTGGTGGAGCAGATGTGGTAGGCAGTGTTGTTGGTGGAGCAGATGTGGTAGGCAGTGTTGTTGGTGAAGCAGATGTGGTAGGTAGCGTTAGTGTTGGGGGCAACAACACGTATGTAATCATAAGGTACTCAGTGGTACCATTACAGGGGGTTCCGAAAATACCGTTGTCGGCCACCAGAATGCATGCTGTGCCCAAATGACAAATGTTGTTAATCAGGACTGGTGCCGATGGACTGGAACACGGTAGAAGGACCTCAGCACCGGCTGGGGTCGGTGACGGTGTTGAATTACAGAGATCGTCTGTGGCACGCCCGTAAAACGAGGATTGGACGTGTATCAGTAGGTCGCCGCCATCAATTAAAATCGCTGGATCCCCGTCACATAGTAATTCCGTTGTCACCACACCTTGTGTAAGAAAGTATGATGAAATAGCGATAACAATTTAGCAAGAATATAATAAACAATTGAGAGAAAATGAGGGAATAATGGTGAGTTGTTCTATCCAAGCCCCCTTTGCTATCCTCCCTTGTTGGATTTTCTGCAAAGGTTGAAACAAAACATCTCCGCCCGGTAATCGAGCCTGGGCCCTGGCCTAGAACACCGATGCCTTAACCACTATACCACAGGGCCTGGTCCAGTAGCTTCTGCGAGACTATATTCTATTGACCGAAAGTTTGAAAAATTCTCCAAACTCGAGAGAGCCCAAGAAAGTTTTGAAGAAGAGAGTCGCCAAAGTTGTTTGCATGTATCAAGTTTATTTCATTAGTGGTCTGTCATACTGATTTCGTCAGAATTTTCTTTCTGCTTTATTATCAGGTGGTCAATATGACAGACTGAATTCTAACATGTGCAAAAACATGCCTATACAAAATCCATTATAGCTCTTTGGGATGCAACGGGGCCCTCAATTGTTTTTCATATTTAGATAGAGTATGAGTCCGAGATATGATTTCATGTCTCATTTGGCCATTAAGCATATCGTGACATCATCATAATAGCCTTGGAACTCAAAATACGAACTTGCATATTATGACGTCAACATATATATGGGAAATGGATTGTATCTCTGTAAATATTGATCTATTTGATCGTTGATACCCCATGAGTCATCAGAAAGTTCCGCAGGCTCCGTTAGACTGGAGTTCAACCCTTCCCTCTGCTTCCACTAAACAGACGCACATCTAAGGGCGCGTTCATGCTTGATTTTGAAGGTAGAATGAGCGATTTGTAACGCTCATCGTAAACGCTCATCGTAATCGCAGTTCCACGATGTACTGTTCATGCTCACTTCTCCAGGCAATTCTCCCTTGGTGGCCTTAATTGGCCTAGCAGCTGGATTCGCAACCTTGAAATGCGCATGCTATGTAGACCATGGTCCATGCGTAGACCCACTAGAGGTCAGTGCGTTGACCCCATTTAAACGCGTTTACAAATTGTAAACGCATCTTTTTGTGAGTTTACGATCGGCGATCGTGATCGCCGTTTTTCGGTGATTCTACAAAAGTAAGCATGAACGCAACAGTGTTTTAAACTAAACGCGTAACAGATGCCTGATTCTGGCCAGAAAAAGTGAAGCATGAACGCGCCCTAAAAGATTAAATCAAAAGCTAATACTTATAACCATTATGTATATAAAAAAATGAAACGTAAACACTATGAGCAATAATAACTACAATTATCATTTAATGCAACCTGTGAAAAAGTTTGTTCAGATGTTTTTTAACAATATACTTAAGTTCTGCACAATTTGGGATAATAGATAACATACTTCACACAAAGTGTCTCACCAAAGGATTTATGAATACTATTGCCCTCTTACTATAAGATTTTCTTGTTTATAAAATAAAGGATGGATGTCTTTTACAAATGATATTAAATATGCAATTGTGTCATGCTTTGGTCTGCTTTTCGTGAAAAAATGATAGGTCTATGTGCAATAAACGTTTTGGGGTTTTAAATTGACATGAAGTAGTACAATTGGATTATGATATGGGATGAAAGGTATCTGTTTTACATATAACGTTATGATACTGGGGGAAGTTTCTTTTTCGAAGTTTGGATTTTGCATAAGTTCATAATTCCAAAGATTTGTAAACTCGAAACACGAATACATATTTTTGTTTTATTATTTTTTTATTGAAATATATTTATTCAGGATAAAAAGAATCAGATATACATTGTAGAAACAAAATTTGTTTTACATCATGGTCCTGAAAATATTTCAAATCAGGGGGTTTATTTTTTCCAATATTGGATGCTCTTTTAGACAGTTTGTATAGGTTACATTACTCTGAAAAAGGAATATAGTTTATAATACCAAAATTCTAACATTTCTTAAGCAATAAAGGATTGTAGCTATTTTCGAAAATTCGTAATTCCTTACTTTCGGAATTACAAGACTTCAAAATTATGAACCTTCAGAGAAACAAACCTTTGGCATTACGAATCTACACAGTAACAAACTTGCGGAATTATGTACTTTTGGTAAAACGACATGCAAAAGAAAAAGAGACGATCGACCAAAATTTCGTTCCGACTCGCGCTAGATCCAGGGGAATTTAGAATATGAAACTACTTTTATACAATTTTTGCTGGATTACAAAGAGAAATCCTATACAGAGATAAAATTGTACAGAAAGAGTATCTTGGAGAAGTGTCAGACAACTTTTCTATTTGTTCCAAGACTCAAAATGATTAAACTTTCAATTTGTAATATGCTATCCATAATATATTTCGAGTAGTGCCCCAAGAGAGAAAGCAGTTAGGAGAAACACATAAATTAATATTATTTGTGTACTACGACAAGCGGGAGAGTTATCCGCGACTACGTCACAATGCACCGACCAAACTCCCATTTTGAGATTCGCATAGACTTTAATAGTGATCTCATATTTCATACATTCATAATTCTTTTAATATTGTTCCGATTTATTCCATACTTTCTCCATTCAGTTCTCTTATTTTCTGCTCTCACATGAATGGTAGGATGCGACCGTCATTGTTGGTCAAACAGTTTTTGAGCGTCATGTAACGCCTGGCTGGAATGCTCCCCAGGGAGTGGAGATTGTGCACACATTGTGTGCGGGTAAGCACTGAATCCAATGACCGGGGTAATAATATATTTGTAAAGCGCTTAGAGACATTTGTATTAAGCGCTATATAAAAATTAAATATTATTATTATTATTATGAAAGAATTTATTACGAGGGTCGGATTGCCCTTTTAAATTCGTTTTAAAAATGAATTTTAATTCAAGGAAAACAAAAGTTGGTAACTACATTGAAATGTATATGGCATGTTTACGCTAAAGCAGGTCCGTCTTTACTAGTTTGGCCTGGGGGATTAGACCTCCATGCAAGGTTACTGACAGGTGGTTGTCTCATTTAATAAGCTCTCAATTAACATAAGAAAAAGAGGATCATGGGAGACCAACAGGCACCGATTATACATTATTTGCTATATATAGGGCGCAACTAGCTATAAGTAGTGCAGTGGGGCTTTAAACGATTATCATAACACTCTCCACGCCTTACCTTGCCCGCTTATGTGTGTAGCGCTGATTCCTAAGGCAAGAAAGAAGTAGGCCCAGCCCTTGCTTGACATCGTTGATGATTTGATCTGTATGAATAGGAAAAAATTACTCTCTTAAAAATGAAGTCGAGTTCTGATCACGTTATTGAAAGTTAAAATGAGCAGGTGTAGATCTAAAATGCTTGTTAAAGGTTGCTTGTGGAACATGTAGTACAGAGTGGCGATTAGAATAATCATGTGAATCATCAAAATGACAAAGTTTTGGCCTATTCATGCTGCAAATAACATGAACATGCGCCCACAGAAATATATATATATATATGGGACTTCACCCTTTATAAGGCATGAACGTTCGGTGTTTCAAACTTTTCAGAAACTTCTCATCATAATTATCATCAGGGCCTCTGAAGAGTCATACATTTCACGGTACAATTCTCTCTTAGGTTGTTATTCTAACATCACATAACAAGAACGAGAAAACACATAACTTATTTGCCCCTCATCTGAATACAATCTTCTCTTTAATGCAGAAGTCGAGATGGAATTTCCCTTCTTCGGTGTTGTTATTTCATTAGAGATCATTTTCTTTCATAATGTATTCACTGCAATTTATTTTATAATCCATTTGAAATAATTGGCTGAATTGCTCTCCTGAGAGTGAATTGATTAGTTTAGAGCATTGATGAACTCAAAATGCAATGGGGCCGAATAGGACTTCACAACCCCCCCTCCCACCCCCCTGAAAAAAGTACTTAAAATATAGAAGTATGGTTTAAATTATTACAATTAAACAAATGTAACAATTATTCTCTTTGCACAATTTGTTGAATTTGTTGGATATACTTAGGTCGGCGAATATGAGTTTCCGACAAAAATCTAGTGACTTTTTATATACTGCTAGCTGTTAGTAGTTTTAATGACGACTTCTTTAGAAACAGAACGAAATATAGACACAGTGACTTACTTAATTTTCTTCCCCAAATACGTCATTTTGTACGACCCCTCCCCCTTTTTTTTATCGCAAACCAGGGCCTTTGAAAAGTGGTACCCTTACTGGAGCACTGCAGTAATTGAAAAATAAAATATCTTGCGCCCCCCCCCCCCCCCCCAAGATTCCACGGTCTGGATACTCCATTGCAAATAATGAATATTTTCTTGAGTTACCACATACCTCCCATGGGAAAAAATGTTTCCGCAAAAATAGCAGTAATGAAATATTAAGAAAAGTATATAGAGTAACTTACTTTATAGATGTAACTGCAAATAATAAACACCATGAACATCAATTATCACAATTGCCTCACTAGGTGTCTAGCTCCGGCGTGGTATAATTTGATTTGTTTCGAGGGATGAGTTTGTTAGATATGATTTTTAGATACTTAGACTTTGATGTTCTTGGTCATTTTCATCGAACCCTGTGGCATTTTGGGCCTCTTAAAGACCGCATATTGTTTTCCCTTTACCTATAGTGGAACATGCGTCACTACTTGCTTGTATATACAATACTAACCAGCCTTGCTACTGCGTGCAATACGTATTTGAATGGAGATAGAAGGTCATTGAAAGCAAACAGGCAGATAATTACTAAAAACCTGGAAAACTATGGTTGCGGTATCTATTAACAAAATACACATGTATAACAAATAAACGCCCTCACTTGTTCAATCAGGAAACGAAACGGTTGCCTAGTAGAGGGCGACAGCGTAACCAAACTTTTAACCACCCAAGGTGATAGTGGGTTAATAAACACTGCAAAAACATCGTAAACATCCTTTTTCATCTTCACTTTTTATTAACACAAACCATTTCATAATGAAAGAATGTCAAGGAAAAAAAAACCTCAGTAGCTGGATTAAGGGCGCACGCCACAAATAAATCATGCACATCACATACATTGTAACCCCAAATAGCAAAAGTCAATCGGTTTAGATTCGGTATGGAATCGTTTTGGCGGGTGACTGATGAATAACAGTAATGGGGATTTTTGCAGTTATTATAATTAGGATTGAAGATACGTTTGACGTTCCCAGAGCAGAAGATTGATGGTTGTGTTAAATTTGTATTTACACAAACGGATGTAGAAACATAACGGGAGGACATTATGAACTCGCTAATTAGAATACAGCCTATGTGATACAAATCGCTGTTTCATGAAATTATGCGAAACTGTAACATTTCATAAATTTCTTTCATATTTGATTTTCATGAAACTTTGGCTGTTTTTGTTTGTTTGATTCCTTTCTATTTATTCAATTTAACTTGAAAATGAGCTGGACTTGCTCATTAAGTAATCCAAGAGATATTCCTTTGGAATATGTATACAAGACAGTATTGGAATTTCTCTTGAGTATTTGTATTTCCCCGGAATTAATCGTAACTCGATCAGTGAGTCGTATCTGTAGATAAATGTCACGTTTAAGATAGATACAATTCATTGTGAGCCACAATCAATACAATCAATTTATCGATCACTCAATCAAACCAACAAACAAACCTACAAACAAACATGTTACAAAGCGAGACTCGTAAGAGAAGCAATTAGAGGCAAAAAGGAAGAGGGGGAGAGAGAGAGAGAGAGAGAGAGAGCGAGAAAAACAGAAAAATTACAAAGAGAGAGTGGGAGGAGATAGAAAAAGAAAAGGAAGACAAAGACGAAGAAGAAGAAGAAATGACGCAGAGAAGAGAGATAAGCAGACTCTAGGAACAATAAAAACTAACGAAAACAATATTTAATTCAAATAAAGAGAAAGATAGGAAATAAGATAGACAGAGAAAGAAGGAGAGAGAAAGAGGGAGGATCAGAGTGATAGGCACAGCGAGATTAAGCGAGAGAAAGATATCATTCATGGTACATATGTCTTTCTTCTATACATCATAACCTCTGCTAAAGATCTGCCTAAAATATGGCAATATCACTCCTTTAAATCAATAAACCTAAGTCTTAATGATAACAATACTTTAAAATAAGTCGAAAATTTACTAATGTATTATAACTGTTGAAATGCAATCTAATGATTATATGTAAATTTGTGAATATACTCACCAGTTCAATATATACGTCTTTTTCTCTCTCTTTCACCTCCTCCTTAATTTGAATATTAACTTGAATTAATTTGAACAGCTTCAAAGGTGTGTGTTTTGCTGGAACGTACCAAACTGCTATGATTTTTCGCTGAAAGGCACTCAATCGATTGAAGAAAAAAAGACAATCTGACGCATGTTGAGAAGCAATTAATATTATATTGCCATCTATTTGTACGCCGTAATGCTCCAGTGAAATTCAAACAAAGACATACCATATAAGGTGATTTTGCGTTTAAAGGACATAGACTTATTGACTCTGTTTAATTGAACTGTATAAAAAAAGGGAGCTAATAGTCTCTAAGGTTAATAACAAATTTTAGTGGTTTTACTTTTAGTGATGGTTATTTTACCTGATTGCTAAGTAAGCTAAATGCTTGTTAGTAAGCACCCAGCGGACCGACGGCTTTAGAAGTCCTCTCCGAGAGACTTGGTAATGGGGGATAAATTTCTTACCAAAGAGCACTAGCGCATCGACTTGGTTTCGAACCTGGGTCGCCGGATTACGAGACCACTGATTTACCAACTGAGCTATCGCGCCTGTGGTTTGAAACTTCTAACAAGCAAACATCCCACACATTATTTGAACTTCCCTGTGTCAGACCACATTAGACGCCCTCTAAAATTATGTCCATCTAATTTATGCTGATAATTTGTCCTATGTCCTAGTACACGAATACGAAATGAACTGGTAGTTGAAACAGTTAAATCTCGACATTCATACCGTTAGATTAAGCACCTGAAGGTCTAATGCCTTGAGGGTTCGTTTCTCCGTTATTTTAAAATGTGGATAATCGGAAATGTAATTTTTTAAAGGGAAATGGCTTTTGTTATTTCAAGATTGAAATAATGTTTGTAATCAGGCGCGCCAGAAGCAGTTTGGGATTGGGGGGTGGGGGGGGGGGGGGCAAACATTCCAGGGGGGCTCACCTTCCAGGGGCACTGGCGTAATGAGCAAAAACGTTTGGAAGGAGGGGGGGGGCAGAAGAACAATCTGCATCACCACCACTCTTACACGTTACATGCAGGCCAGGCGGAATGTTTTTCAGAATGGAGTATTAACGATCAGGTAGAGCGTAAATTGGCGTGGGGTCGAGATAGTAGTTATTTGAATATCAGAATGTATAAATACCCGAGGAATTTCAGCCTTTCTTAGATTCACCTAATTGCAAAATCTTTAAAAGAAACATTGATTCACCAACGCCTAACTAGGCGTTGTGGCGTGCGCCTGTAATCCAGCTAAAAAGTGGAAGTTACAAACTGATTCAGCCGAGGACGCAGGTTCGAAACTGAGTCACGTCTTTCGGATGGTGACGCTTAAAGGTCGGTCCCCAGACGTAAATAATCATATCTGATTGATACACGTCTGTAAAAACCCAATACACACACACACACACACACACACTTAAAGGGAAAGCCCCCCCCGATATGATGTTAGTTTGAGTGAAAGGTTTAGCAAAAACCGATTCAAATTAAGAATGATATGACTTTTCTAAAGATGATATCAATCTAACATAGCTCTCTAACTCTCTATCTCTCTCTCTCTCTCTCTCTCTCTCTCAATCTATCTCTCTCTCTCTCTCTCTCTCTCTCTATCTCCATCTTCGCGCGGAGGGAGTTGTTGTGTTGTTATACCATGTATGTATGCCGCTTACTATATTTGTGCATATAAACTACGTTTATATTGCATTTACAACCAATGGAAAACGACCCCCCCCCACACACACACACAAAACAAAACTCCTTAATTTGGTTTTTTCTTTCAGCCATCATTTGGGTGAAGAACTACGTTTACGGCAGAAATAGACACTGTATTGCTGAATATGTGTATGTATATGTAATTGTAGTACTTTCTCATTTAAGCCCACCGATAAACCGGCGATCTAATTTGTCGAAGAAACAGCAATTATATTAAATATGAAAATCTAGTCAAATATCATATTCCTGATTTAAGTTCTAAATAGCAAAAAGAATACTAGCAATAGAATTAATGTTTGTAGTTAGAATAAAAGACAATCGCACTTCTAGTCTGACATCACGAGGATTCTGAGCTGATTTACCTATTCCTCCTCTAATAAAGAAAGCATAACATCATTTCGAAATTTAGAATGTATTAGACTATGACTATTCAGAACGTCTGTCAATTAGATTTTAATTGTTCGATTGTTCTTATCAAAGTCGTTTGTCAGTTCTCCCAAAACCACATCGCAGTCAGAGCAAAGTTTTCGAAATGCAGAAATGAATTCAAATTCAATGCAAACACAGAAGCAATGAAAATGTTGTTTTGAGCTACGATTTAATCATGATTATGATTCACAAATGTGTAT
Organism: Strongylocentrotus droebachiensis; assembly: GCA_035222895.1. Classification (NCBI taxonomy): domain Eukaryota; kingdom Metazoa; phylum Echinodermata; class Echinoidea; order Camarodonta; family Strongylocentrotidae; genus Strongylocentrotus; species Strongylocentrotus droebachiensis. The sequence continues at coordinate 314,034 of JAVYIG010000673.1, forward strand.
TTTATTTTAGATGCAGAAAACATTAAAACAGATCAATGATGAATATAATTATAATTATATATATCATAAAGAACCAAAAGAAGGGAAGGTAAAATAAGAAAAAAAGAAAAAGGAGAAAAGACGAGGAAAGAAGAAAATATTATGAAACGCTGTTAATTTCAAAAGTCTGTGCGTATATGATTTAATTTGGAAAGCAGTCTGCCATTTATTATCTCCATAACCTGTACAGAGAAATCTATCAAGAAAATTATCCTCAAAAATATATTCTGCAGTGTAATTATTTGTCATTTCGGATCACCCAAAAATTATACTTATAATTTGACTAATTAAATCGTTTTTGTGATTATCTTTCTACATATAAAGATAATTCCGTCGATAATCGTATTGATTAGTGTATTACAAAAGTCTTGTAAAAGGACCGTTGTCCAACCTTAATTGAATACAAGACCACATCCTTAATGACATTTTTTTCCCCACTTAAAATGGCCAAATTAACCCAGGACTGTCATCCTCTGAAGTAGATCGCTTCTTGCGATCTGCCGAGTCAGCACTAACATCCTCTGAAGCAGATCGCTTCTTGCGACCTGCCGAGTCAGCGCTGTCATCCTCTGAAGTAGATCGCTTCTTGCGACCTGCCGAGTCAGCGCTGTCATCCCCTGAATTAGATCACTTCTTGCGATCTGCCGAGTCAGCGCTGTCATCCTCTGAAGTAGATCGCTTCTTGCGACTTGCCGAGTCAGCGCTGTCATCCTCTGAAGTAGATCGCTTCTTGCGACCTGCCGAGTCAGCACTGTCATCCTCTGAAGCAGATCGCTTCTTGCGATCTGCCGAGTCAGCACTGTCATCCTCTGAAGTAGATCGCTTCTTGCGATCTGCCGAGTCAGCGCTGTCATTCTCTGAAGTGGATCGCTTCTTGCGATCTGCCGAGTCAGCGCTGTCATCCTCTGAAGTAGATCGCTTCTTGCGATCTGCCGAGTCAGCGCTGTCATCCTCTGAAGTAGATCGCTTCTTGCGATCTGCCGAGTCAGCACTGTCATCCTCTGAAGTAGATCGCTCCACGCGATCCCCTTGTCGGTTACCTAGGTCCTTGCCTGAGGAATAGAGAAATAATGATACAACATAAGTCAGCGATCTTCTGTGTGTTCACGTGTAATGTTTGTGTGAAAATGAAATGTTATACGACTTCGCCTATTCATGTTAATAAGCAACGGGAGGTAGATATTATTTTCTTCTAAAAAACATTTTGAAAAAAATTGTCTTGAAACATTATGACAAACAAGTTGCCCAGTATACTACACTACAATACTAGTTCACGTAATTATGCCTTGGTTGCGATGGCGTGTTTATTTTTGTTTTTTATACTTTTTTTTATTAATTTCATTGAATGAATAACAAATGGGAACGCACATCAAAGGTCTGACGAGTAGACACATTACATTTGTATCATAAGAACTTTTTGCGCTCAGCTTTATTTTAACAGGGTACACTACACAATCCGTTTGCGATACGATTCTGGATGATGTGGCTATTGTAAGACACTATATTTGTGTACCATATAAATAACGTTTTTTGTATATATATATATATATATATAAGAAGACAAAAAAAGAAGTTAAAATCCTAGCCATCGAAGATCTGAATATCCATTGAATAATTTAATCTATATTTAAGGGAGTTTCAAATCGCTGAGAGCTCAGACCAATAGTGCGATTGTTTACTATACGAAGCTATTATTGCTGCTAGAACAGTTAATTGGAAAAAAATAATCATCGGGTTATCGCGTCGGGTCGGGTGGTCACGTTGCCCGACTTTTTGTGAAAACATACCCCTTTATCCGGGAACTTTCAAGGGGTAATGTTTGTGAAATTAACCCCTCTCATCTACAAATGTTCTGGTCCAATTCACCCGAAATTCCTTGAAAACCCTACGGCAAATTTACGAATGGCCATCTCTTGTTTCACGAAAGGTCGCCTACGTGACCACCCGACCAGAACGCGATGACCCGATGGTTCGAAGTAAGCCGTGTGACACGGGGCATTTAATTGAGTGTGAACTACTTACGTGCTTCCGATTGTCCTATGCTCATCAAGAGACAGAGAGACACGATGAGAATGATCGACATCTTGAAAGTGTTCATCTGTTGAGAAAAGAAATGAACAAATGAATAAGTAAATAACATATGCAAAAATAAATGTAATGGGCCCGTAATGGGTCGGTGATTGCGAGTTCAGAAACAAAATGAATACGACACAGGCTCGGAAGTACAGTTGAAGTCCAATTTATTTGTTATAACGTCGCTACAAATTCAGCCGAAGCTCCAGTAGTTTAAAGGAAGATTATTTATTTAAGGATATTTTATATTAGCTATTTTCTCAGAGGCTGGACGGCCCTATACGGATATAAAGAAATTAGCAGCACTTCCTTAATAGAAAAACGGAACAAACTAAACTGGTGTACGAAGTCATGCACATGGCGCTTAAAGATAAACCTGAGTTCTGTTTTTGTTTTTAAATGAATTCTCACAGAATCAAACAAAACTTACACTGAATGTTTAAGATTACAAATAAATGTCATGTGCCAAACAATTTTGGAAGAAAATTTATTTATTTATTTATTTGAATATATTTCATCAGGATAACAAGATCAGAAAGGACTGGTTTACATCCTGGCTGAGTAATGAGCATAGAAAGATAAGGAAATCAAGGTAAGCTAGCCCCGACTCCATTTGTGTATTCCCATATACATCTTTCTGTGTACAGTGCTTGTTACTTTACCAAGACTGGGCCAAATTCATTATGATTTTGATGACTCCAGAACCTTGCAGTGCACACCAATACTTACATGCCACATGATCAACTTTTTCTGATCCATTCCACACCTTTTCTTTCACAATGCAATTACATTACCAGAACTCACCTTTATCTTTAAATACTTATGCGCCGGCGACATGACTTCAATGTCACATGATCTTATTAGCTAATCGGGAGGGCCCTTACGAAGACAACCAATTACAAGATAGGATTTAATTATAGAATGATTCGTAAGCCACCCGACCTCGAGATTAGTTCAATCTACCAATCAAGAGAGAAGTTATACATTCAATTAAATATAACCAATGACAAAGCACCAGGCGCGGATCCAGGGGGGGGGGGGCGAGCGGGCCTTGGCCCCCCCCCCCCCGCAAAAAAAAAAAAAAAAAAAAGAGAGAAGAAAAGAAAAGAAGGGAAAGGGAAAGAGGAGAGAAAGGGAAAGAAAGAAGAGGAAGAAAAAAAGAAAAGGGGAAAGAAGGAGATCGGGGGGGGGGGGGACGGACGAAAGGGCCTTGCCTCCCAGGCTGTTGACCCCCCCCCCCCCACCAATAAAAAAAATAAGAGAGAAGGAAGAAGATACTGGTGTACTGATAAGGGGGGGGGGGCTTGGGGGAAATCAAATTCAAACGTGGTTTATTTCTAATTCCACAACGGTGGATTACAAATAATGCTGAAATGACATAATTTCCGAGATTTTTCCTCACTTTCTAGTAAATTATACGTTTGTATGTGTTTGTTGGAAAATGACGAATTCCTAAATTTAAAGCCAGGCAAGAAATATGATTCTTGAGATTCCTACATGTCAGGGCCCGAGGTTCGGCGGGAATCGGGAGCCCCGAGCTCCCTGCCCCTCCCCCCCCCACTTTTTTGAAAAAGTATATTAAAGAGAAATAAAATAGAATGAGAGCAAGAAAGAAAGAATAGTTAACTGCCGGTGTTAACAAATAATGAGGCATCAAAATATGCTCATCTGACCGTAATTAAATGCCTAAAACCCCTAAGCTTCCGGGGGCTCTGCCCCCTGGATTCCACTTAGGGCCCTACGGCGGGCCCTTAGATGCTCATCTGACGATAATTTAATGCCTAAAACCCCTGATTTCTGGGGGCTCCGCCCCCTGGACCCCACGCCAAAAAGTGACCTGCCAGTGTCACAAAATAATAAGGTATACAAAAAATGCTCATCTGACCTTAATTAAACGCGTAAAACCCCTGAGCTTTTGGGGCCGGCTCCGCCGCCTCGACCCCACCAGGGGCCCTAAGACGGGCCCCTGAATGTTTATCTGACTGTAATTTATTGCCTTAAACCCCTGAGCTTGCGGGTTTAGACAAGGAATCAAAATGTGCTTATCTGACCGTAGGCGCGTAGCCAGGGGAGGGGGGGGGGGGGGGCGGTCCCAAATCGGAAGAGGACGTAGGAAGAAAAAGGAGCAGACAAAGAACATCTTTAAAATTCAGACAAGGATTAAGAGTATAGAAAACGGTATACAACGAATCGTCTTCTTTCTCTCATAATCATATAAAACGTCAAAGCTTCCGCGCTTCGCGCGGGAGGGGGGGGGGAACCTGAATTCAGACGAGGAATCAGAGGCGAGAACGGTAAAACGAATCTTTAATGATTTAATGAAACGTAAAAGCTTCCGCGCTTCGCGCGGGATGATGGAGGGGGAACTAAATTCCGATGAGGATTATTTTCGATTATTTTCGAGAACGGTACAACGAATCGTCTTCTTTCTCTTATGATTTAATGAAAATTAAAAGCTTCCGCGCTTCGCGCGAGAGGGGGGGAACCTGAATCCAGACAAGGATTAAGAGTCGAGAACGGTACAACGAATCGTCTTCTTTCTCTATAATGATTTAAGGAAATTTAAAAGCTCCCGCGCTTTGCGCGGGAGGGGGGGGGGGGAACCTAAATTCAGACGAGGATTAAGAGTCGAGAACTCGACAACGAATCGTCTTCTTTCTCTAATAATTTAATAAATCGTAAAATTTTCCGCGCTTTGCGCGGGTGGGGAAAAACTAAATTCAGACGAGAATTATTTTTGAGAACGGTACAACGAATCGTCTTCTTTCTCTAATAATTTAATGAAATGGCAAACTCGCCCCTCCCTGCACCGACCCCCCCCCCCGCATTACGTCACTGTTGGTCACCATTACGTACCAATATTTGGCTCGCATAATTTCAAATTTGGCCCCCCCCCTAAGAAATCCTGGATCCGCGCCTGCAAAGCACAATAAATAGAGTGGTTCTGACTACGTACCGGTGAAAGTAGGAGGAGCCTAGAGCCCCGCAAGAATGTTCAATAACGGGAAAATAGTCTATTGTCTAACGTGTTTATCGGAAACAAACACTTGTAAATTGTATGCAGAAATTCAAGTCCAGGGGTTGTTTACCCGTACCTGGCATATTATCGGGGACATAATTAATTCTGTTCAACTTTAAATGTATACAAAATCAAACTAATAACCATACAAATGATCAACTTAACCCAACTCCTATATTGCTATAGCGCCACCTTTAGGTCACTGCTTTGCCCAAATCAGTGTACCACCACACGACATTAAATGACAATGCTTATACTGCTGCTACTACAGCCTCGAGTCTCGAGATCACCGAGGAGCCATAGTTTTAACCATGTCACGAACAAATAAACAGTCAATATTTGTTTTAGATACCGAATCTAAAGTGTTAATTCAAAAAAAAATAAAAGAGATATTTTAACAAAACTTGTCTCTTAAAGGTACTATGTCCCATTTGCAATCCAAAAAAATGAAAAGGTCAAATTCCAACGGCATTTGAAAGATAATACTAATTTAGAACTTCCCTAAAAAGGGGGGTGGGCTTGAAAATGTCTGTAAGTGGGAAAATAACGACCAATAGCTGTCGAATCGACTTAGGAGCTATAGAGCCAGTAAATAATAGTCTGATTTTTCAGACCATTGTACCGAATGGTCGTAAGTTTTATGCTGTGCAAAGATTCAATCAGTTTAATTTTGGCCATTACAAGAAGTAGGTTATTGATGTAGACAAATGTAATTTACCCTTTACAGCTCATTTTATGTATGTTATTACCAAAGATGAAAAAAGCCAGTCAGTCACTCAATAGTGTCTGACAGTGAAGTCTAGCAAGTAAATGGGTTTCCTTGCATAATTTGAATATTAGGACACTGCTAACGTTTAAGTTTCACAGATAGGACATACATGACATATTCATAATTCCTGCAAAGTTCTACAGAATTTGATGTTGGCTGCAAAAGGGACATAGTTTCTTTAAAGAGTATTTATTCAATGCATGGGTCAAAGGTTCATTTCCCAGTCTAGCAGCAATGCGCGTGTCCCAACGGGGGTACCCATTGTCAACTAAATACGCGCCACAATTCTGTCCTTACATTAGCTGCATTTACACTGCGACCGAAAATCGTCGTTCTTTCTCACATTCCGGTGTTTCGCCGACGCGACGAAAAATCGAAATCGAAAAACCTATTTCTGGAGTGCGGTTTTTTTAAACGCCCGCCGTAGTATCTCCGAATTCTTGCAAAGTAAAAGCAAATTTCGTTGAGAAACCATTTTTTCGTCACGCGACTCTCTTCGATTTCGCGCTAGCGCATGCAGTACACGAAGGGCCACGACGAGTCGCGCATGCGCACTTCTCACCCCGCCCCCCCCAAATGGTAACTGTAAACTTTTAAAAGTTGTTCATGTGTTTTTTCCGGTAGTGTAAATGAGGTCCAAGAAAATCGACGAGTTTTCAAAATGGTCTTTCGTGTTGTTTTATTATGGGACTGTTGTACAAACAGAGTACCCACGCCTTTGCAACTTCCTTGTCAGCGCATACGCGTATTTATGCGATTCTTACAAAACACGCAGCCGAACACCGTGTATGCCTTAGCGATACGAATGCATTTAAAGACCGTCAATACTACTGGGCCAGCGAGGTCACTGACAGGTGGCTATCTCATTAACTCAGCTAACATAAGAAAAAGAGGATCATGGGGGACCAACAGGCACCGATTTGGGATTTTTTTCTATATAGAGGGAGCAAGTAGCTACAAGTAGGACAGTGGGGCTTTAAACGAAAATCGTACTTTTACCCACAAGCTTCGAAATGCTACCGTTCACGTCAAGAATAACTGTATTGTAAAGTGTTTGCAGCGTAAAAATGACACCACTGCCTTTTCTTATGAAAGTTTGACCCAAATTTTGGCATAACTACTCTCAAAAAAACATACACATAAAAAAACTGAGGGGGGGGGGGTTTAACCCCCCCCCCCCTCCTCTGCGTACGCGCCTGGGCGTGGTCATTATTTAACTTTATCTTAAAAGGTAATCATATAATTATTACTGTTGACATGACCATTTGTTGCATCATCGCTCTGCCCCACTGTAACAGTTGCGCATCCATTTCTTTAATGAAGGGCAAGGACTTTTTGGATTATGTTTATAAACTTTCCACGAGCAGATTTCCTCGGATAGATTTTGTTGTAGTTGAAGCAGTATGCGAGAAGAGTGAAAAGGAGAAGAAGAACTAGAAGAAGAAGAAGAAACAAAAAGAGAAGGACGAAGAAGGTGATGAAGAAGAAAAAGAGGAAGCAACGTGTTAATACGCAAAGCACAGACACTCATACTGGCATACATACAGTTTTTAAGTTGTGAGATAGTAAAACAATTGAAAGATAACCTAACATGAACAAAAACATCAGCCGTCCACATATCAAACAAAAAACTAAAATTAATTTAATCACTACCACCACGAACTACACATTTTACCCAGGGTAGCCTCATTTAGTACTAATGTTTTTCTTGTTGAGGGCCCTGCAGTATAATTACCATGCCTGAACTGCCATTACAGTGCGCTCAAGCTGGCACGGATCGAGTGTCTCCCAACCGGGTACCCATTAACATCACCCGGGTAAAGAGAGGTAAATTAGATTGATGTCTTGCCAAAGGACATTGGTGACATCACTGACATGGCTCGGAGTCAAACCCGTTAAATAGACTGATCACGTACTACTACACACACCATTAAAAATGACTATGTTTACACACCATTTTGAGTGTCCTTGATATATCATTTTTGTCCCTTTTTCCTTCTTTATGTTATATATTATAATTTTTTACGAAAGCATTCCTGTAAGGTTATTTTGCCTCTAATAGCTCCTCCGCCCTAAATTATTGTTTGTTTCAGTTTTCACTTATATGAAAGATTGTATCATGATAATGTTAATGTTGATGATGACAATCGCTTCTTGTATGCCGCCGGTTGCCGCCTCTGCTGGGCGCTCATGGCGCTTGCTCTACAACGTCTTATAAATTCAACGTTCTTGGTCAGCTGTTATTCAAATTAAGATTATTTTCCATTAGTATTTGTTGGCAATAGTGTTATTCTTGAGATCATGTCGTAGCTTGGAACAAGACAGTCTTGAACGTTGATATAGACTCGGCGCCCCTTAAATATCATGGAAGGTTATTCGACAGCTTAGGTCTAGAGAAGTAGAGGGCTCGGTCACCCCAATTTGCCCTCTGTTCATGAATTAATTGTGAAAATAAGATTTACTCTAGATAGACAATGTCAAACCGACAATATTTTCAAACGTGGTCGAAGCGTTTGAGTAGTTAATTAAAATAACGGTGATAATAACAAAAATAACCTCCTAATTAATATTTTGACTCTATCATCTTGTGTGTTTGTTTTTAAAAAGCGGTCGAGGTTAAAAAACAAATTATTTGATACGAATATTGTTAATAATAATCGACGTCCAGTTTTTTTTATTTGGTGGCAAATAGGTGGTTGTGCTCTACTTGTTTTGTGTCAAGGTGAAACCATTGAAATTAATCTTCCCTATCGATATGCAGACAGATGTGTCACCGGGATACGTTTTTGTCTTCATCATACTGTTATTATTCATTTCGTAAATATGAAAAGTATTTGCAGTGACGTATGTGTCCGTTCCGAGCATCATAACAATCAAGTGCTTCATTAAAGAGATAGGGGTGAGACTTCGAAATAAACAGGGTTCATTTTAGGGTGTGCTAAACATGATTTTTAGCATTCAATGGTATCTTAAAGAAAAGCGTGCAAAACTGAAATAGTCCCTCCGCGAATCTCTAATTGGCAATTAGGTCAGTGGATTCCGACGTAAAACATGGAAAGCTCATTGCAAAACCGTACATGTATGTACTATAGTACAAAAATATCATCAATTTATTATTGTTTTCCTGCAAGGGGATTCCTTTTTTCTTTGGGTACTAATAACAATTTATTATGCATATCATAATATTATGATTGTTCCTTTAATGAGTAAAGACCCTCCTTAGTCACATATATTGAAATTAGAGTTTTAATAACTATGTGTCTTGGAACAAATGGGAAGATTGTAATGCACTGCTTCACATGCATGACATGACTGATTCAGCCAACGTGATGTTCCCATACGAATATTGATTACAACTTTTAAAATATATAACCTTCTTATTTTTGTCCGATTTCTTTCAAACGTGAACAAATCTATTTCTATGGTTGTCCTCCTTTCTTTTAGAATAGTTTCTTAATTTTTTGATTAAGATCGGCTTTAATTTCAGGCCGATATTGGCAACGAGACAGTACTTGGGTCTGGTATTAAGAGAGAAATGTGCACGCTTCTACAACTGACGACAATTTGATTTGGTTTGATTTGATTTATTTTTTTCTGTTTGATTTTCTTTTTCTTTTGCAGTTTTACAAATATGTAACAAACAAAACATTGCACATTTTACACATGTCAAAATAATATATGTAGAATAAGGTAAGACTTGCTGTAACTAATCGAAAACATCAAACAGGAGGGTTGACACAGTAAGCAACGCTTGATATCATGACTACCCTCAATGGACACATAATAATACAAATATGGAGGACAAAATATTGGTAAAAGGGGAAAAAGAAAGAGAGAGAGAAAAAAAAAAGAGGGGGAAAAAGAAAAAGGGGGTGTAAATCAAGATTCACAGATGTATGTAGTAGTTGGATTTCAATTTGATATATGAAGATTAAAAAAAGAAGATACGCATTTGAATATTGGGTGGCCAACTTGGGATATATAATAGAATGAGAAGACTGGCGATGTTTCTGGACAACATGATTACGAATGTGAGATCAGCGAGCTGGTTTATAAAAGTGTAAACCTGGGCCTGTGAGTCGGAGCCTTGAAATGTTTGGATACAAAACAATGTTTATTTAATATCCCAAGTAGGCCACTCTTTATTCATATGTTTATAATCAACGTTTCAATGAATGGAAGCCAAAAAAAGTAGAAGTACTGAAAATTATCAAGTTTTGTAACGTAGAATTATCCGCCCACATATAAATAAGACAAGAAAGAAAGAAAAAAGATAGAGAATCTGTGCGCCATGACCAGTACCACGATGAACTCACAATAAGGCGATTTTAAATGAGGGTTCATAAAGAAATGTTTACATAACAAAATATGCGTGTGTGTTACTGTGAAAGCGAAAGGGGCTCAACACCATAGCTAGTTGTGGTGTGGTAGTTGTGACCCGCGCATGCTCCCTTGTTCATAGGTCAAACTCAAGTACGCAGCCCCAATCAGTTCCCTCCCACATAAGGAGACTATTATTGCGGCTCCGTGAATAAACAAATGAATGCATTCACACGCAAATCTATCTCTTTTTACTAGCAGCGGCGTATCGAAGGGTGTCCCCCCCCCCTCCCTCTAAATTAATGTCAATCAAAAGTAAGGGGAGCTTGATGATTGGGGGTCGGCTTCACCCTCACCATCCGCATGTATAAGGGAGTTTACAGATACAATCTGCGCATGGGCAGATAAAGGTCATTTGTACCAAAAAGGTAAAACCCACCAGAGATGAATACTGGATATGCGCTCATGAAAGTTATGTAACATTATTCATTCATGGACCAACGGTACATTCTAAGATACGCAGGTGGAAGTATTCTTTTCAAGGGGGCAAACAAAAGGTATTCATGAAGCACATCTAGGACTTTGGCAGTTATTATTCTAAGATGCTCAAAGTGGAACTTCTCCATGTGTAAAAGATCTGTGGATATTTGGGGTCATTTGTACCATGTGCTATCTGTAAACTCCCTTATTCGGTGCGGTTCGTTCGCCCCGTCGCGCGGCTTCGGGCGTTGGGTGCGTGGACTAGCCTAGTCCAGAATATTGCCGGTTCAAGCCGCCGTAGATGGCGTTATCAATACGCTCACAAGCCCGTCCTAATGTAATGATCACGCCATCTTCGGCTGACAGCAAGGGGGAGGTCGCATATTGCGTTGGTGTGGTGGAGATTGAAATCAAACAGTCCAGATTATGGACTACGACTAGCTGTGCTTGAGAAAATGATCTTGGAATCGTCTGCTGAGAGGCGTAATGGTGTTTACACGTATCTCGGCTCTAGCGCTCTCCTTGAGCTCAGCTAGTTTGAATATATTTGTATTTCCTGTACCACCAACTGAAGAAAAAACAAACAAACAAACAAAACACAAACACTTTAATCTTTGATCTTAGTTTCAGCCTTCATTTTGGTAAAGAACACTGTGTTATGCAAATATATCGTGGTGGAACCTAGAATCAGTTTCTAGTCACTTTAGTGGCTGAAGGCATATCACGTGACTTTCATTTTTGTTTACTATTCACCCAATGTTTCTTCAGCCACGTAATAATAGTTTTATAATGCATACTCAACTACGTTTAGTCTGTCTCTTAAGTTTGTAAGATTTTACGAAACTACACTGTTCCCATAAATTTGGACTCATTTATTTGTTTTACATCTTTTCATGAAATAATTGTGATAATATCGTTTATTATGGATAACTTATCCATTGTATCTTCTCGGAAGCTGAGCAATCAATGTTTTCGACTCTTTAGATAAACCTTATCATTTATGTGTATGATAAATGGTATTCTCATGAAGGAAAGATGAACAAGTTATTTTCCATTTTCATGAGCAATAGCGTGTATTGCGCGAAATCTTCATATGAAGAAAATAACATTTCTTATCAAAGTATATTTGCGAACGTTATCATATTAATGCACTGTCTAGCTGTTTATATCTTGTGGATCTTACAGCGTCGTTATACGGATATTTTCTTGTCTTATTGAACAATAGAATTACTGCCCTCTACGTACGTTTACAGGCAGAGGAAACTTAAAGGCCTCCCCAAAAACAAAAGGTTCAATCATTTGTCATTAGTTTAATTAGTTATATTGTTTTGAATTTAGGGTTAGGGTTAGGGTAATATACCAGTTTTTATGATGTCTTGTTTAATACAACGTGTAGGGTTGTACACATATACGGTATATATAATGCAAATGTAGTACATAGTCCATCGCACTACACGATAATCCTGCGATCTAATTTTACAAATTAATGGCGATTATATTAGATTAAAAAATCAAAACAAATATTATCTCCCGATTTAAATTCAAAATAATGTAAGGAATTATAGCAACATTGTCTTTGGTGCGTTTAACTTTAACATTTCTAGTTATAATTGTGTTTTAATCGGCTTCATATCATCGCACTTCTAGCTATTCCTCCTTTCGAAATTTAAAATATATTAATCATATGATTATTCAGAACGTCTGTCATTTAGATTTTTGATTGTTCATATCAAATGCGATTTTAAATTTTCCCAAAACCAGATCGCAGTCAGATCGTACAGCATGCGGAGCGCTTTAAAGGCTTTGCCGTTGTCGAAATTCAGCAATTATTTCAAATGAAATACAAACAAAGATACACTGAGGAAATGAAAAAGTGGTTTTGAGCTTCGATTTAATCATGATTATGATTCTCAAATTTGTTTTGTATTCTAGATGCAGAAAACATTAAAACAGATCAATGGTGGAAATAATAATTATAACAATGACGATTATATTATAAAGAAGGGAATTTAAAATAAACAAAAGTATTTTTTTTAAAGTAAAAAGGGGAAAAGAAGAGGTTAGGCAGAAAACATTCTGAAACACTATTAATTTCAAATGTCTGTGCTTACATAAGAAAAATAAAACACTTAAACCGAATATGATTTGATTCGGAATGCAGTCGATCATGTAATATCTACATGTAGATTATATTTAAAGAGAAATCTATCAAGAATGAAAAACACACACAAGATTCTGCACTGTAATCATTTGTGTAAGAAAGATTAATTGTTAGCATGTAAAAAAAAGGCACTGCCAATTCGGATTACACACATTTTAATTGTTTAATTTGAATAATAAAATAATTTTACAATAAAATTATTGGTGATATATGTGATTATCTGTCAACATATAAATAGAATTATGTAAATAATCGTTTTGAATAACATTTCATCGGCCAGGAGCGCTGATTAACACACTCACATGTGTGCCTCGAGTGCTAATTGGGAAGAAAATATGATCTGAACTACATATATGTCTTACAAAAGCCTTGCATAATGACCATTTCCATCCTTAATTGAATACAAGACCAACTCCTTTATGACATATCGTCGCTGTTTTCACGAAGTGACGGTAGTGAAAAAAAATTGCATTCACTTTGCGTGACGATTTTCCTCACTACCGTCACTTCGTGAAAACAAGGACGATATATGTGTTTTTCTCACTTGAAATAGTTAAATTAACCTAGGGAACGAAAGAGAAAAGTACACGTCCAGATTTAAAGTATAGAACATGGATATTATGAGAGTGACCAACAAAGAGTTGTTAACATCTATTTTTAATCTGTTGAATTTGAATCATAAATCATCGCTTAAATGTCGCCAGAGAACGTCCGTGGCCGGACTTGGTCTATCTACTCTCATTGGAAGAAGCAGATTCTGCTGAGGCAGCGCCATCATACTCCTCCTCTGAACTAGATCGCTTCTAGCGAGCTGCCGAGTCTGAGTCTGATTCAGATCGCTTCTTGCGACCTGCCGAGTCTGAGTCTGATTCAGATCGCTTCCTGCGACCTGAGTCTGACCTTAAAGATCGCTCCACCCGATCCCCTTCCATGCCGCCATCATCTATCTTCCTCATGTTCTTCTTGCCGTACCTGCCTGAGGAATAGAGAAATAATGATACAACATAAGTCAGGGATCTTCTGTCTGTTCACGTGTATTGTATGTGTGAAAATTAAATGTCACATGGCTTCGCTTAGCCATGTAAATAAGCACGAGTGGTAAGTATTTCTTTTTCTTCTAACAAACATAATGTTATGAATGATTATGAAATTGCCGAGTTTACTACACTACTAGGCTTTTTCACATAATTATGCCTTGGTTTATATATATATATATTTTTTTTATTGTTTTGTTATTGAACGAATAAATATAACGCACAACAAAGGTCTTATACGTAGTCACATTACATTATTTTTTTACTCTGACATTTTTTGCACGTAGCGTGTTTTTATTAGGGCACACTATACAATCCGACTGCAATACGATTTTGGAAAAAGTTGCGATTGTAAGACAAAATATTCTTGAGCCTTGTGAATGACGTTTTTTGTTGTTGTATAAATATATATATACATAAGAATAAAAAGGGCTTAACATCAAATTGGGTCTGAATAGTCGTAGAAAAATAAAATCTAAATTTCAGGTGATTTCGAACCTTCCCGGATGACAAGCCAATCCGACTCAGAATCGCTGTGAGTTCAAACCAAATTGGAACATGTTGCTATGCATTCTCATTTAAAAGTGAAATGGTGCTACTTTGACATTTTACAGCGTCATCATTGTGTGAGCAGGCTTCCCTCGAGTCATCGGGTCATCGCGTCGGGTCAGGGGTCGCGTTACCCGACCTTTTGTGAAAGCATGCCACTTTATTGACGGGGGTAATGTTTGTGAAATAAACACCTCTTCTTCAAATCGCCTGTTCCAATTTACCCGACACTTTGTGAAAACCCTACAGCAAATCTATGAAAAGTCGTCTAATGTTTCACGCAAAGTTGTGTAACGCGACCACCCGGCCGACACGAACGCGATGACGCGATGATCCGAAGTAAGCCGTGTGACACTGGGTATTTAATAGAGTGTGAACTACTTACGTGCTTCAGATTGTCCTATGCTCATCAAGAGACAGAGAGACACGATGAGAATGATCGACATCTTGAAAGTGTTCATCTGTTTAAGAACAAATGAATAATAAATGAATAACATAAGCCTCAACAACATTAATAACTGTAATATGTACTGTTGATGATATTACTACTACTACTGCTACTACTACTTCTAATGTTACTGTCGAGGTAATAATGATGATAATAATAATATAATATTAACTGGCTTTGAGGGGGATGTCATAAATATTGCTCAATGTGAACTCGTAACTCAGCGAAACGAAGTCGAGCAGTAAAGTGCAGTCTCGAGATCACCGAGGAGCTATAGTTTTAACCGAGACCCGAAAAAAATAAGCGGTCAGTAATTTGATGATATACTGCATCCACAGTATCATTCTTAAAATGAGATATCTTAACAAAATATGGCTCTTCAAGTGTATTTATTTTGAAGATTCACATGTTGATTTCCCAATCTAGTGTCCCACCGCGCGTACCCATTGTTAAAGATCAAGTTAAGTTCTGGTCGTGCGGTTGCATTGTGAAAGAAACATTGTGGAATCGATCAGAAAAGGTTGATCATCTAACATATAAGTATTGGTGTTCTGCAAGGTTCTGGAATCATCAAAATGATAAGAACTTTGGCCCAGTCTTGGTTAATTTACAAACACTGTTCACAATAAGATGTATATGGGACTACACGAATATGTGGCATAAAAATCCGTCCCGGATTGTTATGATGTTACATGCCACATTTAGAATATTAAGGTATTTGGAGAGCCATGCTTTTTATTGAACATTTTTTTTATCTGATGTTTTTCCACATTTGCATAATACAATGATAACGCTCACAAATGTTTTTTTTTACCTCTTGCCAGAACTCAACCATCTCTTTAACTATACGCGTAAAATTGCGTCCTTATATTGTATGGCCTATGACGATAACAATTCATTCTCATGTTAACCACATTGAGGTATTGGAGAAGTTTACAATCAGTTTGAATTTGACAATTTAAAACTGTTCATAATACAATTCAAATCGAATTAATGTTATTCAATACAATTATTACTAACGGCGGATTGTTTCGAGCTTTACCACTAGAAAAGAAAACAACTTTGGTTTATAGCTGTGTTGCCTTGAAGAAACAATTTGTACAATAATAAGATACCGTATCAAGATCAAGTTGAAGATAACTTTCAGTTTGTGCAAAAACTATCGTATCGTTTGCATACAGTAACGTAAAAAGGCCTGATATATACATCTATGCAGTTTTGAAACGCAGCTGCATCAATAAAATTGTCAGGTAGAACATCTACTCCTCCAAACTTTTCGCAAATGAATCGTTTGAAGTCAATTTTAAAAAGGGCAAATAGCATCGGAGATAAATGTTCTCCTTGTCGCACACCTTGTCGCACTACACAAGACTTAGCCTGAGCATACATATGGTTAATTACATTTTCAAAGTTACCATCAACATTATCATTAAATTATTTATTCCAAAGAGAACTCCTGGGGCGATATTTCAAAAATTGTTTTAACTTTTGTCTTATCCTTTCTTGTATCTTCCATACATAATACAACGCTAGTATTTTGTTGTAAGTTGGTATTCTGAAAATTAACTACCTATATTATCTCTTGAAGGACCGCTTCTATCTAATCTTTGAAACGCCCTTTTTTTGTGGACCCAACCAATCAAGATCTATTTTTATATAAACATAATAAATAGGTTATCCGGCTCGGTGTAAAAATGTCAGAGGAAAAAATGTCAGAGGTAAAAATGTCAGAGGTAAAAATGTCAGAGGAAAAAATGTCAGAGGAAAAAATGTCAGAGGTAAAAATGTTAGAGGTAAAAATGTCAGAGGTATAAATGTTAGAGGTATAAAATAAAAACAAAATCATGCGGCAAGTTTGTTATGGTTACACCCGGGTTATATATTAGGCTTATCGAAAAAGAACAGCGAGGGATATTCTGCAGTCGTTATTTCACCGCTGCTTTATTTTCCACTTTCCCAGTTTAAATTTATTTACCTTTTGGCCCCAAATTGTGACTTTTTGCCCGATTATTGCCGAAGGAAGACGAGGGGGGGGGGGGGGGGGGTATTCTTCTTCTGGGGCACGGTGACCCGGCTGCTCTCCCCCTTCCTCTTATATTATGCTTTGCTATATATCCTTCCGAACAGTGGTCAATGCCTAGGCAGAGCAGGCAGACTATAAATGGGACATGGTTTCTGCTCCGAGTTTCGCACCTTGCAAGCAATCATCAGGCAATTGATAGCATTCTTAAAAGTACATGATTATCTTATACAACCTTGGTACAAATACCCCTTAAAATAAGACTTAACTAATAAAATACAATTATAATTACTCATGAGTAATTCTTATTATATTGTATTCAGGTATTGTATTAGTTAAGTCTTATTTGAGCGTATTTGTACCAAGTTTGCAGAGGAATCATGTACTTTGAAGAATGCTATCAGTTGTCTGATGATCGCTTGCAAGGCGTGAAACCCGGAGTGGCAACCATGCATGTCCCATTAGTCTGCCTTATTCAATATTTATATACCGGTATATTATGCTTTTGTAAAAGAAAATGGTACTGGTACTGGTACACTGAGCAAACTTCTGGGGAAAAAGATTTCTAAAATCGAGAAGTTTGGCCATGTTTTATACGCTGAGTTGTCGCTCCATGGTGTAATTATAAAATAAAAAGAAAAGTCAGTACAGCCCCCGAAATAGGATTAGATATTTATGAACCTCCCCCCCCCCCCCCCAACTTCTCCTTCACTTTTGAAGATTGTTGGACATTTTAACTGCGTGGCAATGACTACTATTATATGTAATTTCCAATAAATGCATATTTCCGACGATTCCACTTTCTTGTGGGCTTGGTATTTTGATACTCTGAAACAAAGCAGAAAGCCATGTTATTAATGCTAACCCATCACATTCCCGAAGTGCGCGCGTTCCAATAAAATATTGTCGATTACTATTGCGGTATAAAATAGTCTGGGAGAAAATCAATAAGCAGCTTTGTTATTCCGATACAAAGCAGAAAGCCGCCCATGTTACATCAATTAAAGAGAAGGTTGAGTTCTGGGGAAAGGTGAACAATAATTTGTGAGCGTTTGTTAGCATTCTTGTTATGCAAGTGTGGAAGAACATCAAAGAAATAAGTTATTCCCTGAAAATCTATTTCAAATGACTTCATATCCCAGATATGACAAGTAACAGCTTTAAAATGAGGCCCGATATGAATGCCATATGTTTGTGTAGTCCCATACCAATATCTTTCTGTGTACAGTGCTTGTTACTTTACCAAGACTGGGCCAAAGTTTTTATCATTGTGATGACTCCAAAACCTTGCACTACACACCAATACTTACATGTTTATGCTAGATGAGCAACCTTTTCTGATTGCTTCCACACCATTTCTTTCACAATGCAATCGCAAGACCAGAACTCAACTTTATCTTTAAATGCCAACCGCACCATCACATTCCAGAGAAGCGCGCACTTTGCTAGGTTCGGTTTTAAGTTACATCGTTATTTATATAATGATGTGCAAAAAAGTTGATTGTTTTACATTATGGAAGAAAGGAATATAATAGACAAGCCCATGCAGTAGCTGTACGTCTCGACATTCTGTGTGATAAAAGTGCTGAGATATTATGACGGCACTCATTTTTTTTGCTTGTACTTCTAACATTTTTACCTCTGACATTTTTACCTCTGACATTTTTACCTCTGACATTTTTACCTCTGACATTTTAACCTCTGACATTTTTTCCTCTGACATTTTTACCTCTGACATTTTTACCTCTGACATTTTTACCTCTGACATTTTTACCTCTGACATTTTTACCTCTGACATTTTTACCTTTGACATTTTTACCTCTGACATTTTTACCTCTGACAATTTTACCTCTCACATTTTTACCTCTGACATTTTTACCTCTGACATTTTTTCCTCTGACATTTTTACCTGGCACCGGTTATCCAATAGGAGTCGTTGGTGCCATATCTGAAGATGCACTCCACGCAAATTAATTGTTGGCGTAATTAGTTAATTGAGCGCTTATTACGCGTCATCATTAATTAATTAAAACGAAGCGGAGAATTATCGATGATTTATCATTACTTAATTACAATTATAATTAATAAATGACAAATATTTGTAAAGCTTAGCTCCTCCTATTTCATTTAATGTAACTCATAATATAAGGTCAGGGCCCTGTATTATCAAGAGATTGATTCGACTCAATCGTAATTTAGAATTAGTCGTAACTTTGTACTTAAAAGATAGGAGTTGAAGACAACTTCAAGTTTTGATTGATTCGAATCAATCATAACTCTTTATAAGACAGGGCCCTGTTCAGATAAGACCAAATAAGATCATACATTATCATATAAAATCAAATTAAGTCAAGTCAATTTAAGTCCATTCAAGCCGAAAAAAATCAAATCAAGGCAATTCATGTCAAGTCAAGTCAAGTCAAGTCCATTCAAGCCGAAACAAATCAAATCAAGGCAATTCATGTCAAGTCAAGTCAAGTCAAGTCAAGTCATGTCAAGACAAGTCAAGTCAAGTCAAGTCAAGTCAAGTCACTTCATGTCAAGTCAAGTCAAGTCGAGTCAAGACGAGTCAAGTCAAGTCAAGTCAAGTCAAATCAAGACAAGTCAAGTCAAGTCAAGTCATGTCAAGTCAAGTCAAGTCAAGTCAAGTCAAGACGAGTCAAGTCAAGTCAAGTCAAGTCAAATCAAGACAAGTCAAGTCAAGTCAAGTCATGTCAAGTCAAGTCAAGTCAAGTCGAGTCAAGACGAGTCAAGTCAAGTCAAGTCAAGTCAAATCAAGACAAGTCAAGTCAAGTCAAGTCAAGTCAAGTCAAATCAAGTCAAGTCAAGTCAAGTCAAATCAAGACAAGTCAAGTCAAGTCAAGTCAAGACAAGTCAAGCCAAGCCAAGTCAAGTCAAGTCAAGTCAAGTCAAGTCGAGTCAAGCCAAGACAAGTCAAGTCAAGTCAAATCAAATCAAGACAAGTCAAGTCAAGTCAAGTCAAGACAAGTCAAGACAAGTCAAGTCAAGCCAAGTCAAGTCAAGTCAAGTCAAGCCAAGTCAGGTCAGGTCAAGTCAAGTCAAGTCAAGTCATGTCAAGTCAAGTCAAGTCAAGCCAAATCAAGTCAGGCCAAATCAAATGAAATCAAAATCAGATCAAATCAATTTAAAAAGTCAATATGATGATAGTCGAATATTTTACTTACGATGCTTTGAGTTGTTGAACGTCTGGCGAAACAGGAAACGAGACACGAAGTGAAAAGCAGCTTCACAATGACTAATAACGAAAAATTAGCAGTGTCCTAAAACCAGCTCCTATTTATACATTTTGAACAATAAAATACCTTGAATGAATTATCCAAAAAAAAGAAATAAATGACGTAGCAACGGAATAATACACAATTTCTTTTTGTTTTTTTGTTACTGTTGACCTTAAACAAAATGACCTATTGATAACAATTAATGATGCGTTTATTCTTGTCCTAGTTTCGTGGCCGTATTGAGTATTGACCTTGTGAATCGAGCTCGAAATCACAACAGCTTTTGTTTCGAGCGGATACGTGAAACCACGTGACTCTCATGGCCATTTGTTGCGTCATCTGCCCCACTGTTGCGCATCCACCTTCCGGGCAAGGAATGGCAAATAATGTAATAAACAACCATATTTACTTTGTTATTACCCTATTATCACTTGATCCATTACTTTTTGCGTGTAATCCCTATGGGAGATGACTTTTTCTCAAATCTGGATTCTACATTCCTGTCTTTTGCGAGCAATATCGCCGTTATTTCTGCTTGGTTTTTGTTGATTTTTGAGAATGTTGTAGCTGAGACTATATGCTTTCTAAATGTTTCCTCATTTTTTCAATCAGATGTCGGAATCACGCTCATGATCATGATCATGATCATCATCATCAATATCATCATCATCATGAACATCATAATGACCATGATCATGATCATCAACATGATGATGATCATGATGATCATTATCATCATCATCATTAACATTATCGTTATTATCATCATCTAACAATATCATCATCATCATCATCACAATTACTATCATGATCATCATGATCATCATCATGATCATCATTGTTTACATGTCTATAAAACTTCTCCCTTTCTCTATATAGTAAATATTCAAATCTATCATAAGAAGTGAAGACAGACCACCTAAATCGTCCTCATGACGAATTAAATTTCTAGTTCAAATTAAGATTATTTTCCATTAGTATTTGTTGGCATTAGTGTTATCCTTGAGATGATGTCGAAGCTTGGAACAAGACAGTCTTGAACGTTGATATAGACTTGGCGCCCCTGGTATATCATGGAAGGTTATTCGACAGCTTAGCTCCAGAGAAGAAGGAGGAGGCTCGGTCACCCCAATTATATAAATACATACGGGCAATTCCACGGTAACGGAAGGACACTCAGACAAGATTTTTGAACTTCAGGTTCATACTAAAAGAACTGTTTTATTAATATAAAATGTGAAACAGTACAGATATAATACCTATATAAGTGCCTTTAATTCTCCCCAAAAAAATTGTCATTATAGTTAAGTAGTTTAAGAATGTGCATATTAATTATCTCGGTAACGGAAGGACATAAAAATGGACATGGTTTTTCCAGTTAATTAGTGTTTATCCAAACTTTGTGAAGTTGATGAAGCTTTCCACTTGACTGAAACACATTTTGTTCCCCATAGTTTAATACATACTAATAAAACATTTCTTTTAGTATGAACCTGAAGTTCAAAAATCTTGTCTGAGTGTCCTTCCGTTACCGTGGAATTGCCCATACACAAATGCCCTCTTTTCATGAATCGATTGTGAGAATAAGATGTACTCTAGATAGACAATGTCAAACCGACAATATTTTTAAATGTGGTCGAAGTGTTTGAGTAGGTAATTCAGATGACGGTGATAATAATAAATAACCTCTTAATTAATATTTTGACTCTACAAACTTGTGTGTTTGATTTTAAAACGCGGTCGAGGTTAAAAAAAAACAAATTAATCGATACGAATAATGTTAATAATAATCGACCTGCTGTTTTTTATTTGGTGGCAAATAAGCGATAATTGGTTATATTCAACAAAAGGTGGTTGCGCTCTATTTGGCAATTAGGTCAGTGGATTCTGACGGAAAACAAGGAAAGCTCATTGCAAAACTGTACTCTAGTACAGAAATATCATCAATTTATTATTGTTTTCCTATAAGGATTCCATATGTACCTTTTTCCTTTGGGTACTATATAATAACAATTTATTAAGCATTTCACAATATTATGATTGTTCCTTTAAAAGTAAAGATCCTCCTTAGTCACACATTTTGAAATTAGAGTTTTAATCACTATGTGTCTTGGAACATATGGGGAGATTGTAATGCACTGCTTCACATGCAGTGACATGACTGATTCAGCCGATTTGATGTTCCCATACGAATATTGATTACAACTTTTCAACAACTATAACCTTATCGAAAATAATATCGCTAGTGATATTCGTTTGTCTCGCAATGTGGTCAATAAGGAATCTAAAAGTTCACGACGTTTCGTGTGCTACTGCAACACTTCGTCAGGTGATAAAAACTATTGTAAGCAAGGGTCTTTTATACTTTACGAGAGGACCGGCGGAGCGGTCTATAATTCGATCGATAATTGGAACAATAACGCACAATGCCTAATGGTCGACGCACACGGTGATCGACTATAACCTTCTTAATTATTTCTTGTCCGATTTCTTTCAAATTTGCACCAGTCTGTTTCTATGGTTTTCCTGCTTTCTTTGAGAATAGTTTTCTATATAAAAAAAAAATTGCTTTAATATCAGGCCTAACGAAAGCCTTGTCGTGTTTTGGACCTGGGCGAAGAATTCAATCAAAGCCTGTCTGCACTAGTTTGGCCAGGATAGATTAGACCTTCATGCCTGTTCACTGACAGGTGGTTATCTCATCAAATCAGCTCTCAATTGACATAAGAAAAAGGGGATCATGGGGGACCAACGGGTACCGCTTAGGCACCGTTCCCCCCTCACTTTATCACTATGATTCTATTTTGTACTTAAATTTCTGTAAATATGTTCACTTATTATAACTTGCATATTTGTTTGTAAATTGTATTTTTATTGTTTCATATTCTGTCATATGTAATCACGGCCTCGCTGAAAAACAGCTTTTGCTGAATGCGGGCACAATTGTATTATGTTTTTAACCGTGAATAAATAAAATATACCATACCATACCATACCATATAGAGGGCGCAAGTACCTACAGGTAATGCAGTCCCGCATTAACTGGTATTGACCGTAGAGGACTTGTCGTCAGAACGAATGACGTACACCCCCCAGGCCTCTCGGTATAATGGAAATTGATTGGTATGCACATTTTGAAAGATTGTAATACGAAGTCTTCTTTCTAACATTTAACTGCATGATTTGTCATGCATGGTATTTGTGTACCCAAATGAAGAAAAAAGAAGAAAAAAACTAAAAATTACTTTATAGTATGCAACGGTTCAACTTGAACATGATATATTTCTTTTTTACAAAAATATAAAGCTCTTCCATCCCAAAGTCAGGTTTTATTTTTACAAGCATGTATAATAATAATTTATCAGTAGATCAATGTGTGATAACCCAGCCTGCCTATCACGTTATGTTACACTAACGAGAGTTAAAACGGCAACAGTTTTAACGCCCAAGTCACCCCGCCAAAACCGACAACAAACTAACATGACTACTAAAGATATTAAAAGGTGAGTTCTGGTAATGCGATTGCATTGTGAAAGAAAAGGTGTGGAATCGATCAGAAAAAGTTGATCATGTAGCATGTAAGTATTGGTGTGCACTGCAAGGTTCTGGAGTCATCAAAATCATAATAAATTGGCCAAGTCTTGGTAAAGTAACAAGCACTGTACACAGAAAGATGTATATGGGACTACACAATTGGTGTCTGGGCTACCTACCTTGATTTCCTTTTCTTTCTATGCTCATTACTCAGCCAGTTTACATTTTCTTCCAAAATTGTTTGGCACATGACACATATTTGTAATCTTGAAAATTCAGTGTAAGTTTAGTTTGATTCTGTGAGAATTCATTTTTTTTTTTTTTACCAGAACTCAAGTTTATCTTTAAAGGCATCGTTTAACAATATTAAATCTGAAATGCATTGCCCTGCGTGTTATCAGTGTCCGTGATATGGTGTAACATTGAAGCCCTAAAAAAAAATATTTAGATTAAAATTCAAAGCGATTTAAAATGATTAGAAGTGCCTCAAAAAAGTAAAAATCTTTGAGTGACCGGTTTTACCATACTAATTTTCCCCAACAGACTGTAATGTTATAAAATACCGTTAGGAAAGCGAAAAACAGAATTTCGATTTCCAATCATAAATATCTTGATAATCAGACAGGCGATCGGCTTGTAAAAGTCATGGGATTCCGGACTGACTGACTTAAAAGTTTATATTATATTTGCAGCATGAGCTAAATCAAGGATTTTCTTTCAGAATCTGAGGCAATGTTACCGAGTCACTTTAGAGCTTGGTTTAAGAATCTAGGACGATTTGAAATGCGGGCTCATCAAAAAGTGTTTAGAGAACATGTGTGTGTGTGTTGATGATAGCTATAGTTAAAATGACGTAGTTGTGACACGCGTACGCTCGCTTGTTCATAGGCCAAACTCATGTACGCAGCTAGTCTAGTTCTGGACCCTATATATTTTTGTTATTCGCCGACTATAAACGTTAAGCCGATTGATGGCGCGATCCTTATTGGCTGCGATATCCCCGAGAACGGTTCTCGGGGATATCGCAGCCAATAAGGATCGCGCCATCAATCGGCTTAACGTTTATAGTCGGCGAATAACAAAAATATATAGGGTCCAGAACTAGACTAGTACGCAGCCCCAATCAGGTCCCTCCCACACAGTTTGTGGGAGGGGACTATCATTAGGGACTTTTAGATTGAGTGGACGAGAACACGACGAACACCGACTGATCATGCGTGTCAACGTACTTAACTGCCCATGTTGACTACAATTAGAAATCTTTTAGATTGCACTCGACGATATATGCATGCAGGAAGTAACACTATGAACATCACGGACAAAGAAAGAGGACAAAATATACAGTTCCTCATTCTACCCTCAAACAAAAGAACATCCCTTTACTGCTATTATGTAAAAATGTGTAGAACAGGTGAATATGCATGTGACACCTGTTCTACACATTTTTACATAATAGCAGGGAAGGGATGTTCCTTTGTCTACCTGAGGAACTGTATATTTTATGCGCACGCGACATAGTACCTTGAGCATGTAAAGGCGCTATATAAATACCAATATGTATGTATGTATGTACTACATTTAGGAAAATCAAGGTTGACGCATTCTCGATCGCCGACTGAGACGACGTAACGCATGCGCAGTGCCTTACAATGACGTCACACGTTGCAGTCAAAGCTGTCGACGTGCAAATCTAAAAGTCCCTATTGCGGCTCCATGTACTCACATGCGAATCTATCTCTTTACTAGCATCGGCGTATCTAAGGGTGGTCGGGGGAATATACCCCCTGTCAATTAAAGGTAAGAGGAGTTTGACGGTGTCGGTTTGCTCGAGTGTTCACCCTTCACATTTGCATATAATCGGTGCTGTTCGTTCGCCCCGTCGGGTTGGGGCGATGGGTGTGTCGACTAGCCTAGTCCAGAATCTGGCCGGTTCGACCAGTTCACGGTTAGCATATTATGTCCCAAATTACCCCGAATATCCACAGATCTACAAAACATGAAGAGGTCCCACTTTGTTCATTATAATAATTACTCCTACAGCGATGGAGGTGCTACATAAATAGCCTTTTTCCCCCCATTTCAATGAATACTTCCACCTGTGTATCACGGAGTGCACCTGGCGCGTACGCATGGGGGGGGGGCAGTTAAACCCCCTCCCTTTCAAATTTGTTCATGTGTGTATTTTGGAGCAACCCCCCCTCCCCTTTTAATTTTTTTAATTTTGTATTTGTTATTAAAAAATAAAATAAAAAATATGCCAATGGCTGACCTAAAAAAGGTGACCTTACCCTCCCCCCCCCCCCAACGGAGCAAAATGTCAAATTTCCAAATTTCGAGAACAAAAAAAGAGAAAAGGTGTCCTGTTACCCGCACCACCCCACTCTTACATGCAGGCCACGCTGAACATATCTATATCAAAGTGGGTGGGGTGGTATTTACGATAAGGTAGAGTGTCAAGGGTGAGGCACACAAATGGTTCGAGTCTTATCTGTCATACCACTCTCAGATCGTTTGTATTAATGGTTGCAAATCAGTTGCTATGCCTCTCTCTTGTGGAGTACCACAGGGTTCTGTGGGCGGGCCTACTCTCTTCTCAATTCATTTAATTGGATTGCGACAAGTTTTGTTACAACATGGCATAGATTATCATATTTATGCAGACGATATTCAACTTATGATTTCCTTCAATTCAGATCAAGCCGCTGCAGAACGAGCCGTTCGTCGCCTTGAATCTTGCATGGCTGATGCTCATGATTGGATGCTCGCACGTTCCTTGAAATTAAATTTAGACAAATGTAAGTTCCAAAGTACAGCTTAGTAAAGTTAATATCAATTGCATTTCATTTTCTGGCCACATAATTCACTTGTCACAAACGTGTCGCAACCTCGGTGTTATGTTTGACTCACATATGACAATGTCTGACCAAGTTTCTAATATTTGTAGATCAGTAAGGTACCAATTGCGTAATATCGGTTTTATTCGTAAATATTTGTCCAAGTCTGCCACCGAAAAATTAGTTTATGCTCTGATTTCCTCCCGTCTTGATTTTGGCAATGCCCTCCTAATCAATCTACCCCAGAATCTTCTGTCCAAACTCCAGAAGCTTCAAAACGCTGCAGCTCGTATTGTTTCTCTGACCACCAAGCGTACCCACATTTCCCCAGTTTTGCAGTCGCTATAATACACTGGCTCCCAGTAAAAGATCGCATTGTTTTCAAAATTTGGTTGCTTACCTTTCATTGCGTTCACGGCTCTGCTCCTCAATACCTTATCTCTCTAATCCAAAACTACACTCCTGCAAGACCTCTACGCTCACCCACTTCCAATTTTCTTGTGACCCCCAAAATTACCAAAACGTGGGGGAAAAGATCATTTGCATACTCTAGTCCTGAATTATGGAATGGCCTTCCTGAAGACATCAACAAATGTTTATCTTCTGATTCTTTCAAAACTCATCTCAAAACATTCCTTTTCAAGTCTTGATCGTTTTTCCTGTTTACACGCGCCTTGAGCACTCCACAGAGTGGATTTGGCGCGATATAAGTCACATTATTATTAAATTGGCGTGGGGTCTAAGGGTGGAGCCCCGGAAGCTCAGGGGGGTATAGTCATCTAATAACGGTCAAATGAGCATATTTTGATACCTTATTTGTGACACTGGCAGGACACAGATTGGTCCGGGGTCACGGGGCGGAGCCCTCGGAAGCTCGGGGGTTTTATACATTCAATAACCGTCAGATGAGCATATTTTGATACCTTTTTTGTGATACTGGTAGGTCACGAATTGGCGTGGGGTCCAGGGGGCGGAAGCCCCGGTACCTCAGGGTTTCTGGGCGATAAAATATGGTCAGATGACCATATTTGTTACCTTATTTGTGACACTGGCAGGTCACATATTGGCGTGGGGTTCAGGGGGCGGAGCCCCCGGAAGCTCAGGTGTTTTGAGCAATAAATTACGGTCAGATGAGCATATTTTGATACCTTATTTGTGACACTGGCAGGACACAAATTGGTGCTTGGTCCAGGGGGCGGAGCTCCCAGAAGTTCAGGGGTTTTATACATTAAATTACGGTCAGATGATTATATTTTGTTACTATACAGTGCGTCCCAGAAAAAACGAAACCGAGAAGTATCGATGTTCTATCATAACTTCATCACAACTATAATTAATGAATGATACATATTTGGAAAGCTTAGAGTCTCCTCTTTCAGTTTCGATAAACGAAATTAACAAAAGACTTAACTCCGTTTCGTTGACAATCAACCGTAGACGAGAGTCTTCATGCATGGCTGATTGTCAACGAAACGGAGTTAAGTCTTTTGTCAAATCTGCTTTTTGCTACGGCAGGCACCCAGTGAAAACGAATTCGTTTGTTAAAATTATGAAAATGTAAGGGCTACTTTAAACAAACAGAACTTTGTTATTCCTCGCTCATTTTTCCTTATTGAGGTGTCATATGAAAGGGCAGAAACTCAACTTTCTAGAAATGTGAATTTTTCTTCGAAATTCAGATACCGCCCGCTAAATGTCCGTTTGGTTTCCTTCCTTCAAATTGCTTTTACTCACTCATACGTGAAATATGCATCGTCTGAGTAGCATCAACTAAAAGAGGAGACTCTAAGCCTTCCAAATATGTATCATTCATTAATTATGGTTGTGATTAAGTTATGATAAAACATCGATACTTCTCGGTTTCGTTTTTTCTGGGACGCACTGTATTTGTGACACTGGCAGGTCACATATAGGCGTAGGGTCCAGAGGGCGGAGCCCCCGGAAGCTCAGGTGTTTTGAGCAATAAATTACGGTCAGATGAGCATTGTTTTGATACCTTATTTGTGACACTGGCAGGTCACGAATTGGCGTGGGGTTCAGAGGGCCGAGACCCCAGAAGCAAAGGGGTTTAGGCATTTAATTACCGTCAGATGAGCATCCAGGGATTTGTCTTAGGGCCCTAGGTGGGGTCCAGGGGGGCAGAGCCCCGGAAGCTCAGGGGTTTTAGGCATATTACGGTCAGATGAGCATATTTTGTCACCTTATTTGTGACACTGGCAGGACACTGCTTGGCGTGAGGTCTAGGGGCGGAGACCCCAGAAGCTTACGGGTTTTAAGCATTAAATTATAGTCAGATTAGCATCCAGGGATTTGTCTTAGGGCCCTAGGTGGGGTCCAGGGGTCACAGCCACCGAAAGCTCAGGGGTTTTAGGCATTTAATTACGGTCAGATGAGGAAAGTTTGACACCTCAGTATTTTATGACAAAGGCAGGTCACTATTCTTACTTTCTTTCTTTAGGAATTTGTCATTTTTCAATAAACGTATACAAAAGTATTTAAAAAAAAATCTCGGAAAATTATGTCATTTCAGCAACATTTGTAAATCACCATTATCGAATTAGAAGGAAAAAAAAACGTTTGAGGCAAGGGCCTTTATTCCCCCCCCCCCCCGATCCACATGATGTTGGCGGGATTAATCGCAACTGTTCTCCCCTTCTTTTCACCCTTTTCTTTCATTCTTCCTCTTTTGTGTTCCCTTTTAGCTCTCCTCTTACCCTTTCCCTTCTTTTTTTTTTTTTTTTTTTTTTTTTTTTGGGGGGGGGGGTATGCAAGGGCCTCCCCCCCCCCCCGAACTACAACTTGTAGGGGGGGGGAAGCGCAACTGATATCCCCCTTCTTTTCTTCCCTTTATCTCCTCTTTTATGGGGGGGGGGGGAGGTTACAGCTGGGAGGCAAGGCCCTTTCGTCCGTCCCCCCCCCCGATCTCCTTCTTTTACGTCCTTTTTTTTCCTTCTTCCTCTTCTTTCTTTCCCTTTCTCTCCTCTTTCACTTTCACTTCTTTTCCTTCTTCTTCTTTCTCTTTTTTTGGCGGCAGGGGGGGGGGGGAGGGAGCAAGGCATGTCCTCCCTGGATCCGCCCCTGAATGCACCGTCTTGGTGTTTTTATTTATATATATCATGGATATATAGTTCTTAATCCACCGAACTACACGATAAACCTGCGATCCGATTTTACGAAGAAATAGCGATTATATATTAGATAAAGAAATCAAAACACAGATTATCTCCCGATTTAAGTTCTAAACAATGAAAGGAATAATAGCAATAGAACCTTTGGCGCGTTTATAGAAAAAAAAATCGAATCGGCTTCATATCGTAGAAAACCACTTATAGTCTCACGTCACGAGGATTTCGCTATTCCTCCTCCAAGGAAGCATAACATCCTGTTGAAATGTAGAATATATTAATCATATGACTATTCAGAACGTCTGTCATTTAGATTTCGATTGTTCATATGAAATTCGATTGTAAATTTTCCCAAAACAAGATCGCAGTCAGAGCGTATAGACCGCTTTAAAGGCTTTGCCGTTGTCGAAATGCAGCAATTAATTCAAATAAAATACACTGAGGTAAAGAAAATGTGGTTTTGAGCTTCGATTTAATCATGATTATGATTCACAAATTTATATTGTATTTTAAGTGCAGGGAACATAAACAACAGATCATTGATCATAAAGAAGGGAATTTAAAACAAGAAAAGAAAAATGAGAAAAAGGTGAAAAGAAGAGGAAAGCAGAAAACATTCTCCAACACTACTAATTTCGAATGTCTGTGCTTACACTAAAACAAAAAGAACACTTGAACCGATTATGATTTGAATGGGGAAACAGTCGACCATGTAGTATCTTGATAACATGTAAAGGGAAATCTATCTAGACTTTAAAACAAAAACATTAACAATTCTGCACTGTAATTATTTGTATACGAAAAATCAATTGTCAACATGTAAAGAAGGCACTGTCAATTCAGATTACACACATTTTAACTATTTAATTTGAATAATAAAATAATTTTAGAGTGAAATTAAAGATGAAGTTGAGTTCTGGTCATGCGATTGCATTGTGAAACAAACGGTGTGGAATCGACCAGAAAAGGTTGATCATCTAGCATATAAGAATTTGTGTGTATTGCAAGGTTCTGGAATCATCAAAATGATAAGAAATTTGGCCAAGTCTTGGTAAAATTACAAACACTGTACACATAAAGATGTAAATGGGACTACACGAACACGTGGCGTAAAAATCCTACCCCGAGTTTTACGATGTTACATGACATATTTAGAATATAAAGGCATTTGAAGAGCCATGCTTTTCAGGGAACATGTCTTATCTGATGTTCTTCCACACTTGCATAATAAGAATGATAACGCTCACAAATTATTTTTCACCTCTTCCCAGAACTCGACCTTCTCTTTAATAGTGGTATATATGTGATTATCTGTCTAGATATAAATAGAACTATGTCAATAATCGTATTAAATAACCTTTCATCTGCCAAGAGCGCTGATTAACAACACTCACATGTGTGCCTCGAGTGCTAATCGGGAAGAAAATATGATCTGAACTATGTTACAAAAGCTTTGCAAAATGACCCATTTCCAGCCTTATTTGAATACAAGACCAACTCCTTTATGACATATATGTGTTTTCCTCACTCGAAATAGTAAAATTAACCTAGGGAACGAAAGAAAAAAGTACACGTCCAGATTTAAAGTAAAGAACATGGATATTATGAGAGTGACACGCAAAGAGATGTTAACATCTATTTTTAATCTGTTGAATTTGAATCATAAATCATCGCTTGAACGTCGCCAGAGAACGCCCGAAGCCGGACTTGGTCTATCTTCTCTCATCAGATTCTGCTGATTCTGCGCTCTCTGCAGATTCTACTGATTCTGCGCTCTCTGCAGATTCTACTGATTCTACGCTCTCTGCAGATTCTACTGATTCTGCGCTCTCTGCAGATTCTACTGATTCTGCGCTCTCTGCAGACTCTGAGGACTCTGAGGAATAGAAAAATAATGATACAACATAAGTCAGGAATCTTCTGTCTGTTCACGTGTAATGTATGTGTGAAAATTAAATGATACATGGCTTCGCTTATACATGTTAATAAGCGCGAGAGGAATTGTTTTTTCTTCTAACAAACATAACGTATTGAATGATTATGACAAACAAATTGCCGAGTTTACTACTGTAACTATACTAGGCATGTTGACATATTTATGCCTTGGTTTATATTCATTATTTTTTTATTGAACGAATGAATTAAACGCACAACAAAGTTCTTACGCGTAGTCACATTACATTATTTTTACCACAATTTTTTTTTTTGCACGTAGCTTGTTTTTATTTAGGACACACTACACGATTCGACTGCGATACGATTTTTGAAGAAGATGCGATTGAAGGACAAAATATTCTTGTGCCTTGTGAATGAAGTTTTTTGTTGTATATATATATATATATACATATAAGAATAAAAAGGGGTTGAATTGTAGCCATCAAACTAGGCCTGAATAGTTGTAGAATAATAAAATCCACATTTGAGGTGATTTAAAACCTTCCCGGAGGACAAACCAATCCGAAAAGTGAAATGGTGCTACTTTGACATTTTACAGCGTCATCATTGTGTGAACAGGCTTCCCTCGAATCATCGGGCCATCGCGTCTGGTCAGGGGTTGCGTTTCCCGACCTTTTGTGAAAAAATGCCACTTAATTCACGAAATGACGGGGGTAAAGTGTGTGAAAAAAACACCTCTTTTCTACAAATGGTCTGTTCCAATTTACCCGACACTTTGTGATAACCCTACAGCAAATCTACGAAAAGTCGTCTAATGTTTCACGAAAAGTTGTGTAACGCGACCACCCGGCCGACACGAACGCGATGACCCGATGGTTCGAAGTAAGCCGTGTGACACGGGGCATTTAGGAGAATTTAAACTACTTACGTGCTTCAGATTGGCCTATGCTCATCAAGAGACAGAGAGACACGATGAGAATGATCGACATCTTGAAAGTATTCATCTGTTGAAGAATAGATGAACAAATGAATAACATAAGCAACAACAATATAAATGATTATATATACCTCACTTTTGAAATCCAGCCATCTGATTGGTCGAAATTGGAGTCGTGATTTTAGTCATTCCCGTAAAATGCCAAAACTGGTCAATAGTCTTTTGAAAAAAAGCCGGCACTTTTCAAAAGTTTATTGACCGGTTTTGGCATTTTACGTATATGCGTCCAATCTCAATTAGAAGGATTTTAGCACACAAACTCGAGTGGTGCGCGATCAGACACCCTATTAAGACTAGGACCCCGTTTACAGTGAGAAAATTGCGGGGCCGGGCCAGGCCGCGGCCCCGCAAGTTTGTGCGTTTACAGTGCTAGGCCAGGCCGCGGCCTGGCCCGGAACCTTTCAATATTTTGTCAGAGTGGCGCTCTGCATGTAAACAAACGATTATTTGGGGGGCGCGCCGGGGGTCACAGTGCAGATCTGGTCGCGCGCGATTTGCAGTGAATCTTTTCCCCAATTTCCTATACACGGCCTTCACTTCCGGGGTTTCACTTCCGGGGTAACAGGGCCAGGCCGCGGCCTGGCCCTGCGTGCGTTTACAGTGAGAAAATGCCGGGCCAGGCCGAGACTACCTCCAGAGCAGGGCCAAATACGCGGCCAGTTTGGCCTCGCATTTGGCCTTTTGCGCGTTAACAGTGCGAGGCCAGGCCGCGGCCTGGCCCGGCCTTTTGCTCACTGTAACAGGGGTCTAGGTCTCGAAAGCGTAAACAAACTTTATTAAAATGATTGGTAAATCGCATATGTATTCTATAACCATTTTCGGTATATAAAAGTTATAATGACTGCTTTAATATTCGAGGCATATAGTTGTTTTATAGGCTCTCGTGGAGGTTAAATGATCGTGCTTTTACCCCTCGGAACGCCTCGGGGCGATAGCACGATCATGTAACCTCCCCTTGAGCGTATACAAACAACTATGTCTCTCATAGCAGTCATTATTACTATACTGTAGTCTGTACTGATGATGATACTGCTACTACTACTACTAATGATTTTTTTTCTTCAAAGTTTACCACGAAAAAAGACAACAACTTTAGTTGTAGCTGTGTTGCCTTGAAGAAACAATTCTTACAATAAATAGATACCGTATCAAGAGCAAGTTGAAGATAACTTTCAGTTTGTGCGAGAACTACCGTACCGTCTGCATACAGTACTGTACAAAGCCTGAGATACACATCTATGCAGTTTTTATTCGCAGCTGCATCAATAATTTTGTCAGGTACAACATCTACTCCTCCATACTTTTCGCAAATTAGTTGTTTGAAGTCACTCAAAAGAAATAGCATCGGAGATAAATGTTCACCTTGTCGCACACCAATTTACAATCAAATAAAGAACACTTTTCTGAACAAGAAATTACACATGAATAGCCTGATCATACATATGCTTCATTACATTGACAAAGTTACCATTAACATTATTATTAAGTTATTTATTCCAAAGAGAACTAATGGGGCGGTATTCTAAAAATTGTTGTAACTTTTGTCTTATCCTTTCTTGTATCTTCAATACATAAATACAGCGCTAGTATATTGTTGTAAGTTGGTATTCTGAGAAATATCTTAGTCCTATATTATCTCTTGAAGGACCGCTTCTATATAACCTTTGAAACGCCACTTTCTGTGGACCCCACACTACAAAAACCAGGATGTTAAATTTCTAACACCAGCACGGAATAGAAAGAAAAAAAAACACCCTTTGGGGTTAATTTCACGTCCGTTCACGTCCGTTCAACACCAACAGAGTGTCGAAATATTTAATTACAGGTAGATGTTCCGAGTCTTGGTGTTATGGTGATGAACTTGCGCATGCGCATAAGTTAGTGGATTCGATCAAAATCATTGGACGACAGTTGTCATATGATATGACGTCGTATCGTGCATGCGCATGCGCGAGCTAGCTGTCAAGAATCTCTTCGGGATATCGTGGTTATGGAATTTTTAGTCAAGGTCTGAATATCCTATTTCATCAGCGCAATCATGCCGTTAAGTGTGAACATTTGTTCTGCAGACAGAAAAGTTAAGAAAATTGTTACCACTAAATCCAACAGACATCGGAGGATTCTTTGAATTGAGTGTTAAATCATTGGTATTGATTTTAACCCCAAAAAAAAGGATTAAATTTTACCCACCACTGGTGTTGAAAGAAATAGTGTTGGATTTTTTAACACCAAAACTGGAATTGAACTTTAACACCAAGTTGAAATAATGGTGTTAGATTTTAACACCAAAGGCGGAACTACTTCAACACCAAGGGTGGAATTTAATCGTTTAATTCCTAACCCTGGCGTTAAATAACACCAGCTGGTGTTTTCCGATATAGATACCGAGAAAGTGTTAAAATTAACACCCATGGTGTTGAATTTAACACCCTTGTTTTTGCAGTGCACCAATCAAGATCTATTATAAACATGATAAGTAGGTCAACCAATAGGATTACTTTGTGCCATATCTGGATAAGCGCTACACGCATACTAATTTTGGGCGTAATTAGTTAATTAAGCGCTTATTACGCGTCATCATAAATTATACAGTGCACCCCGGCAAAAACAAAGGCGAGAATTATCGATGTTATATCATAATTTAATCAAAGTTATAATTGATAAGTAAACGACACATATTGGTCAAGCTTAGATCTTCTTCTTTCATTTGATGCACCTCATATGATGCATAATTCACGCATGAGTGATTAAATACAATTTGGAGAAAGGGTACTTAAAAGGCATTTGGCGAACGGTATCTGAATTTCAAAGAGAAAATCATATTTCTAGAAGGTTTTTTTTTACCTTTCATATGACACCTAAATCAGGAAGAATAAGCCAATGCAAGAAAAACAAAATTATGTTTGTTTAAAGTAATGCTCGCATTTCCATAATTTTATTTAACGAATCCGTTCCACTGGCTGCCTCCCCTAACAAACAAACAACGAAAGATTGCATGCATGGCTGATCGTCAACGAAACGGAGTTAAGTCTTTTGTCAACTCTGTTTGCTGCTACGACAGGCAGCCAGTGAAAACGAATTCGTTTAATAAAATTATGGAAAGTATCGAACGTATCCATCAAGCGTTTATCCATTTAACAGTTGACCATTCATGCATACATCTATTTATTTAAAATTTAGTTATTATGAATTCGACGGTGTATGTAAAATGATCATGTATGTCTCCACACGTCTACATGAAATAAACCTCAACTCCACTCAAATCGAAATAAAATCAGATCTGATCAAATCAAATCAAATCCACCAAAACAAAATCAAATCAACTCAGATATGGTCAGTTTAAATCAGTTAAGATCAAATTAAATATACGAAAGTAAAATCAAATCAAATCAGATATGATCAGTTCACACAGACAGATCAAATCAAATAAAGTTTATTCAGATAATATAAGATTAGGCCCCTGTGTTATCAAGAGATTGATTCGACTCAATCGTTACTTAGAATTAGTCGTAACTTTGTACTTAAAAGATAGGAGTTGCGATCAATTTGAAGTTTCGATTTATTCGAATCAATCGTAACTCTTTATAAGACGGGGCCCTGATCAGATAAGACCAAATGAGATCATACATTGTCATATAAAATCAAATTAAGTCAAGTCATTTTAAGTCAATTGAAGCCGAAACAAATCAAATCAAGGCAATTCAAGTCAAGTCAAGTCAAGTCAAGTCAAGTCAAGTCAAGTCAAGTCAAGTCAAGTCAAGTCAAGTCAAGTCAAATTAAGTCAGGCCAAATGAAATGAAATCAAAATCAGATCAAATCAATTCAAAAATTCAATATGATGATACTCGAATATGTTACTTACGATGCTTTTGAGTTGTTGAACGTCTGGTGAAAGAGAAAACGAGACACGAATTGCAGCTTCACAATGAGTAATAACAAAATTTAGCAGTGTCCTCAAACCAAGTCCTATTTATACATTTTGAACGGTAAAATACCTTGAATGAATTACACCAAAAAAGAAATGACGTAACAGCAGAACAATACACACATATTTCAGTTGCGTTAGTTTATTGATAGTTTTGATATTTAACTGTCATTTTAACAAATCGTATAATTATTACTATTGACATTAAACAAAAGGACCTATTGATAAAAATTAATGATGCGTTTATTCTTGTCCTAGTTTCGTGGCCGTATTGAGTATTGACCATGTGAATCGACCTCTAAATCACGACAGCTTTTGTTTAGAGCGGATGTAAACACGTGACTCTCATGGCCATTTGTTGCGTCATCTGCCCCACTGTTGCGCATCCACCTTCCGGGCAAGGTCTTTTTTGGTTACGTTAATAAACTTTCCTCGAGCAGATTTTCTCGGATAGATTTTGTTTTTGATGAAGGAGTAAGTAGGAGAAGGGTCAGAAGAAGAAGAAGAAGAAGAAGAAGAAGAAGAAGAAGAAGAAGAAGTAGAAGAATAATGATAAGAAGAAGAAGAAGATGAGAAGGAAGACGAAGATGATGAAGAAGAAACCTGTTAATACACAATAGCACAGACACACACACACACAGGGGCGTACGCAGGGGGGGGGGTTTTGGGGGTTAAAACCCCCCCCCTTTGGTATTTTAATGTATGTAAACCCCCCTCAAAAAAAACCTAAAACCCCCCCCTTTGGTTTTTTTTTTTTTTTTTTTTTTTTTTATTAAAAAAAAAAAAAAAAAAAAAAAAAAAAAAATTATACCCACGGCTAACCTAAATAAGGTGACCTTACCCCCCCCCCAACGAAAAAAAATGTCAAATTTTGAAATTTTGAGACCAAAAAAAAAAAAAAAAGTGTCTGCTTACCCCCCCCCCCCCCCCCCCCCCCCCCCCCCCCCCCCCCCCCCCCCACTGAGCGACTTTTCGGCCGGCGCGATTTTCAAATTTTCGGGAGCAAAATATTTTAAAACCCCCCCCTTGAAAAAATCCTGCGTACGCCCCTGCACACACACACACATAAAGACAAAGAACAGGGTCTCTGCTTTTAAGTTGTAAGACAGAGAGAGTTAACCAATTAAAAAGTGAAAACAACCCTCCACATAAGAAAAAAACAATAACAACAATTAAATCAAAACCACCAACAACAACAAGAACAGCAACAACACCACCAACATTAAAATTTACCCAGGGTAGCCTCTTTAGTAGATATATCGTTCTTGTTGAGGGCCCTCCAATACAATTACCATGCATTTAATAGTTGAACTACCATTACTTTTTTGGGGGTCAGAACAAAATCCGCATCACCATCAAGTAGCATTATGCAGGGGTGGTGGTGCGTCATCCAAAATAGGGGGGGAGGGCACCAACAAAAAGGGCACTTTCTGGAAGAAGGGGCACCTACAAAGGGGAATATCAACAAATGTTGGTATATACCCCGGCATCGTCTTGGTTGTGATTACACTCCCAGGGATGACATCAATATTTGTTTCTTTCATTACGTGGTAAAATATAAGCAAGATAAGTAAGGGTGTGATGGTCTGAATATTAATTTGTCGAGCGAGCGAGCCAAACATTTAAGATTTGTGAGGTCTCAAGGGCGAAAGGTTAAATCGTTTAAAGAAGACAAAAAACGAACACTGACGAGTATTAAGCGAGTAAATTTTAGGAAAATTACAGTCGCCTTGAGTTAGGGGTGCATGTTATGGAGACATGAAAAGCAAGCACTTAGGGATAAATGGCTCGTGTTAAAAGAAAGAGGGCAATTATCAGAGGTGAAAATGGCACTTCTTGCACCTCAAGTTCAAGTTCAAGTTCAAGTTTATTCACACCAAATCAAACATAAACAATGGTACAAGATATAACAGCAAGGAACACAAGAATGATAGGTTTGGGACCCCAGTTAAGCACAGCTTGTGAACGGGGCCCCTTTACACAGAAGACTATACAGTAGGTATATAATCGCAAGGAGTAAAATATTTACAACGAGTATAACTCATGTGTATGTAACAACATAACAAATTATGCAGATGAGTATACCTAAAAAGGAACACTCGACAGAGATAAAAAAACGGCACTTGTGAGAATGGAAATGTGGAACCTGTGAAGTAAAAGGGCACCTATCAGATTTTAATAGGGGCATTTATTAGATGTTAAAAGGGGCACTTATCCAAAGGAAATATGGTACTTAATAAAAAGGAAAAGGGGCACGTGTTAAAAAAGGGGCACATTTCAAAGGTGAAAAGTGGTGTTTAGGAGAAAGGGAAAGGGGCCTTATTACGAAGAAAAAAGTGCACTCATTAAAAAAGGAAAAAGGGGCCCGAGTCAAAGTAAAAAAATGGCAAAGGAATCAATGATGAAAAGGGGGAATTTCTCGCACCTGAAAAGAGGTACTCATCATAGATGACGGAAAAGAGAGGAAAGGACAGTTATTAGAAGAGAAAAAGGGCACATTTCCTATGTAAAAAAGGCACTTAAATGGTACCTGAGAAGGTGAGGGCACAGTGCCCTCCCCCTGCCAGGAGTGCCGCCTCTGGCATATTTGGGAAAATGAAGAAAAAAAAACTGGAAAATCATGTCATTTCAGCAACATTTCTAAATAACTGGTATTGAATTAAATAAACCACGTTTTGTTGGGGGCGACTGCCCCCCCCCCTCTTCCCACATCAGTACAATAGACTGATTAGGTATTACTACACACACTATAACAAATAATTACACACCATTTATGATTCTTATAAATATTATTTTTCCCGTTTGCCTAAAGCATCCCTATAAAGTGTTCCTTCGCCCTGAATTAAATGTATTGTTTGTTTCAATTTTCACGTATAACTATGAGTGATGGTGATGATGATGATGATAATTCTGATGAAAATGATGATGATGATGATGATATCTTATTGTATACCGCCGGTTTCCGCCTCTGATAAGAGCTCATGCTCATGCTCTACAATGTCTCACAGATTCAACGTTCTTGGTCAGCTGTTATTCAAATTCAGATTATTTTCGATTAGTTTTTTGTTGGCATTAGTATTATTCTTGAGATGACGTCGAAGCCTGGAACAAGACAGTCTTGAGGGCTGACATGAACGTTAATATAGACTCGGCGCCCCTGATATATCATGGAAGGTTATTTGAGAAGTCCAGAGGTCCAGAGAAGTAGGAGGCTCTGTCACCCTCAGTTACATAGATACATACACATATGCCCTCTTTTCATGAACTGATTACGAGAATAAAATTTACTCTAGATTGACAAAGTTTAAATCGACATAATTTCCAAATGTGATCGAAGAATTATAATAGTTTGTATAAAATAACAGTGATGATGATAAATAACCTCTAAATAATTTTTCTGACTCTACAGTATTAGCCTTGTTTGTTTTAGTCTAAAAGGCGGTCGAGGTCTCAAAACAATTGATACAAATAATGATAATAATAATCGACCTCCTGTTTTTTAGTGGTGGCAAATATAAAGCGATAATTGTTTTTATTCAACAAAAGGTGGTTGCGCTTTACTTGTTTTGTGTCAAGGTAAATGCAGTGAAGTTAATCTTTCTTATCAATATGCAAACAGATGTGTCACTGGGATATTAGTTCGTCATCCTCATATTGTTATTATTTATTTCGTAATTTAAGTAATTGTTTAGCCTGGTGGCAGGTTTCTGCATGTTTTCAAATAGAAAATGAAAGCCTCATATTACAACAACAAAAAACACCCCCAAAAACCAAGTACAGTGCAGTATCAGAGTGTTGTTTGAAGATCACACAGTAATTATCCATGATATATATATAAACACGGACATGGTTGCAAAGAAGTCTCGAAAAAGCAACCTTAAGCCCCACTGCACTACATATAGCTCCGTACGCCCTCTATAAAGCAAACAATGCCTAATCGGTGACCGTCGGCCCCCCATTGTCCCCTTTTTTTCTTATGTTAATTGAGAGCTGATTTGGTGAGATAACAACCTGTCAGTGACCATGCAGGGAGGTCTAATCCCTCCTGGCCAAACTAGTGCAGATGGGATTTCAAACAATTTCTATAGCCTTGTGCAGCGACTTTTGAAATGCAAGGATGTGCCCAGGGCATATTACGTAATCGGAGCATGATTTATGTTAAGGATATAATTAGAATATTGCCTGTAAGGACGATAGCGCTTCCCCAAAATCAACCTTAGGCAATGTCAATAGCCTTTCCATTACCATTAGAAATGTGCAAACATGTCAATGAGGAATTAGGTAATACGATCATGATTTCTATGGGATACACAATAGAGAAATGTGATTGACCTTGAGTTGATTTTCAAAAATATTTGCGATCGTTTTATCACTACTTTATATATATATGTGTATGGATTGATGACAATGCCTTGCATCCTTGGTTATGACTATTGTTAATTTTCACCACTATGTTCAAGCTTCTCATAATGAGCATATTTTGAGCAAAGTTTTAATTTTCTCAACCCATATCGGTACATGAGATTCTAAGTGTCTATAATAAGGGAGTTTACAGATAGCACATGGTACAAATGGCCCCAAATATCCACAGATCTTTTACACATGGAAAAGTTCCACTTTGAGCATCTTAGAATAATAACTGTCAAAGTCCTAGATGTGCTTCATGAATACCTTTTGTTTGACCTCTTGAAAGAATATTTCCACCTGCGTATCATAGGATGTACCGTTGGTGCATAAATGAATAATGTTACATAACTTTCATGGGCGCATATCCAATATTCTGTGGGTTTTTACCATTTTGGTACAAATGACCTTCATCTGCCATTGCGCAGATTGTATCTGTGAACTGGCTTATTACACACATTCATTCCATCAGCCCAAACTTGGTACAAGGCGATTCTAACAACACTTTTAAAGACCATTGTGCTGAGGCAACCGTGGCAGAAATATAATGAATCGGATATCATTGGACAGAAAACAAGTTACTCTTCATCATGAAATAGATTTCGAAGTCATTTGGTTATGACCCTTTAATAAGGAGCTAGCTACCAAAGTTGTGTACATTTGTTGTATGCGCACTATATATACATTATTTATCTATTCATATACTTTAGCTGGATCGCAAAGTGCAAATATCACGAGTTACGTACTTTAAGGGTATGAATATACGATAATACTAACCTTAGAAAAACCAAATTCGACCCTCATGGTACGTTCGTTCCCTTAAAGGGCCCATGACATCGAAATACAAGTGTATTCCTGTTGGTGTGCAGTCCTGCAAACGTCACATATTTTGATATGCAAACTTCTGAATTTGGTTCATAGATTTTTAAATATTTTTTGAAATATTTGTTTTTCAAACTTGCTAAGCTCCACCCCAAAAACCTCCAGATCTCATTCCCCTTGTGACATCATCTGTCAGTCATCAATGAGCTAACTTGAGAAAGTGGTATTCATCTTTGCCGAAGTCGACCACCTGTTACAATACGTAATACAATAGCAACATATAAGTTGCTATGTCAGACATGCTGTAGCATCACCAGGAAGACAAAGGCAATCATGATGTATTGTACATATGTATAGAAGCATGCAATTCTATTATGAACGTGTGCTAAGCTGGGGGAAATTACATACCATTGTCTATTCTAGAATATTAGTTTAGTCTGACATGTCTGACATAGCAACTTATATGTTGCTATTGTTTGTGGTATTGTAACAGGTGGTCAACTTTGGCAAAGTTACATGCCACTTTTTCAAGTTAGCACATTGATGACTGACAGATGATGTCACAAGGGGAATGAGATCTGGAGGTTTTTGGGGTGGAGCTTAGCAAGTGTGAAAAACAAATATTTCACAAAATATTTAAAAATCTATGAAACAAATTCAGAAGTTTACATATCAAAATATGAGATGTATGCAGGACTGCACACCAACAGGAATTCACTTGTATTTCGATGTCATGGGCCCTTTAACAAAATTTATATTGACCTTGTCTCTTTGATGTTTAAAGTCACTGAGTAGTCGGCTATCATTGGGAATTCGACACCGTTCGGGTGTTTACCCAATAACAGGTGTTGTCAATCACCAGGGTTAGCCTTGAGTTTTATGACCATTAGACCTTATGTAATGCTTTGCTTTTCCTTCGCCCGAGAAATCTCCGAGCATGCTCCGAGAGACTAGGGGGTAATTCTTGACGGGCCAACGGGTTTGCTGTGTGCAGATTTGTACTCCCATTAATGGTATTTCCACCAAGTCTGGTGTCAGCGAATTACGACCTTCTGCACATGGAAACTGACTACCCACTCCCTTTAAAGAGAAAGGTTGAGTTCTGGGGAGAGGTGAAAAGTAATTTGTGAACGATATCATTGTCATTATGCAAGTCAGTTGGAAGAACATCAGAGAAAAAATGTTTACTGAAAAGCATGGCCCTTCAAATGCCTTCATATTCTAAATAATGACAGGTAACAGCTTAAAAATGAGGCCCAGTTTGTATGCCACATGATTGTGTAGTCCCATATACATCTTTCGGTGTACAGTGCTTGTTACTTTACCAAGACTGGGGCAAATTTCTTATCATTTTGATGACTCCAGAACTTTGCAGTACACACTAATACCTATATGCTACATGATCAAATATTTCTGATCGATTCCACACCGTTTCTTTTACAATGCAATCGCATGACCAGAACTCAATTTTATCTCTAAATATGGGTGAAGTGTTTTAAAGGTAATACAAAGTTTTGGGAAATTTTGAAAAATGGGTGGATAGTGATTCTTTACAATTTTGATATATTTGGATGCCCCTGTGGAGGTAATAAAAGCACTATAAATTTTAGCCCCTAAAACTCTTCATTTTTGAGAAAAATTGAATATAAAGATTTACCGGTGCTCCCGGTAAATTTTGATAAACATCAAATAGCTCCTACGGCCGTACTATGGTAGCTGCGACCATGAAAATCTCAGAATATGTAGTTGTGGTATATAATTTGCGAACGGGAATAGCTAGTCGGTCGATATTAGTCAAGAAACATTGTGTTATAGCTTAACTAATATCTTGACCTTGAGAGGGAGCTATACAACATAAAGTGATTATTGTTTATAATTTCATAACTTAAGACTCGATTTCAACCGCGACAACGATCACTGAATATTGTAGGATCGCATATGCATCCAATATGTTCATTTGAGCCAAATTCATGACCCCATAC
This sequence comes from Strongylocentrotus droebachiensis, assembly GCA_035222895.1. Taxonomy (NCBI): domain Eukaryota; kingdom Metazoa; phylum Echinodermata; class Echinoidea; order Camarodonta; family Strongylocentrotidae; genus Strongylocentrotus; species Strongylocentrotus droebachiensis. The sequence goes on from JAVYIG010000673.1 coordinate 357,704, forward strand.
CAAAACTTTGTATTACCTTTAACAGTTTAGATAATTTAGATAAGAGTGATAACGATCAATATAATTTGTATTTTCTCTCTGATTCTATTTATCTTTCGTAATTGATTTTTAAAATGCGGTTGCGTTTTTATTTTGAGGTAATTAAATAATTTATACGAATAATGATAACAATAAAATGACCTCCTATTTTGTATTTGTCTGCAAATAATGGATAGTTGGTCTTATTCAACAAAGGGTGTACTATGCGCTCTGTTTGTGTGTCAAGGTAAAGGGAGTGACGCTATTCTTCATATCAAAATAATGCAAACAGATGTGTCACCGGGATATTTATTTCGTCATCTTTTTTTTTGTTGTTTTGTAAATATTGAAATTATTTGCAGTGACGTATGAGTCCGTTGTGAGAGGTGTAGCATCGTTTGTTTGTTTGATTTGATTTCTGCATTTGTCAACATAATAGAAAGTAATATACAAACTATAGATGCATGCATTTAATTGTACACCACGGCCTTGTGGTTCAGGTTCTCTTTATAATTTTAGGCTAAGGGATCAAACCCTAACAGAAAAACATGCCACCGTGACAGCAGTGAGGGCAATAAGGGAGTTTACAGATACAATCTGCGCATGGGCAGATAAAGGTCATTTGTACCAAAAAGGTAAAAACCCACAGAGATGAATACTGGATATGCGCTCATGAAAGTTATGTAACATTATTCATTTATGCACCAACGGTACATTCTACGATACGCAGGTGGAAGTATTCTTTTCAAGAGGGCAAACAAAAGGTATTCGTGAAGCACATCTTGGACTTTGGCAGTTATTATTCTAATATGATCAAAGTGGAACTTCTCCATGTGTAAAAGATCTATGGATATTTGGGGTCATTTGTACCATGTGCTATCTGTAAAATCCCTTATTGGCGGTACAGAACTTTCGACATCCTTCGACCAGTCACTGCAGGGTCTAGTGCATGGTTCACATCCGTCCTGGCTTGTCCTCGCCGGTGTGAAACTGCCACCATTTCCCCGAGAGAGTGCCGTTAGTAACTTGCAGAAGCTACTGGTATTTGCCCACCTTTGCAAGCACCCTTCTTGATTATGTTATTTAAAGTTAAAGGCGGCGGTCAGCTACTCCTACTACTACTTCTACTACTACTACTACTACTACAAATATATTATTAACGAAACATATAATAGATATGTAATCATATCATAACAAAAATCAATTGAATAATTACACTTTTCAAAAAAACATAGTTGACAAATCATTTCAGAATTGAAAGATGTAGGAGCTAGATTCCCAAATTAGTCAGATTTACCATCACCATCAACCGCCACAATTTCCTCATCGCTTTATTGCAGAGATCAGATGGAGGTGAGGTTTTGAAATTAAAAGGACTCATTTTAGGAAGAACTAAACATAATTTTTTAGTAATAAATGCCGGAAAGAAAATTTTGCACAACTGAAGCAGTCGCTTATATTAATTTTGTGACGATTGTCAACAACTGGTTTGTTAACATTATATTTTCCTCAAAAGGTGGGTGTGTATTTGTGTGGGTGTATATTTGTACGGTTTTAGGACGATTACACACTGACGAATCTCACCCCAGCCGCCAAATATTAGCGGGGCAATAACCCCCTACCCCCTCCCCCCCCCCCCCCATGACAATTACCCTGCCCCTGGGAAATCACCCCTTAAGTCATGCAATTATCCCCGAAGGACAATTGGCCTCCGGAAATTACCATCCAGGACAATCAAGCCCCCGCCCCCCTCCCACATGTGTGTGTGTGTGGGGGGGGGGGGAGTCACACATGAAGATATCTTGTTTTGGGAGAATTATTTTAGGGGGTAATTGTCCTCGGGGGAGGGGTAGTTATCCTTAGGGGGGTTATATTCTGGATGTACTTTGTGTAGGTAATTTTCCTGGGGGTGATTATCTAGGGGGTTATTGTCCTGATGAGTTTGGAGTTCATTCTAGAATCGAATATCGACGTGGAAGGCGTAACATCCAGAGCTAAAGTTTTTATTTGTGTGTGTGATTGTTACTCCTTAAATCAAATCGCATTCTAGTGGCTAAGGATGGATTTAACTACAGCTTATGTGACCACCATATCCACTCACTGATATTGTCAACCTGTCAGTTGAAAACATATTTGGTTCATATACGAAAGAATAATAACCTTTAACAGAACTCAACCTTCTTTTTAAGCTGACTACAAACGACACTAATAGCTTTTGAAAAGGTCAACAAACCATGAAAGAAAGAAAATCAAAAAGATAGACTACAGGCTTATCGCGATACATCTTGAAATTTATTATAGAAACAAATTTGACAAACACTCTACGTATATTCATCACTTTTTAGTATACACATTTCATTATACAAATTAACCTTTGCAGATTCATATATACCGTATATCATAGTTGATTACTTATGTACAAGCGGTGAAATTTTTCATAGAAATATACATTCCTGTGCAATATAACATTAAAACATTAAGACAAAGTGACGTCTTACAATTTCCCAAATGAGTCTCTCTTTCCTCTTTTTGGAAGAGTTTTCTCTTGGTAACATGCCATGAAGGTATATATTTGAAGTAAATTTTACAAAGATACTTGGTAAAAAGGGAAAACTCATGTTAAATGCCTCAAATCTAGCCCAGTTATCAGTATTTTTTCTTTCCCCGAACAGGCAAGCATGTTCCCTTTTTATCCAAAATTTGGGTTAACTTTACCTTTAAAAAGGTTAGCCTTTAACACAATCAAATACATCTTTAAAGCAGTCTGCCATTTAAACAAACACATTCATAAAGAAAATCACACATAAAGCAACTTTCATTGATGTCCTTTCCCTTTTCCTCGCCCAACACTAACTCTTGTCTTTAAAATTAATGCTTATAGCATCATCTTGGGTGGAAAATACACTACACACATTTTACAGGTAGATACTCCTGTATCGAGGTGATCCGACATTTCGACCTGCGACATTTGCTCTGGCGACAATTGAGGAGTTTAATTCCAAAAGGAGCTGAATACATTTTTGTAACTTGGAGAAAAAAAGGAATCGTTTACCAGATTTTGTACAGGCGTGTAACAAAAAAGTGATATTAGAAGGTGCATTTTTTCATAATTGCTCCCAAAATTTAGGAAAATGATTTTGTTGAAAGACGAGTACTTAAGTAAACAATGCTCTGACATCAATAACTCAATTTTCATCCAAAGTGGATTGAACTCCTTTTTTTAATTAAGCTCTTTAATTCATCCTAGAATGGTTTCGTCATAAGTAAAATATAAGTGCTAGGGTTTCAATACGGCTTTAACTGAAATGAGGGTTGCAATACCAAGGTTAGCTTTAGGGCTTGATTTAGGTTAATTGGTCGAGGGTTGAAGTTTGGATTTCGTGCATGGCAGCGGAGCCATTGCTGCACAAGAAAACATCGTACAACCGATGAATCTTTTAATCTTGTGCTTCAGTTTATGCCCAAGTAAAACCAAAGTTTAATTCAATGCCATTTTATGTGATAATTATTTCAGGATGTGTTCACGTACCGGTGTTCATGTTTATGTTTATAACTCTGTTCCTGATATTTTGTTTACTATCAAAGTGTCAGTGTGTGATGATTAATTTTTACAGCATCGTATGGTAATACCTTGCTCGAATGACGTTCATTAGCAGATAGTAGGGACTTTTAGATTTGCACAACGACAACGTGGATTGCTACGATCGACGTCATTTTAATGCACTGCCTTGAATGGTCGTCACACGTATCAGTCCACGCAAATCTAAAAGTCCCTACTGTGCAAACAAAGCCGCTCCTTTCAGTAAATGCATGAGAAAACAACAGGAAATACACAAAAGTAAACAAAAATAAGCCCCTACTTATTATGATATTTACAATGGTGACCATCATGGATGAAAGAATTTGTGTGATATCAATTTGTAATCTTTTAAACGCGAAATAATGCTTTGGCGCCAAAGGCTCAAGGTTTTTTTTTTTTTTTTTTGTTCGGTTAAAGATATAGGGTACGGGTTAAGGTTGCGATGACGTGTTCGGCCCACCGCACATTATACGATCTGACCACAATCGCAATAAAATTTGATTTTTAAAAAAAATGGTAAAATCTTAATGATCGAGAATCTGAACAGACAAATTATTTTTAAAAATGTAATTTTGAAGAGATTTCAACATTTCTTGGAGAAGGAAAAAGTAAATCGGCTTAGAGTCGTATTGGAAATTTGATATGAGACTTTTAGTCACTTGGTTTCTTGAACAAATGGGAAAATTGGCTGCCACTGCGTCACATGCAGTGACATAACCGATTCAGCCAATTTGATGTTTCCTTACGAATTTCAAAATTCATAACCTTATTATGCTTTCTGATTTCTTTCAAACTTGCACCAGCCTGCTTCTATTATTTTCCTGCTTTCTTTTAGAGTAGTTTTTTTAATACTTAGGTTGGCTTTATTTTCAAGCCTGATAAAAGCCTTGTCGTGTTTTGTCCAGGGCTAAGAATTCAGTTGATATATATTGACTGTAGAGCAATTGTCGTCAAAACGAGTGTTGAATACAACCCCGAGGACTCTCGGTATAAGGATTATTGATTGGTAAGCAAATGTTTACAAATTATAATGCAAAGTCATGGTATTCGTTTACAAAAAGAAAAAAGGGAGAAAACAAGTTAATTCATAATATACAACGGTTCAACTTGAACATGATATATTTCTTTTATACAAAAATATATAGCTCCTCCATCCCAACGACTGGGTTCTTTTTACAAGTATGTTTACTGATAATTTACCAGTGTGTCAATGTGTGAAAACCGTGCAACAGTGGAAACGCCCTAGCCACACCGCCAAACCTACAACAAATTAACGGAAAAAAACTAACTACAAATTGGATATTCGGTGTAATGTAATCTTCTTGATGGTTTCGGTCCTGTCGGTATGAATGAGGGGTTGTATTTGGTTCTAGAAGGGTAAACCAGGAAGCTATTCATGGGAAGGGGAAGTGGGTACTGGACTAATACGAACAGCAGGAATGTGCTGCTGCAATTGGGCGCCTCATCACCCTCCAAACCCCCCCCTCCCCTTATTCCCCCACCTCCGTATTAAGAAATCCTAAGCGTTTGATATTTTTTGTTGAAACGTCTTTAAAAGTAGCCCTAACTTTAAATATTGGCCTTTACAATGGGTTAGTATTTTCTTTAGACTAACACAGTCATTCATATTCTCCCTATATGCAGTGCGAATCCCTAATAAATAAATACAATAGAAATCTTCTTCTTTTTTCTTCATCTAATGTCCAAATAAAAAGGACCTTTGTCCGCCAAAAATGACTTAATTAAATAGGAATACGTTTCAAGGGAGACTTAAACCGTAAACCTCCTTCCGAACCAAACATATTAAAGTCCCCCACCCCTTCCCCCACTAGGAGGGCGCTATTCATTCTCAATCGTGACAAATCGGACGCCAATTATTTGTAACGAAGGTAGTACTTGAGTCTGCATTCAGAACAAAATGGGCACGCCCCTACAACTGACGTAAATAGTAAAATGATCCGCTCACATAAAAGATAAACTAGAAAGAAAGAAAAGAGATAGATGGGTCTGTGCGTCATGACCAGTTTTACGAGAAAAAAAAACTCCCTCTAGGGCGATTTGGAATACAGGTTCATCCCATAATAAAATGTGCGTGTGTTGCTGTGTGAGCAAAAGGGTTTAACACCATAGCTAGTAGTGGTGTAGTTGTGACACGCGCACGCTCGCTTGTTCATTGGCCAAACTCATGTGCACAGCCCCAATCAGTTCCCTCCCACACAGTCTGTGGGAGGGGACTGTTATTGCGGATCCATGAATAGAGAAACGAATGCACTTACATGCGAATCTTTCTCTTTACTAGCACTGGCGTACCCAAGGGGGGACGTGACCCCCTCCCCCTCCCCCAGGCATTGAAAAAAAAAGAGATGGAAAAGGGGTCCTTATTCTTAAGAATAAGAAAAACTTACACTGCTCAAGCGTTGTACTGCATCAACATGTCATGTTTTAATACGTCCAAATACAAATTTTGATTGGTCGATACGCCCCCTCGCAGAATAATCTATGTAAGCGTGTGATTGTATATGCTTCACCACAAAAGAAATATGGTAGCCCCCCCCCCTTCCTTAGAAAGAGTTGTCCCCTAGTGCACCTACCCCGATGCAAAACAAATCCCGTCTACGAGACTACGACGCATCGTTTAACAATGTTAAATCTGAGATGCACGGCCCTACGTGTTATCAGTGTCTGTGATATGGTGTAATATTGAAGCCCCCCCCCCCAAAAAAAAAAGGGCTTCCAAATGATCAAGCAGTGCCTCAAAAAAGTAGAAATATTTGAGTGACCGGTTTTACCATGCTCATTTTCTCCAATAGGCTGCAGTGTTATGAAAACCGGTAGGAAAACGCAATATTTGATTTCGATTTCCAATCGTAAATATCTTGATAACCAGACAGGCGATCGGCTTGTAAAAGTCATGGGTTCCTGACTGACCCAAAGGTTTATAATTATCATTCATCATGAGCTAAATCCAGAGTTTGTTTCAGAATTTGAGACAAAGTTACCCAATCCCTTTAAACTACCACATTCCACGGCTTCCCCGTATCATAATACATTTAAAATGGGAGGGCACATTGTTATCCAATCCAATCCATCATAATTAATGTCCATCAAAATTCGGAGGAGCTTGACTGGGGTCTGTTCGCTCTGGTGGTCACCCTCGACATCTGCATGTATTCGGTGCTGGTCGTTCTCCCCGTCGGGTTGGGACGTTGGGCGCGTCGACTAGCCGTGCTTGTGATGGCCGTTGAGTCTCGCGTAGGCTGTGGGCAACAGGCACAGGTTCCGAAGGCCGTTCGAAACTCGCGCCGAAATTTAGCTGTTTAGAAACAAGCAGAGAAAAACATTAGAAATAAAGTGAGGCTTGGGGGAAGAATAATTGCTTAACTTACTTCACTCCGCCCTCACCGATTATACTCTCTTAATCCAAATGGATATAAGCCCCCTCTTTTAGGGGTTGTTTAGACATGACGTGGCAAAATGTCAGCTTTATTAGACACATTATTATTATTATTTTATTGACGTGGAGTGTAATACGCTGCACCTTCATGTATGTTATAACACAGAGCTCAGTGAATACGTGCATGTCCTTTGTTGCGTCCACTGAGGTGCCATACATTTACATGGAAATTAAAAAAATAGTTAACTAATTAAATAAATTTATTAATACGAATAGAGGCTGGATATGTTCTGGTTATTTGAAAATATAAGCAAATAAAGTACGTTACTTCGCACAGTTATGAAGGAAAAGAGTGATGCATAAGAGAGCTGTATTAAATAAAGCATGATATTAATTGATAAGTATAGACGTCCACAATTATCCCTTATATTCTTTGTCTCATTTGGCTTTTGGTTAAAGGAGACCGGGGGCGGGTGTGCTCCAGTTGCCTCCAAACCATGCCACTTACTTTCATATAAAGTATGAAATGTTATAGTTAAAATATATACTTATCCCATCCGTCCTCCTCCTCCTCTTCCACTTTCTTTTTCTTGTTCTTCTTCTTGTTATTTCATTATCACTATTATATAGAAGTAGTAGTACAAATAGTAATAGTAGTATTGATATTAGTTTTATTAGTAGCAGTGATGATAGTAGTAGTAGAATAAGCAGCAGTACATGTATTAGTAGTAGAAGTAGCAGTAGTAGTAGTAGTAGTATTAGTAGTAGAAATAGAAGTAATAGTTATACAATTAAAAGTAGTAGTGGAAGTATCAGTAGGAGAAATAGAAATAGAAGTAGTTACAGTAGTAGTAGTAGTAGTAGTAGTAGTAATATTAGTAATAGTAGTAGTAGTAGTAGTAGTAGTAGAAGTAGTAGTAGTAGTAGTAGTAGTAGAAGTAGTAGTAGTAGAAGTAGAAGTAGTAGTAGAAGTAGTGGTACTTGTAGTAGTAGTAGGAGTAGTAGTAGTAGTAGTAGTAGTAGTAGAATTATTATTATTAGTAGTAGTAGTAGTAGTATTAGTAGTAGTAGTAGTAGTAGTAGTAGTAGTAGTGAAAGTAAAAATGGTAGTGATAGTAGAGAAGTAGTAGTAGAAGTACATGATATAGTAGTACCTGATGTAGTAGTAGTAGTAGTCGTAGTAGTCGTAATAGTAGTAGTAGTAGTAGTAGTAGTAGTAGTAGTAGTAGTAGTAGTAGTGGTAGTAGTAGTAGTAGTAGTAGTAGTGGTAGTAGTGGTAGTAGTGGTAGTAGTAGTAGTAGTAGTAGTAGTAGTAGTAGTAGTAGTAGTAGTAGTAGTAGTAGAAGTAGAACTAGTAGTAGTCTAAGTATACTCACCACTTAAAAAGTTGTAGATAACTGGGTTGACTGTGCTGTTGATGTAGACAAGAAAATGGGCGAAGATGAAATAGAGGTGGACTTTGCTTCGGTCTCCTAGGTCGGACTTGAGGTTCATTGAAAAGACTTGCATGTGCCTAGAACATGGCGAAGGAAAGAAATTGAAAAAAAGAAGGAGAGAAAATACACTCGTCATATTCCTCACAAATAATCGCACTGAGTCACATTGTATCTATTATCGCAAAGATATGCCTATACCAAAGGATTCAAGATAATATTTAAGTGCTTCCAGTGCAAGATTGAAAGTGTTGTAATCGTGGTAACCAATATTGGAATGGGTTAAGCAGTTGTGTTGCACAAACCTTTTCTTCCGTCAGTTATGTGTTTTTGATTGGTTGTAGGAATTTACCAATTTACAAAATGGAACTACTATGTGGCAAACCCGTGGCGAGATCCAAAGAAATCAATCAAAGAGTGAATGTTGAATTAAGGTAATTTTTTATAATAACTTCAAAAAGAGGGGAAGGAGAATGGCCCTCAAAATCTCTTTTCAGGAAATTCAGGAAATCAATCACGATCGGAACTATTTTTTGTGAGCACTTTTTTGTTTTGGCTTGAGGGGAGGGGGGTGTGGAGCTCTATTTTCTTATCACTCAACATCCCCCCCCCACAAAATAAAATAGTTTGTTCCCCCAAGGGAGGGGAACCGTCTTCTTCTTCTTTTTGTAAAGGTAAATTTAACGTTACCATCTTTTTTTTAAACCTACTTTTTTGCCAGGGGAGGGGACCCCGCCCCCCCCCCCCCTGGATCCACCACTGGTTGCGGTAATGCTTTCTAGTACAATATGGCTTTAATAGGTAGCATTCATACTTGATCGTATTTAGGACGTTAATTGGCAGGTAGCAGGTGAAAAATATGAGAGCTACGACGATGAGCATCCGGGCCACTTTCCGTCTCGACTCGACTTGTGTCTCCGTGCTCGTTTTCATCTGTCCAGATTTGGTGCTGCTGCCCCCTTGCGTCGCACCTTTGCCAGTCGAGATGGATTTGCCATTGCTGTGATGACGGGCTTCGTCGTTCGGCTTTTTTCGGCGGGTCTCTTCGCCGGGGATGGCCGACCAGAGCCGAATACAGACCTGGGGATCAGGCAGAATCAATTCAGGGTTTATACTAAAGATCAGCATTCAACTTTACTCTTCACAACTCATAGTGGGTAGGGAGACGAAATTAGTTAATATAACATCTCAAAAAAGTTATCACCAGTGCCTGAATTTGAAGAACTGACTGTGGTTTCAATTTATGCATTTGTAGCAATCCATGTTTTACATGGATTTATTTTCATTTCTCTATATTACTCTTCTTCTTTGTCCTTCTAAATGTTCTTTATCTAATCTGTCCTTTTCTTTCCCTTGTTCGTGTTCCCTTCCATTTCCATATTAATGTTATTATTCAATGTTATTTCTGTTTGTATGTCATTGTATTGTGTATTAAGTCAACGCTGAACTCATTGAATTTGAATGGAATTTTTTACTCCTAAGTTGTGAATTCAGGGGTTGTTTCAGTCTAAAGGCTGCTTTTTTGTCTTTCTTTTTTATACATCGAATCGAATAAGGGAACCTTCTACAGTATCGCTTCATCAAATTGGCAATTTTTGTTGTATTATCTTTGACTCTAACATACTTTAAGCCTCTAACATACTTTAAGCCTAATGAAAAAATGTATATATGCTGAACCAAAGTAAATGAAAGCTATGACATCCATCCGAAAGTTGCCACTTTGTTCACGAAAATAGTGGTTACAAATATTCCACTCCCCGTTGCCGATTTAGAGATCTTACCATTGAATAGGCGACCGTAATTACACACAATGGTAGGATGTAGGTCAGTAGCACGATGTTCACGTAGTACAGTTTCTGCCAGAAAGAATTGTGCCAGCCAGCCTACGAATGAAAAAAAAGGATATAACGTCATTTTCATTTAACAGTGGTGCCTATAAACATGAACATAGGTCGGAATAATCTTTTCTTTCGTCTTTTCATGAAACAATATTGTGTCAAAGTGATCTATCCATGAAAGATAAGGTTGACAAATTCCTGAATCTTTCTGATCGATATAAAGAGTCAGAGATTAACCAATAAAGTTGGTTGGTTGGTTGGTTGGTTTGTTTGTGTTATATGACTGTTAAGGAAGCATATGTATGCTTGTAAGTAAGCAACTAGGGGACCAACCGTTATAAGTCCTTCCCAAAGGACTCCGTAATGATGATTACAGTCTTACCAAAGCACATCGAATATACTTTGAACACGGGACCTCCCGTTTACGATACCCGGTTACGAAAAAGTATGTATTCCAACACTTTTTTGCTACGACTGGGATTCGAACCCTTTACCTCGGGTTTCATAGTCCAGAGACTAATATCCACTGCACCACAACACCTCCACACTAGCTAAGACACAGTTAACAAATAAATCACTCATACCTCTTGTAAATTTGATAATTTTTGGAACTTTTCGTAACTCAAGGATGAAAGTCGGACTGGATGAATTAGGGTCTTTGTTTAATATATTTTTAAGAAACATAAATCTGGACAAATCAATTTGTACGTATTTTAAACATGAATAATTTAGTTATGATATGTATAAGTTAAATAGAAAGGGAGAGAGAGAGAGAGAGAGGGGAGAGAGAATACGCACGCGTACAGACGCAAGGAGAACTGATGTAGCGCGCGCCGCGCGCGTTATTATGCAATACACGTCAAACATGGTGTACTGCCAAGTGTTTGGTTGTAATAATATTTCCTCGAAAACCAAGGGTAATCGTTTCATCGGTTTCCAAACCAACACAATTGCAAATGAAAAATTCAAGCTATGGGTGGCAGCTTTGATGGTGGAGAAATTTCTGGACAAAAAGTACTAGTACCACAGGAAAACGATGTGATCTGCTGTGATCATTTTACAATTTACAGCAGGGAAACGAACGAACGCAATGGCGGTCGAATCCATGCGATACGTCACAGAACGTGCCGTGTGCAAACACAATGGCGACGTTCTGAAAATTCTCAGAGCCGCAAAAGACGAAGGATTGTGGAGAAGAGTTCCATCCTCCCTTTCCGACGTCAAATGTATGATGTTTTATATTTTTTCAGATAATATTTTAGATGGCCTACAAATTAAAATCAACATGAAGTCTGAGGTTAGCTCCCCTTTAACAAACCTCATAACACTTGGACAACCAGACGGGCTTGTTTATGGAGGGCGTGTGGATGTTATACTCCAATTCCATGAAGATTGCCTGCAAAGAAGAAAGAAGAGTTACTATTTATTTAATTATTTATTTAGTTAGTTAGTTATTTACTTATCTATTTATTTATTTATGTATTCATTTATTCATTTATTTATTTATTTATTTTATTTATTTATTTATTTACCTATGTATTTTTGTATTCATTTATTAATTCATTTATTTATTTACTTATTTATTTATTCATTTATTCATTTGTTTATTCATGTACTAATTATCTATATATTTAAAGGTAAAGACCAGTATTGGCAACGCCCCAATTTCAAAAAATGAAATGGAAGCTCTCATTACCAATCATGTGAAAGAATATGTTTTGACTAATACATGATGATACAAAATTTGCCGGGAAACCGCCTACTAATTCATATATTTGGTAAATTTATTTCTCTCATGGTCTGGTGAGAGAGATAGGGTAGTCCCATATACATCTTTTTGTGTATAGTGCTTGTAACTTTACGAAGAATGAGCCAAATTTCTTATCATTTTGATGATTCCAGAACCTTGCAGATGCTAGATGCTAGATGATCGACCTTTTCTGATCGATTCCACAACGTTTCTTTCACAATGCAATCGCATGACCATTACTGGTCTTTACCTTTAAGGAAGGGAAGAAGTAGCAGAAGAAGAAGAAGAAGAAAAGAGGAGGAGTAGAAGAAGAAGATAAAGAAGAAGTAGTAGTAGTAGTAGTAGTAATACAAGGGTGCATATTTGTTGTCTTAAAGGCACACTGTCCTACTTGTAGCTACTTGCTCCCTCTATATAGAAAACTTCCCAAATCGGTGCCTGTTAGTCCCCCATGATCCTCTTTTTCTTATGTTAAATGAGAGCTGAGTTAATGAGATAGCCACCTGTCACAGTGACCTCGATGGCTCGCTGTGTGGTCTAATCCCTTCTAGCTGCAGTAGTAACGCCTACCTTTAACTTGACGACGAAGAAGAAGAAGAAGTAGAAGAATAGGAGGTATAGATGAAGAAGTAGAAGAGAAGACGAAGAAGAAGAATAGGAGGTGTAGACGAAGAAGGAGAAGAAGAATAAGAAAGAGAAGAAGAAGAAGAAGAAGAAGAAGAAGAGGAAGAAGAATCTTACCTGTGGTAAAACAGCAACGAAGGACCAAATCCAGATGGCGATTATAATGAAAACCGTTCGAGAAGCCCGGATGCGAAATTTGAGCGGGTGACAAATGGCTAGATATCGGTCAGCGGCGATCGCAGTCAGTGTGTAGATGGATACACACTCTGTCACGTGCTGTAAGAAGAAGAAGATGGGGAGGTATAGAAGAAGAAGAAGAAGAAGATGAGGAGGTATAGAAGAAGAAGAAGAAGAAGTAGAGAAGAAGGAGAAGAAGAAGAAGAAGAAGATGAAGAAGTAGAGAAGAAGGAGAAGAAGAAGAAGAAGGAGAAGAAGAAGAAGAAGAAGAAGAAGAAGAAGGGAAGGAAGAAGAAGAGGAAGACGTAGAAGAAGGGAAGGAAGAAGAAGTAGTAGAAGAAGAAGAAGAAGAGGAAGAAGGAGATCAAAGAGAAGAGGAAGGAGAAGAAAATGAAAGAAAGACATTGCGCAACAAGAGAAAATTAAATAGAATTCAATTAATAAAATGAAATACAACTTAATTCCTGAATATATAACTACTAAACCACACGAATCAACGGTATCTGTATAAAGAAATTTGGCATGATGATTGATAATATAACATGATAAATATATCCTTCTACATGCATTTTAAACTTTCTCACGCTTCTTCGCTACTCTATTTTGAAACAAAGTTGTATTATGATTGTATTGAAGGCAACAAAAACCGAAACGAAAATGGCAAAAAAAAAAAAACCAATAAAGAGATTTCCTAATACCGGCGAAAATCATCTGAATGCAATCTAAACGAAGCTTCTTTTAATTTAACAAAGACATGTTGATTCATTTCCGTTCAATTGTAGGATTAAAAATAGAGATTCATGAACGTAGGGGGAAGATTTCTACAAGTAGCAACGATTATACACTAGGGTGTTGCAACAAAGCAAAACTAAACTTGGGAAAAGTCGGTCACTGAAATAGCTAGGTCCTCCCTAACTTGCCATAGGTTCATTAAGTGTCTTTTGGCTCTTTATCTTATTTTAAAAATAACATTTAGGTAAATACCAGATTTGTAAATAACCCAACCTCACATCGTATTTCGAATCCCGAAATATCCATCCCTTCATCTTTTCTACCCTAAAAATAAGGCTAAGGCGAGCACTTCTGAGAACTGTGCGCTTTGAGTTTGCGGATGTGACAGCTTGATGCATTGTAATGGCCCTTCTCGGCTAGTCCGAAGGGAACATGCAGTGTTTTCTTGTAGCCAACAAATACGTCTTATCCCGAAGTTTTCTCCCCTAGAGGATGTCTTCCGAAAACGTGTCATTTTGGTAAGTTAACGCAAGTAAAGGAGGAGCATGTATCCGGTTATTTTTTGTTTCAGTGGTGATTTTTGAAAATATCCATATCGTTCATCGTGGTCACAGTACATTTGCACGTTCGTACAGTAAAAATCAGGAAACGAAAGGGGGATGGCACATATTAAGAAAAAATAAGTCTCAGCCATTTGTTGTTTTAAGGGAGAGGGGAGGTAAGAAGGCCTAGATTAAAATGTACTAGCAACAAGGCCACAAATATTGAAATTAGTATTCCCTTGTCCTGTCCCCCCCCCCCCCATTCTCCCTTCCCCTCCCCTTTCCCACATTTTAGTCTTCTCTACGTGCTCTACATGCTACACTAGTGGATAGTATCATATCTGATCTGGACTATGGTTAGAATAAAACAAAGCGCCCGATCCAAGGGTGATTTTTGGATTTGAGATGCATTATCTTGATAATTGATTAAGTTTGATTTTGATTTTATTTTATTTCTGCATTTTCCAAGTATAATACAATTTTGGAAACAATAATAACGTCATGTCAAAATGAGATTAACATATGAACATATAATAAAGAACTTGTTATTTCTATAACATAGTATTATGCATTTAAAGTATTATCCTAACTTTCTGTAGAAAAGTGCAGGAGATCGCCAATCTAAGCGACGCTGGACTAGAATGGCAGCCTCAAAAGTAGAACAGTCTTAAGGTGAAATATTGAAACGAAATTGTGTTCATACGATCCTTGTGTGTGTGCGTTTGTGTGTATCAAATGGTGGTAGAAACTAATTCCGTGTGATTTGTCGAGGTATTTCAAACTCAAAATTATCAAGAGGACAATAATTACAGGACAGTATGTACCTTTTCCGGATCTATGATTTTGGGCCCCGCAGTATTAGATAATTAACATCAAGTTACATAATCTGCAAAGGTACACGAGTTATATTTTATATCTAATATCAGTTTGTATGTATTGTAAACATTGTTAAGTATTCTTATTTGTTAAAGTGTCAATTGTAATAGTAAATTCATAAATTTTTGTTTTGTTACGTTTTCTAAACTGATTTGTATCAAAATATTTTGTTTACCTGTTTAAAGGGTTAGGCTCGACTAGAGCATGTGCTATTATCTGACCACTTTTACAAACCAATAGTTTCTCTTCTTGTTCATGTAAACACGTATGAAATAAATTACCTTATCGATGTTGGTAAATAAAATCAAAAATATAATCAAATAATTTCTTGAGACATCAATTCATAGCCGATTTCAGAGAAGATATTGTATTGCCTAAAGGAAACATGGTCAGATAATAAATGTGTGATATCGAAATCGTTTTTTTCTTTTGAAGGTCTTTTTGATTGCACTCTTTTTTAATACCGTTTTTTCCATAAGATGTAATTCACTGGTGTATGAAAGAAAATTTGTCCTGCCGAATTTATTGGAACCTTTGCCCCTATTCTCAATTACGCTCTAAGCTGTCAGTGTACGCAGAGTACCGAAATGTGACGTCATACTGGCCGAGTTGTCACGGTTGCTGGTTCCTAAGAAGTGTATGCTAAACAATGGCGTGATCTGCACCCCAGCCCCAAACCCTGAGTTGCCCCGCTTCAGTCCGTTGCTTGAACTATATCGCCGTGATCCTCATGCGCAGGCTCTTTTGTTAAAGACCCTGTCCGAAAAAAATACAACTTTATATAAATGAAAAACTGAATGAATTGAAAATATGAATATAAAGAAATAACACGAATTTACCCTTTTATTATTGCACAAAAACAAATTAAAACCTCATCTTCCGCACCCCTCTAAATTATGGGTCAACAGGGGTCAAATTGGCCGAAGTTACAGTAACGACATAACACGTGGATCCAATCGGTTCACCTATATTAAGCTGAGGCGATAAGCCGTGCTTAATTATTGGAAAGTCATTGTGAATGTGCGTACTTCACATTAAGATGATGTCATCAAGTCGATAGCAAGTTTTTCCGACGACAACTTCCGATTTTCAAAGCTTTAGATTTTGAGTTTTTAAAGAGCTGATACTCCTCTGACAGACACTATAATGGCATATCATTGATATTATTGTAATCTATGACTTATAATCTTTCCGTTGAGTTGTAGTTCAGACGTTTCATTTTTCAGTTCGGATAAGAACCAGTGACATGGGGGACAAGAGAAAATGACGTTAGCACTTCAGTACTCAAGGCCAGTGTCATGCACTGGCATGTATCATCTGTATTTAGCACATTGAACTTGGCGGTTGGTATTGTCTTAGGCCTAATGAGAATGCTCTATGGTGACACGTAATGACATTAACGGGTTAGCTAGACCCCGTTCACATAATAATGCGGTATTCGTCGATCGAAAACCAATTATAAGAAAATAGATAAATGAATGATTGAAAGAATAGAAAGAAAAAATGAATGAATAAGTAAGTAGATAAATAAATGGATACAAACATGATTTTGTGAATGAATGTTTAAATAAATTAATAAGTAAATGAACAAACAGTAAATTAACAGTACATGGATGAATAAAATAGATATATAAATGAATACAAAACATGAATGAATGAATAATTTTGATTAAAATATAAATAAATAAAAAGAAAACCCCGTCGAGTCAACAAACTTTGTCATCCGGGCATTGAATGTGAAGTGGGGTGAAGAATAAACTGAACGAATGGATGAAGGTCCCTACAGAAGGGTTTGTTTGTGTCGTAAGAGAGAATTTTTTTTTACAAGTATACCATAGCGGGGTTCCTAGTATGTTTGTATCAGTATTTACTTGGCTGTGTCTTACAAGAGATTGTCAGCATACGTAGTTTCTGCGTCGTATGTGAACGGGCTTTCCGATTTACACCGGCATGACAAGTTTTCCCTACCATAACTACGTCACAATCCGCAGTGTATTTAAAGAAAGGTTGCGTTCTGGAAAACGCGGAAAAATGATTTGAGAGCGTTCTCATTCTTTATATGTCAGTTTGAAAAATATGATATTAGAAATATCCCCTGAAAATCATAATTGCTCTTAAAATTCCATCATATTGGAAATACGACTAAAACATTGATGGAAAGTTTAGACCAGACTTTCAATTTCATCCAACATGACTTGTGAGCATATTCCCATATATACATTTCTGTGAGAAATGCATGTCAATTTCATGAAGATTGTGTAAATTTCGTCTTGTTTTTGTGATTCCGAGACTCCACAGACTATTACATTTTTTCTTTGCATATTTTAATACATTTCCCAATTGCTCAAACACTGTTTCGTTTGCATTGTCGTGATCTTATCAAATGGTCAGAATTAAAATCTAATTTAAAACGAAGGTCAAGTTCCAGTAAAGATGACGCACATTTTGTTTACGTTTTTATTCAATACTATTCCCATGTGTAAGCCTGTTGCAGTATCAATATACCATGGAAAGAAGTGCCCTTCACATACCCCAAAAATAGTCCCAACCATGACAAGGAATACTTTACAGATTGTGTATTACCATGTGTCGTGGAAGAAATGTTTTGGAAGATTGGATATGTCACCGGACTGTGGATCACAAGGTCCGCGGTTCAAGTCCCACCGCGGCACTAATGTCCTTTGGCAACACATTGATGTACATTCGCCACTCTCCACCCAGGTGTTAAATGGGTACCCGGTAGGATGCGAAAGCTAATGTGCTTAGATTAGCAAGTATGCGCTTGTAAAAATGACGCCTGGCTGGAATGCTCCCCAGGGAGTGGAGAATGTACATACATTGTGTGCGGGTAAGCCTGAATCCGATGACCGGAGTAATAATATATATATATCTGTAAAGCGCTTTGAGAGGGCCTTCGGTCCTGAAAGCGCTATATAAGAACTAGCTATTATTATCATTATGTACTAATATCTGTGTCAACTATTAACTCCTCTCTGACTTTTAGTTAGATCGAGTCAATTTTTAACACTTCGATCGCTTCCGTCGCCTCTCTGTATACGGTCACTCGTTTGCCACATGTGTATGTTTGCACACAATATGCACAAGTTGAGCGATGCTTTGCTTATTGGCAACCCAATTGGCTTCAAGATTTCAAAGCCGGTAGAGATTGATTTTTCACTGGAAACAATTAAATCCTCTCGAAACCTTTGGTATATCTATCCCATGCTAAATAATATGTGGCACAAGGAGATGTTTTGTGTGGAGAGTAAAGAGTTAAGACAATTTCAAAAGTTTTGGGCATCCCTTTTTTTAAATGTGCGCATATAACAAAGACATATCACATAATCAAAGCATGATTTATATTGGCAATACGACAGGCTATTAAACATACTCTTGGGATGTTTAATTGAAATTCTTCATGATTTTTTGTAACAAATGAATGTTCTTTAATGCCAATAATCAGCATTGGGTGTCGGAGGTGGTTTCGAAGACTGAGAAAAGCAATAATACGACATTATCATTAAGAAAATTAAGACATAACAATTCCGTTTTAAACATTTTGAAAACTCCTGTTATATGAACACTCAAGTGGTATTTTAGAAAGATCATTCATATTTTCATTATCTTCTTTTAATTGGCAATGTTTACAAACACCGGCAATTTTCTTTTTATAATTTCTTTCTTGTGTAGGTTCTCTTAAACTATCATCGGTAACAATACCAAAAGCTAACAACATGATACACTCTAAAAACAGGGGGTTAAGTACAATTTCCCAAATAACTTTGGGTAAAAGTGAATATGTTGTTTTGCTTTTGTGATATGGGGTAGAGTTTAACCAACTTCAGTTACATTTTACCCAATATTGTGTACACTGTTATCCCACAGAGATGCATGTTTCTTCTTTTTTGCCAGTGATGGGTAAATTTGTATCCAACCGATAAGTCTTTTGAATGTAATTTTTTGGACATTGATCTATATGTGTGTTTTAAATTGTTGTAAATATATTCTTTTTGCTGTACATTATACATTTCCCTAATGTATATTTGATATATTTTCGTATATAATTTTGTATCGATTTTATTCACGGCCGTAAGATTATTTTTTTTAATGAAGAGGCGACCATATTATAATAATACTGAAAATAAATAAATTAATAAATGGAGCGTAAACATCGTACGTGGATAGTCAGGGCAGAGATATGATATCGAAAACAGTTTGGCAGCACATGTACAACAAAAACTGGCGCCTTCATGCGCAGAAACATCATGTCATCACACGTGTCCCTGCGTGCATGTTCCGTCTTTTAATTCACTTAGCTGAACCCAAGGACAAAACCTAGCCCTACGGCCTCGCCCCAAGTGCAAGATCACATTGGCCTTCGTCCAGCATTTCTGGCAAGGAGGACTGTTCCAAAAGTACAAGCAATCTGGCATGAAGGGGACGGTGTTTAAATACAATTTCGTGGTAATGTCGCCCAAATGTTTCTGTGAATGGTTGCCATGAAAGTAATTCTATCATTGCCTGAGCTGGTGCAATTCATTCGGAGCTCAGCAGATTGTTAATAATCCTAATTTTTGCTAACTATTAGTAAGATACAGTCTTATCCTTACAAATGAGTATTTCTGTGCATTTATTGTTTCGTTCGTTTGTTTATTTTCGAATCCAGAATTTTTAATTCGACATTTTTCTTGAGATATACAGACGTGTTTCGAAGCTCGATGATTATATGTTTACAATTTAGTGTGGTAACCTTCATTTGTAAACAAGCTACGTCATTTGAAATGGTTTCAAACTTGTCTTGTGATTCACACAGTTTACAGGTCACAATATAGCTGAAACAGTATATTTGCTTTTTGTGTTTTTATGTATTCATTTATTTACTTAATTTCTTATTCATATATTTATTATTTATTTCATCATACAGTCAGTCGATAATATATTATTGCACTAATTAATGTAGTTTGTGGAAAAAACAAAATGCAATGACGAATAAAAAGGGTGGGTCTAATGGTATAGCGATTATGTGGATTAAAAATGTATACGCACTTTTAACCCGCTCCCTCGCGCACAACTTTTTCCGCACACGTTGTCGGCTACTATCTTCATGCGGCGTGGAGTTCTCCTCTATACGTACTTTGGAAGGCTATCTTATGCCGCATAGCCGCGGCGTAACTGCCCATGTTGTGATGCGGATGCGGGCTCCTTAGTGCTCTCTCGTGCGAGATAATGAAAACCGGGCCAGGTGGGAAATAATGAGCCACCTTCGCTTGGTAATGGGCGAATGTTCCAGAAACAATTAAATGCGATTCAGATACCTTCCTTTTCCTCTCTAGTATAAACCCGTCATCACGTTATGTTCATCTCCATAACAAGCTCTAGTACCCCCCCCCCCACCCCCAATAGTGTTAGACGAGTGGCTTGACGGACTCCAGCCCCTAAATTTGTTCTTTCTCTCCTCCCAATTCTTTATCATAAATGAATATAAGTGAGACACATTTATAAACAACAAAGTAATGGAAGAACCTTCACTCTTTTTAGAGTGCACGTGACTTTTGGCAAGACAGAGTCAATTTTGAATCATTTTGAGGAATTAAGAAAAAACCTCACAGTTCACCAATTAAAATGTGCTCCATCAATTACTCTCTTTTCATTTTCTTCCAGATAGTTTCTGTCACAATGCAATCACATGACTAGGGACAAAACTCTCTTTTTGTCAATGACAAATGACAAAAATCAGTGACAAATCTGCTGATAACCAATCAGAAGCAAGGATTTCAGTAGCTTATAACAAGAACTGTCATTTGTCACTGATGAAATGTTTTGTGAAATGGGGCCATGAACCCAACTTTATCTTTAAATGACGTTGAGCATCACTAGACATAGATTGCGTTTGTGACCGAGTCAACTTTCTCCTGCCAGATCTCAAATTTATGCAAGTTACTTTTCCAGTGAGAGTACAGAAATGGGCAATTGAACAGTGAGATGTATGTCCCCCAAATGTGATTTATTAGAAATATGTCCTGATCGTGAAATTTATATTTCATAGGAGCTATATTTCTAATAAGATAAGAAAGGTGAGAGTGATTTATCGGGTAGGTTTCAGAAGCCGTTGTCCTTAAAGATAAAGTTGAGTACCTTTCATGGGAGCACATTGGGGTAGAAGATGTCTGGAAGCAATATACCGCTTTACTAACGCATTCAAAATGTGTGCATACTTAATGAACAAAGTTCTTTTTGGAAACCTGAAAGCTTGCCTGAGGCTTGCCCAACATAGCTACAAGTCATATACGCATACTGTATTCTAAGTATCGGAGTTCATTAGTTAAAATAACTCGTCACTTTGTCCCCTCGAAGGAAACACCTATATATTTGAATATGTTAATAATCCGGTCTATTGGCAAAGAATTATTATCATGATTATTTAATAGATATTTAAATAAATAGAAGAAAATGCGGAAAAACAAAATCAAAGCAATGAAAAAATAAGAAAGTTTGGGGCAACGAAGAGAGATGAAATTCGACCCAGACTGAATATTCAAATGTCACTGTTCTTCAACAGCTGCACAAAGCCTTCAATATGGAACATAATTCATATTCATGGTTGCAGAGGGCCATATCAGGACTGTATGATAAACTCAACTTCCAAGGTATATATGATTTCCAAGTAATGACAACAATACAACAACGACAACAGCAGCAGAAGCAACAACAAATCTTAATGAAAAAACTACAAGTACTGCACCCTGAAATGGGAATCTGGGACTACACAACTATGTGGTATGAACGATTAATAGAATCATTTCAGCTGTTTCTCCGCATATTCCGAATATGAAGGCATTTGAACACCAATTTTTCACAGGGGACATTTCTGCTATGTTATCGTTGCAAAATGACACGAAAGGATTAAACAATTTATATCCGTTGCCTAAGGCGTACTCGACACAAGCCTGTGCACTTTATGATTTACGTCTTCTTCCTTCAGTTAAAGTTGTCAGTACGCTCTGAAAAATTCGTTATGCCATTATTATTTTTGTTTTTACTTGAATATTTAGTTTATATTGAAAAAAGGAGAAAGAAATTGAAGAAAAATAAATGTTACTATTGATGAGAGTTTGAATATGAAAAGAGGTGTCGTGGCATAATGGTTCATTAACTTGACTTTCATTCCACACGTAAACAAATATGAGGTGTTTTTAGAGTAGTTAAAGGATCAACCATTCATCAAATTGAGAAAATATTGAATTTTGAATAGGTTTGCTACGGGA
The DNA here is from genome assembly GCA_035222895.1 of Strongylocentrotus droebachiensis. NCBI lineage: Eukaryota > Metazoa > Echinodermata > Echinoidea > Camarodonta > Strongylocentrotidae > Strongylocentrotus > Strongylocentrotus droebachiensis. The sequence continues at coordinate 379,933 of JAVYIG010000673.1, forward strand.
TGACAAAAAGGCCTTGCATGTCATTCCGTTTTCTCACCTATATTAATATTTTATCAAATCGATTACTCCGTAACGCTTGGAGTTGACAAACTCGATTTATTTTTCTTTAAAGGGAAAATCCAATATGAAGTTGGTTTTAGTTAAAGCAGAAAACAGGGGGAAGTGAAAGTTTGAGCAATATCCGATTAAAAATAGAAAAGGTATGACTTTCTCAATTTGTCATTATTGAAACACAAATTGACAAGAATTGTATGGATCTTGTGAGCTACTCTCCTCCTAATTTGCTCTGTACAGAAAATGTCATAAACTTTTATTTTCTTAGTTATTGATGACGGAGTAGGTTTGTTTTATACAGTGGTTGTTTAAAAGCATTTTTTGCTATAATTAAAAGTAGGGTAAATGTTTGATTGAACATTTTTCTTACAGGAAAATAGTTTTTCTGACGTTTTTTAATGCAGGGGAAAAAAGTAGGGGACCTTCACAGAGTTGCCAATTAGTTTTTGATTGATCACACCTTCAAAAATACATAACTTTCTTATTTTTATTCCGTTTTTGCTCAAACTTTCACCGGCTTTTTTCTTATATTAGTTCTGCTTCTTTTAAACGGAGTTAATATCAGACTATCCCTTTAAGGGTGTTCAGGATCGTGGTATGGGGAAAGAGTTGTGCCTCCAGTGACTCTAATAGGGGGCTGGTGGAATGTCTTGAATGGATGAAAACGTCAATGAGAAGATGAATGGCACGACTGTTCCAGCTGAGCATCATTATTTCACGCCATAATTTAGCATACCTCAAACCTCCATCAGCATCAACGGAAAATTTATCAGTCCCATACTAAGATACGAGTGTTAGTGACAACCTCTTTGAAATGTATACAATTTACATAACTCAAAGTACTTGCGTGTAAGACAGTGATTCTTCCTTGTGTGATCACGGATCAGAGCTGCTTTTGAATATGCTTTGGGATACTTTAATAGGAACGTTCATGGGGGATCTTATACCTCACATTTTGTACTAAACATAATCAATTATTAAAAACACAATTAATAAAACAAGTATCTAGCTTCATCCTACATCCCGGAATGTCTTTCATTGTATAAAGAGGATTCTTCCATTTGATGACGTTACATTGAAGGTCAGGTTATAAGCATGAATACTTTACACATTATTAAAAATATTGTAGACTAGGACTTAGATTTTTTTTTTCTTCAAATTTCGATCTTCTAAGTTTTTTACCTGTTCGCAAAGTTTTCCAATTGAATATAATAGTATTTCGAAATTTTCAAACACGTTGTGAGTTGTTTGTTTTCCTTTCGATATTTCAGGCTCTATTTCTTAACTTTGACTAAAGTGATCTTTTAGTGGAGGTGTTACCTGAAAGTAGGGAATGAGCTTGCATGCTGTATCACCAAGCCACCAGGTTTCCGTGACATCACCAACTGCAGTGGGTCCGAAACAGATTAACGTCACCATGATATCCGCAGCGCTCAGGTTCACGATGTAGTAGTTGGTGACCGAGCGCATGTGCTCGTTCCGCATGACTGCATAGACCACTAACGAGTTTCCACCAAGGGCCAAGAGCAGGAGAAGCATGAAGAATCCTAAGATGACCCATTCGTAGGTTTGCGGGTAAACCATCTCCCACACCATGTCATAGAAGTAGTCACTGGATTCTCCGTAATATAAAGAACTCGAGGAATTGGCTGATAAGTTGGCTGCTGATGCGTAGATCTCATCGCCAATATCAGTCAGGTTATCAGTAAGCGGTTCAAGCTCCATGATATACATTTATTGGGTGACCGCAGAGGGCGGGCTACGCGTACGAATGGTTCTGGATTGCTCAGTTGTTCTGGATGTCTCTGAGATGATGAATGTAGCCTATATCAACCGAGGGAGTAAGTGTAGTTCGAGTGGAGCTTCCCAATATATAAACGTTTCCATAGTGGTCAACCGTTTCCTCGTAGTATGTTTTCACACCTGTGTAAAGGAGCAAGGAAGAAAAGTGAGTTATAATACATTTCTTCATGAGTATAACATAAAGGTTCAATATAAACTTAACACCCGTTAATTAAGGAGATAATAATGAACGTGTTGTCTCCTTGGTGGCTAGATGTGTTTCGCTGTTATCTCATTTATTTATCTATCGTATATTATGGGTACAACCAAGTATGATACAACATTCGTTATCTCTTTGTTTGGTTTCGTTTCTGTCGAGGTAGCTGCCGTTGTTGCTGATGTTGTTGCTGCTGTTGCTGCTGTTGTTGCTGATGCTACTGCCTTCGTTATTTTTGTTCTTGACCATCCCCGTCAATATTCATGAAGTACTGAGCAATCGATACCTCGTCCTGGGTACTAGCAAATCCTGCCCAAAACTGAATTCTAAAATTATGGCTTAAGGGCTGGTTCCTTCATTTTTTATTAGGGCACGATAACGACGGGAAAGTTTCGTGACCTCTTATGCGGACATCACCCAGCGAGGCCGCAGATTGGAGCGTTTATTAATAAACTCCCAATTATGTGCGTGGTGTGGGCAGGGTGCTTGGGTTTAATGCAGACACCAGGCAGAGCACTGCCTTCGAGGAGGATATGAAGGAAGATGATAGATGAAAGATGATGAAAAGTCTTTTAAATGCAGGGAGCCAACCCTTCCATTGGTGTCGTAGAGTGCGATAAGCAATATCGGGGGAGGGGAGGAGCGGGGGGGGGGGGGGGGGCTGGCGCCATGAGGGTGGGGGCACTGAACATGGTTGATGAAATGTAAAAAGAGATAGAGAAAAGGAAAAAAGAGAGAGGGGGCAAACAGAAAGATATATATAGGAAAAAACTACAAGTTTCTTAAAGGCGAACATACAGTTTCTTACACGAGCAAACAAATAAAAGAGACACTATGGTTTTGTGGGCATTCTGTAGTTCAAACGTCCTTGCTACGATGGAATTCAATACTTTACTTTACCTCATTCGTTGGCGCATCAAGCCTAAGCCAACGATAAACCGGCGTCCAACTAAGTTTGAAAGCTTATAGGCAATCAGGAAATATACAGCTATCATTATTTAGTTTATTCATTTATAATTTGTTTGGCAGTAAAAACTTCTTCCCCCTCGTATTAGACTGTGCTCAATTGAGTCCTTTAATAATTGTTATGACTAATTTTTCTTGCTAGTGATCGGATTTCAAGAAAACAAATCCAAAGTTTCCAGGTAGATTTATTTTCTTTAGAGCGATTTTATTTAGTAGACGAAATCATTTTAGAAAGGGCAATAATAAAATCCAAAATCGCGGCATGTTAAACCGTGTCTGAAGTACAGACTAATTGGACTCAAACGGTTTTACACGTGTTAATCGATAAAACACCTTCGTGCGATGTTCTCTCGCTTATTGCACCGGTTGTAGATCCTACGTACGTTCAAATTATGGGAGAACCAAAAAGTCAAAGGCAGGATGAACTTAAAATAGTTGAAAAATAAGTCCAGTCTTATCCAGGAACATCCCATCAGTGATAAAGGAATTCTCTATGATTTATCGGTTTATGGTATAGAGGGGTTGTGGTCTTGTGGATACGTATTCGAACTGTGAATCGCTTGGTTCGGGGTTCGAGTACCGCCACGGCACTAATGTCCTCTGGCAGAACATTAATCTACATTTGCCACTCTCCATCCAGGTGTGACATTAACGGTAGGAAGGAATTCCTTGAATGCTGTAAGCAGCAGAATCGGTAGCGTAGCAGCGCCAGGGTAATATCGGAATATTGGAGTGTCTTGAGCACTTTGCGTGATGGGTTTGTGCCCTGAAGAAATATCTACTATTAATATTAATACTATCATTCTTGTTCTTCTCGCTATTACAATTATTATCATTATTGTTATGATTATTATTTTGTATTGTTACTACTATCACTATTCTTATTAAGGAAACAGTAAAACCACTATGATGATACTATTGTTTTTGGTTATTGCATTATATCTTATTTTACGATATTGGATATCATCATTCAAAGTATACATACTAGAAAAAATATAAAAGTAAGCGAGGAGGGTCCGATGAAGAGAATGAGTTGAAGATAAATTGGTTTCTCCACGATTTAAAATGGCAGTAGTGTAGGAAGGGTCAAATACAGTGTTAAAGGTATTACAAAGTTTTGGTATGGGTCATGCATTCGGTTCAAATTAAAATATTGGAAGCATATGCGTTCCTACAATATTCATTTATCGTTGTCGCGATTGAAATCGAGTCTGAAGTTATGAAATTATAAATGATAAACTCTTTATGTTGTATAGCTCCCTCTCAAGGTCAAGATATTAATTTAGCTATGAAACAATGTTTCTTGACTAAAATCGACCGATTAGCTATTCCCGTTTGGAAATTATATATCATAACTACATATTCTGAGATTTTCATGGTCGCAGCTACCATTGTACGGCCTTATAGGCGCTATTTGAAATTTATCAAAATTTACCGGGAGCACCGGTAAATTTTTATATTCAATTTTTCTCGAAAACAGAAGTGTTTTAGGGGCTAATTTTTGTAGTGCTTATAACACATCCACAGGGGCATCCAAATATATCAAAATTGTAAAGATTCACTATCCACCCAATTTTCAAAATTTCCCAAAACTTTGTATTACCTTTAAGGGAGGGGCATCACGGGAGGGGGTAAAGGGCTTACTCGATGGATGATATGCAAATTGACAAATCTTTATGTTTTTCAGTTTATTAGGAGGGACACTTTCCTATCTCCTTCCCTCACCCCTCTCTCTATCTCTCATTCCCCTTCATCTCTATCTCGTTGTCACTCTGTATGTCCCTCTCACTCTTCTCTTCTCTCTCTCTCTCTCTCTCTCTCTCTCTCTCTCTTTCATCCCATCCCAGTTTATTACTTTTCCGATTGCTAATAGCAGTACATGCATAATTCTGACCTGCAGTGCCGTAGTTGCTACTAGCAGAATCTCCTTTGTTTTGTTTTCTTTATTCTTCAAACTCCCTCTCCTTTTCTGTCTCACTTTTCACGGGCGAGAGGGAAGGGGGCCGTACCTCATGTGCCACTCGTAGCTACGCCACAGTTATTAAAAAAACATTGTCCTCTACTCATTCATAAAATTGAACCATTGTTAAAGGGGCACGTTCCCGCCAGTGTATTTATCGGAACATGCCATCTGCGTAAGAGCCGTATTCTGTTGGTGTCAATAGGCAGCTATAGCGCCGTCCGCCAGCGCGTACGTATTTTTAGCGCCCTCTGGAATACGGGGAACATGCCCCTTTATAATGACTTATGGGACAAGGGACATTTTTGTGAATGATCACGAATGATGATCTATTCGATCGCCTCATGTATCACTCTAAACCTATAACGAAGATCAATCGCAAGATATTAGGGCCCTAATTAATAACGATTTCCTATTAAAACCATTATCTAGTTCTGTTTGAAAGACTTTTTGATCTACTCCATTGGTGTATGACTGAAAGAGCACTTGTCTTGATTTATTGCATCTTTCTTTCTTTCTATCTGACCGTCTTTCTTTATTTCTCTTCTCTTCTCTGACTATATCAAACTTGACGAATTTATGTGTTCATGCTTTGCCTTAGAGACATTTATTGCATCTTTCTCTATTTCTTTCTTTCTTTTTATGTGTCTGTCTTTCTTTATTTTCCCTTCAATTCTCTGAACATGTTAAACCTTACAGAGATTTAATGCGTCTCTCTTTCTTTCTCTCTTACTTTCTTTTTTGCTATGGGTCTGTCTTTCTTGCTTTTGTTATGCTTTTGATCTTTGGGGGAAAGTGTTACAGTTTGGAAGATACACCGTAGTCAGACCAGGCGAAGAAAAGAAGTGAAAGTTAATCAGGAAACGGACTATATCCTTATGTCTGAATATTTCGAATTTTGAATAGTTAGAGATTAATAATTTGAAAGGCAAAAAAATCTTCTTGTCCTTTGTACTAAAAAGTAGGATTAAAATAATGAAACTGCGAGACACATAGATGAGGAACGAGTGAGTGAGTGAGAGAATGAGACAGAGAGAGAGAGAGAGATAGATAGAGAGAGGGGGAGAGAGAGAGAGAGAGCTGGGGGATTGCTGATTGCTAAATTTGACAAAATTATCCGAAACAGAAAGGGAATTATATTTTTACAAACTGGACAAAATATGGAAAGAATTTTTTTGCGTGTGGTCAATTACGGATTTATATGAAATTAAACTAATAAAAGTAACAACCCCTGCATTGAAAACTTCTTGCAAATGAATCTGTTTTGACGGTTAAATGATGGATGGCGATTGTGTTGGACACGGATAACCAAGGTATCCAACTTGCTTATCCTTACGAGCCGCGTGTGTCACACTTTTTAATAAAATAGGGTAGTTCGTGAGGAGAGGAAACGTGGTATCGCGATAAAATAGCGGGAAATCTGGGAAATTAAGCTCGCGCGACAAATTGAACATGAAAGTGCTTCGGTTCGCATTTGGAAACTGAAATTGGATGGGACGATGATGGGATGAAGAAAGGAGCAGATACGAACAACGAGTTAGGGCATGTGGAATTATATAAACCTTATAATCATTGAGATAATTTGGGTGTTTAAATATTCAGAGATGCAAGCAAATATTGTGAAGCAATGAAAGGTAACAAATTGGCGTCCGTAGTGAAATGCGAGCATAAAAGAAAACATACAATTATATATTGATTTGCTGTATTCTTTGGGGTGCATTTTTTTGTAATTTGGACCAACATTTCATCTCCAACACATGCTACATCGAAATGTTTCGTTTAAATAATTACTAATAATTAGTCTGAACAAGTTAAAGCACATGGATTTATTTGAAGAGTGAGTGTATTAGCTCAAAATTATAGATAGGCGAACAATAAGACTAAGTTTCATTGTAAATTGATATTTCCAACTTAGAGAAAGAGAGAGAGGGGGGGGGGAGAAAGGGAAAGAGAGAGGGGAGAGAGTGAGTGAGAGAGGGAGAGAGATAGAGAGTCAGAAAGGAAAAAAGTTTAATTGCTTTTCTGAATTTGGTTACATGGATGTTTCGTGTTTTCAAACGAATTATTCATTAATGGAATTCAATATAGTCTTTTTTCAGCTCAAACTTAATGCAAGATAGAAATCCTTTCGTTTCATGTTATTTGTCTTTCAGTTCTGTAATTTTCTCTGAGATACAAACTTGTTAAAAATTCGCCAAAAACTCTAGTACATTTTAAGGTGAAAATGAGGGTTTTAATACCAGGGGACCCGTTTTAAATCGATGAATAATTACTGTTCAATACCCGCTGCCGCAGAGTTAAGAATATTCAACGAAGAGATTAAATTGGTTGAATGACCGATGGAAGGAGAGAGAAAGTAGGCCGTTTAAAACAGTCATCTCCTTATCAGCTACCTATTGCGTTTACTCCCCCCCCCCGAACCTAAAACAAAAAGAAAAAGAATTAGTAACAAAGTGTGGAAAATCCACTGTTAACGAAATCACATATCATTATTTTTGTATAAACGCATACAATTAAACAAAAGTATTTACTTCCATGGAGGTGTTTAATTCCTTCTCATTTCGGCGAAGTCTATCATTGCATTCTAATGAACTGCTGTAATCATTGATTTGATTTGATTTCTACATGTTTCCAAAGACAATAACTGAATCACAAAGAACATGTAAACGTAAGATAAAATACAAATCCATGCAAAACAATGATAGCTTCATGACAGAATGTGATTTACAGAATAATACATTATAATATCCAACTTAATATTTCTATAATAATTATAGTATTATGAATTTAAAGTGTTATCCTAAATATTTGTAAAAAAGTTCAGGCGGCCTAAAAAAAAAAGTTAACGTGAATTTGAATGAAAATCTTTATGTACGAGTTCGTGAATGTATTGTGTGAGTGTGTTTGTGTGTGTTTAGCGAATGGTGGATGTGCACGTAGATCTGTGTTGTAAGGTGGAGTAGAAACAAATTTGGTTTTTTCAATAAAGGAACAAATAATACGAAACACAAAAATGACATGCACTGTGACAAAAAGTTGAGATGCAAATAATTGCATAATGCATGTTCAAGTCAATTATTTGGGTATAGCTCTATGTTAACAAGGCTGTTTCATAGGAAAGAACGATACTAAGTCAGTAAATGCATACAAAATGCAAGGATGCGACTGGTTCTCTCTGTCACCAAGTACAGCCCACAACTCACAATGCCACCGTCGTTGGAATTGAAGGTCAATATAAGTACGAGTGTTGTCATTAATTTCGATATACGGGAGAGCCCTTGACTGGAGTGTAAGAAGGGCATGAATCATTTTCATTGGCTCTCAAGGCTTGGTTGAAGAGGAGACCTAGGCTAAGTAAACGCTCTTCGGAAGAGAGGCTTCTTTCTCAAACACTTGGTCCAAAAGCAAAGGGGACGTTCCAGAAGACAGACGAACAAGACCCCACATCCCCTTCAAATGTTTTGTTGCTATTCCCCTTTCATGATAGTTTGCTTTATATCGTTGTTCCGCGTTTTCATTTGTCTCCCTTTCTTTCTGTCGCACCGTCTTTCTCTAGCCGCTTCTCTTCTCCACATCCCACCTCTCTCTCTCTCTCTGTCGATTTCTTTCTCTCTGTCTCTCCGTCTTTCCGCGTTTTTTTTTCTCTCTCTCTCTCTCTCTCTCTTTTTCTCTCATTCTGTATGTCTGTCTACCTGTATGTGTGTTTGTTTCTCTCTCTATATATACATATATGTCTATCTATCTGTCTGTCTTTTCTCATTCTGCATATCTGTCTATCCGTCTGTTTCTCTCTCTATACCGTGCTTATTTTCTCATTTTACGGTGACAACTCACTTCATTAGATTTTTGAATTATTATTTGTTATGTTACGAATTTCATGAATATTAATATTGACGCACATAGGGTAGTCTGATATGTACCGGGGAACAAAATAACATAACCGCCACTGAGTATGAACATTTTTATTTTTTGTAATAATTGTGCTTTTGTAATAGATTTCCTTCGACGTGTGAGGAAAATATTTGTCAGCCACGAAACATCATTATGTTTTGATCATTGTAAGCTCTCTACGATACGATTAACCAAATTCTAATTTACCATCTAAACTATTTTGTTACTTTTGAAATACTACTACTACTACTACTAATATTACTACACTGCTACTACTACTAATAATGATACTGCTACTACTACTATTATTGCTACTAACTACTACAAGTACTGATAAGAATGCGCGTCTACAAAATAGAAATTCGTCTTCTATTTGAGGCACTTATGTCACTTTCGTTACGTGAATATAGGTTGGAATGTCAATAGATGAGGAAGTGGAGCTGGTCATTTTGAAGAAAAAAAGGAAGGGGGAAAATGGTGAAGGAAATATACCAACATGGGATTAAATAGTGTGAATAACAATTTGTTCGTACACACAGAACCATTTCCATTTCTCGCCTTCAGCATAGAGTATATAGGAGCTCCATGAGCCCCTACAGACAATTAAGTTCGTTTTGAAGCGATGAAAAAAGTCGAGTACTCGAGTCTTAAGTTCCCCCGTCTAAAGTTTCACGATACGCACAGGCCAAAATGCCCCACTTTGCTCTACTTGCTTTCAATGGGCAGATGGGAGTAACCTGCTTATGGAGACTACTCCGAAAAACAGTCCTAATCTCTGTTAAATTATAATTTTTTCTTTCGTTTTTGTCTTAACCAATAAATATGATAACACTATAATAGTGAAGGAAGTAAAAGTAGCAGCAGTACTAATAGTAGTAGTAGTAGTAGTAGAAGTAGTAGTAGTAGCAGTAGCAGCAGCAGCAGCAACGGTAGTAGTAGTAGTAGTAGAGGTAGTAGTAGTAGTGGTAGTAGTAGCAGTAGTAGTAGTAGTGGTAGTTGTAGTAGTAGTAGTAGTAGTAGTAGTAGTTGTAGTAGTAGTAGTAGTAGTAGTAGTAGTAGTAGTAGTAGTAGTAGTGGTAGTAGTAGTAGCAGCAGCAGCAGGTACGGTAGTAGTAGAAGTAGTACATGTAGTAGTAGTAGTTGTAGTATTAGTAGTTGTTGTTATTTTTGTTTCAATGATAATAATCATCATGGTGATGGGGATGCTGTTACTAATTCTACTACATGTACATCTACTTTTAATAATAATAATAATTCTACTACTACTAATACTTCTACTTCTAATGATGACATCGAAGTAAAACACTGTGAGCCTTTGGTCTCCTGGACCTTTTGCAACATTTCTTCTTTTGTAATATTTGATTATATTTTCGTCGTCGGTCTCGGGACTGTCGGCTGGCCATCGCTTGGCGAGTTCAGATACTCTTAAGAAACACGTCTAAATTACATGTCTGGTATTTTCAACCAACAACGATTCAATATACTCCCATCACGCTAAGGTGCTAACCAAACATCGTATTGAGCCTTAACGTTTAGGGTTACGACTTTAATTAAAAACATGATACTATGAAAACACAAATAGCTTAATCTTACACTCATTATCCTAACAAAGATAAGATTCAATTGGAATTTCATACATTCATGGCGAATGTATTTTACTTTTACTGAGGTTATTTACAAGGGACGAAAACTTATAAAGCAACTTAATCCTTCATTTGTCCGTGCCTCACTTCAATTATATTATATTTTACCTTGGAATAAACGAAACGAATCAAGAGACTGATTAAAGAGGAGAATAAGAATAGGAGGAAAAGTCGGAGGAGAAGAAACTAGAAGAAAGGATAAAAAGAAGAAGAAGAAGAAGAAGAAGGACAAGAGGAAGGAGAAGAAGGAGACGAAGAAGGAGAAGAAGAAGAAGAAGAAGAAGAAGAAGAAGAAGAAGAAGGAGAAGAAGAAGAAAAAGAAGAAGAAAAAGAAGAAGAAGAAAAGGAAGAAGAAAAAGAAGTAGGAGGAAGAGGTGGTGGATGATTGTTTGATTTTTTTTTCTTTTGCGATTGTTTTTCATCAAAACCTGACAAAAACAAAACAAAACATAGGGCAAATCCAATGTCTAAATATCAAAAGGGGGGCTAGATTCGCCCTATGTATTGCGCTTTAGAAATGGATCACCATGCCATTAAACGGAATACAACAGCTCGGTATTTGGCTTATAATTTCAGGTGAGTGGTATCTTGAAACCGACGTGTCTCATATTGTCGGCAGAAAACATGCATTCATTTGAATAATTTGGTAAAAACGGTACATGCCGCACGAGCAGAAGGTGTGACAAAATCCTTTCCGCCGGTAGATCGGTTTTGCGGCTTCAGACAAGACCAACGAAATAAAGAAATAAATTGTTCTTTCTCACATTAAAGAGAAGGTTGAATTCTGGGGAGAGGTGAAAAATAATTTGTGAGCGTTTTCATTGTTATCATGCGAGTGTGGAAGAACATCGGATGAAAAGAAAAAGTGTTCCCTGAAAAGCATGGCTAACCAAATGCCTTCATATTCTAAATACATGTAACAGCTTAGAAATGAGGACCTCATTTTTATGCCACATGTTCGTGTAGCCCTATATACATATTTATGTGTACAGTGCTTGTTACTTGTACAAAGACTGGGCCAAATATCTTGTCATTTGAATAATTCCTGAACCTTGCAGTACACACCGATACTTATATGCTAGATGATCAACCTTTTCTGATCGATTCCACGACGTTTATTTCACAATGCAATCGCATGACCAGAACTCAACTTTATCTTTAAGATTAAGACGAACCCAAATGTTTGTATGTGAGACGTTATATTGTAAGCGAGACGCAACGTTTATATTCTTATTGCCTCGTAACAACAGTTTACCTGGGAAAATTACAGACTTTAAGCCTCACATTTAATTGTTTTATTTTATTTTCATGTAAATGAAAAAATTAACAAGATAAAAATAATTAATTAAAAAAATTAAAGAAAATAGAGACATAAATCGAGCGTACCGTAAGTGTAACTGATAAAAATGTGCCCCCTATTGACTTTGTGTGCCCTTCAAAATGTTGTATTATTGTTGTCACTTTCATACTTCTGGAAAGTCCACTTTGTGAAATAACAAAATTGGTTGACTGCCATTTCATTAACAACAAATCTTTTAAAGAGGTTTTTTTACGAAATGGAAATCTTATACTTCCTTTCACGTAGATGTTTTCCCTTGCGCTGAATATATATTCATTTTGTTCAACTATCATATTGATTATCATATTAACAAAAATCAAAGGTTGTTTTCAGCAAGGGGGGCGTCCGCACATCCAGCTTAATCTTTCCCTTGCTAAATCTGATCTGATTTGTTTTTTATTCTCGATTATATTAATAACTACATTCAAGCATGCAATATGATTAAAAATTTGTTACGATAAATGAACAAAATTTAGCTTATTGCCAATGGAATCCTAAGAATATATTTAATTCCATGAATTCATATTTAAAAAATTCTTCTAATTTAAAAATGGTAATAATTATTGCAAACACATCATCATCTCTAAGAGAGTGGTCTCGACTGTAATACTTACGTATTCTAAGGTTTTAATTCGTAGCGATTTCCTTTTAAATTTGCTATAAAAACTAGGTATTTGTACTATTTTTTATTCCTGTCACATCTCAGTGATGTATTTATTGTTTTTTCTCTAGAATTATCAGAACTATGGCAAAGGCTTTATTTTTCAAGGTAAAAGAACTTGCAAACTTCCAAATGATATTTATTATTACGCAATATGCAAGCTCTGTTTGATGAAGGAGTATAACACGCGATGCGTTCTCATTAATTAAAGGCTCATGTTTTCCGAAAATTGTCGAATCCCTCAAAATTTGCTGGACTTGGTGAAAACAACTGTAATTTAGAAGTCCTTTTCAAAAATAGTTCTTAGTTAAAATAGAATCATTTTCCTGAAATTAAACAGAAAAGTGGTTGAGAGAGAGAGAGAGAGAGGGGGGGGGGGGTAAATGCCATCAATGATGCGCTTACTACCGTTATATTGTTTAACTACTTTTTGTGACAGGAAAGCAAAAAAAGTACTGTAATATTCATGGTAAAGTGACTTTTGGACAGCTTTACAAATTCCGGTGTAAAATGTTCAATGAAAGAGAGTGAGAGAGAGAGAGACACACACACACACACACACAAACACAGAGAGAGAGAGAGAGAGAGAGAGAGAAGGAGATGTAATTTGGTCAGGGAAATCTTCTGCTGATTTTATACCGAATTGCGTAAACACGTCATGTAAGGTTATTACAAAATTGGCAGAAAAAGACAATAAAACACGTGTTCATTTATTTTGTCTAAATACTGTTTCTTCTTCTCATTGATCGAATGGGAGAGTTTTTATATTGAAACCCCCGCAAATCAGCTACCACCTCGGTTACACTGACTGACCGCAGATAAGAAATCAATGGGGCATTTTGAAATTTAAATTGCCCCTGTGCTACCTTATCATTGCATTGATCTTCGGCACACAGTTTACATCTGCATCGCAAATTGTTGTGCCTTGCATAATGACATTGACAGATCGAGAGGAAGACACCGGAAGCTTGCGCCGCCTTATTTCTGTACCTTAAACAAATTGTTATTATTTGATCATATTTTCCTTTTTGTTTTTGTTGTCTTTGTTGTCATTTTGTTATATTGCATCTATTCATTAGTGACTTTTCAATATTTTCCTCGATGTTTGGTATCACTACTGCTAGTGCAGGCAGGAAAAGATTTGTTTGCACCGAGAAAGAAAAAAAGAGTGAGAGATGGAGAGAGAGAGAAAATTGAAGTGAGTGAGTGAGTGAAAGAAAGAGGGAGTGAGAGATATATTATAGAGAGAGTGAGAGAAAAGGCGCGTAAAGGTAGATGCCGTAAACAAATAAATTGGGATGAGAGGAGGGGACAGGCAGCGGACTTGATAGGGGTAAGGATGGGGGCATGGACGGGGCAGGGATGGGAGCACCTTGGTGCGGAGCGGGATGTAAAAAAGCATTCCTAGGCGGTGTAATACATGCAGTATCAATCTTGCTAATAACTTAGAAGTCATTCCAGACTGGCATTCATTGTAAACACCTTCGTTTCCCGTGTTTTGACATGGGTCTTAAATCACACTCCAAAAACACACGTAGGTATACGTTCCATTCTATTTTACATAATATCGTCGTCAAAAGGTTAATCTATATCGAAAATGAATTCGGATAGGGTGTTCAAATTGTAATTCTCAAATCAACCAACTGAAAACAAATCATAATCATAACCGCTCGACATGATGTTTATTGATTGGAGAAGAGATATGTAAAGTTAATGATTTTCATTGTTTCGTCATGATAGTCGAAATGCATTCACTGTGACCTCCGATATTAACTAACATATTCAAATTCTATGCATACATTATATTAAAGCTTGTCTCACATAGCAACAAGTAATGTATGCAGACTTGATTCCAGGTATAATGTAGTTTGTTTATCAATAACAGGTTAATGGAATACCTCGACACTGGATTCCCAGAAAACATTCATAAATTGAAATATGTTTAATAGTAAACCCATGTATCAAGTAACTTGATACGAGTAATTGAAGTAAATATTTTGTATCTACAATGTATATCTGATTCTTGTCATCCCGAATAAATATATTTCAATAAAAAAAACATTAAAAAAAACTCAGTAATAGTCAGAATACAGATTACATCGTTAGTTGGTGCTAAGTTAGATAATAATTATTATTGTTCCTTTACCCTAATGCAACACGAAAATTGCCCTTTTCCCAAATTGATATTCAAACACCACGGTATTCAAACAATAATATTTTAAGAAAACACGTAAGATATGTACTTGCTCTCAACAATAATTAAACAGCTAAGACCTATTTCTGAAGAAAAAAATATCACATAGATAGAATGCGCGAAATATTTCGTAAGGTGGTGGAAAAGTATATATATTTAATTTTTCCAAGACTGGTATTTGTAAGTCTCTGCATGTGATCGTACCGTGTTGATTTTCATCTTGATTTGGGATCAACTTGAGGAACCCCAACTGCATCCATAATTCCAACACTTTCATATCTTTAGTAAGATTGACGATTTAATGCTTTAGAATTCCACGCAGAGGTAGCTGCAAGAGAGATATGAGGAGAATTAAAACCGATCAAGGTCGAAACTTGACGAAGAAGACGACCGCTCCGCGAAGATTTTTTTTCTCAAGAACTCATCAATGTTAGCTTAAATGTACCAAGACACACAGTGCAAACGTCGACATTGAAAAGGAAATTAAACAGTTTGGTACGTTACCTTATTGAAGTCTGAAGTCACTGGTAGCAGACGGAAGCCGTGTTTGTGAAGGTTGTTTGTTGTTTTCCTTCGATACAAATTTGATGAATATAAAACAGGGCTATCGCAGCAGCATCCCCTCTTCCTCTCTCATGTTCTCATGTTTGCTTTTCATGAGCAAATAAGCCGGCTTGGCTTGAAGAATTTGCCGCCAAAAGCTGTCTGAGCTTCAATTCTGATTAACGAGATCGCGCCGACTAAAACGGGTGTCGGGGAACATAAGAAACAAAGTAGGAAGAGAAATTAAGGGCCAGCAAGATACACTTTGGATTCAGTGTATGCACGAACGATGCGTCAGGCTTCGCGACGAAGGCGGGAAGATGCGGAGTTTGGCGTGAAAAAAGCTGAGAAATCGCACTCCTAAACGTCCTCCTCAATCCAATATTTTCGACCAAAATGCCCCCACAATAGGTGAAACAAATACACCGGTGTCCAAATGAGAAGAATATTGTCTTTTGTGAGATAAAGTCAACAGACAGATAATACCTGCCTCGTTTCTTGAGACTTGAAAGCAAATAAATCGTCCGTTCTCTATTCTAAACATTTCATCTCGTGTTAAGAAAGGCGCGTTTCTTCATGATATTTGAGTCGTTATTATGATATACAAACGTGATCAGAGCAGTAACGAAGCTTCCACTCGGTGATAGGAAGAAACACAATATAGAGCTGGGAAAGTAAATTAGAGGTGAAAAGTTCGAGTTGCACAGAGGCTTAAGTTGTTTGTTTTACGGAGAGCAGAGAGGGAAACAAACAAACAAACAAACCACGCGATGTTGTCTAGGGTAGATGTTAAAGTAGAGGATAGTTTGAAATATCTTTACGCAAATGCTGGTGTAGGAACTACTGAAACGTGGGTGGTTCGTGCAGACGGTACGTCGTTGTTTGCACCTAAAGTTTCTTTGAAGAAGCACGCTGGTTTTATGCCGGGTAAGTTTAGGACTCGCGGGGATGTAGGTACTACATGCCTTGAAGGCAAATTATCACCGTTCCGTGTATCTACGTGAGCTTTTAGCCCACTGCGCATGCGCCAGCTAACACGTCCAGCAGTTAGGCGCATCAATTTAATTACGGCATCTCGTCGGAGCGGAGGAATAAAAACAATAGAGGGGAGAGGGTGTGTGAGAGAGAGAGAGAGAGAGAGAGAGAGAGAGGGAGGGGAGAAAGAGAGAGAGAGAGACGAAGAGAAGGAGATGCAGAGCGAAGAAGAATAACAAAGGAATACAGAGAGGAGTAGAGAAGAGGAAGGGGAAAGAATGGGGAGACAGATAAAGACAACTTGAGAGTGAGAAGCCAGAAAGAGAGAGAGAGAGAGAGGAGATAAGAAAGAGAGAGAGATAAAGAAATAAACAGAGAGAGAGAGCGATATAGAGAGTGAGAGAGAGAGAGGGGGAGGAGATAAGAAAAAGAGATATAAGAAAGAGAGATAAAGAAATATAGAGAGAAAGAGAGATATAAAGACATATAGAGAGAAAGAGAGAGAGGGAGGGATTAAGAGAGAGAGAGAAAGAAATGGAGAGAGAGAGAGAGAGAGAGAGAGAGAGATAGAGAGAGCAAGAGTGAGAGGAACCGGAGAAAGAAATGATCGAAGTTGGATTTTTGCGAAATGAGTTCGATCAACAAAAAGCGTATCAGGACAATTACCCCCTGGGCAATCACCCCCCGGAAAATTACCCCCCGGAAAACTACCCCCCACGGACAATTACCCCCTGGAAATTTACCCCCCGGAGAATTACCCCCCAAGGACAATTACCCCCTAAGGACAATTACCCCCCGGAAAATTACCCCCCGGAGAATTACCCCCCGAGGACAATTACCCCCCAAGGACAATTACCCCCCGGAAAATTACCCCCCGGAGAATTACCCCCCGAGGACAACTACCCCCCGAGGACAATTACCCCCCGAGGACAACTACCCCCCGAGGACAATTACCCCCCGAGGACAATTACCCCCCGGAAAATTGCCCCCCGGAAAATTACCCCCCGAGGACAACTACCCCCCGAGGACAATTACCTCCGAGGATTTTAATTTATTTATGACGGAATAGATTTGTTTCGTACAGGGGTTGTGTATAAACATATTTGCAATTATTATATTTAATTATATTTTATGTGAATGTATGAGAAAAAAATTGTTAAGGAAGAGTTTTCTAGTACTACAGTGCAAATAGGCGGGGAGCTCACAAGACACGTCACGGAGTTGCATATTTGTGTTTGCACCTTCAACAAATCATAATTTTCTAATTTTTAATTGGTGAAAGCTAGAAACATCCACTACCTCCATTCAATCCTTGTGAAGTTTGACTTAATATGCCACATGTATTGAATCAAAGTAAATTGCCAGAAGACGCATGTATCAAATCAAAGTACGGAATTTACATTTCTTAGAAATTTAACAATACAGTGCGCGCAGATGAGTACGCGTTACAGCCAGTCTCCCCTAAAATGGCACAACAAAGAAATTAGGATGTAAGATTTCATTATTTATGCATCCTCTGTAAAAAAAATTATCAGCTGATCGTATATTTGTCTTTGTATGTATAATGGGCCCTATGGGATCTATTCCAAAATTAAGGTTTTCTTCATGTTGATAGATGTAATGTAATGTATAAATATATATATATATATATATATATATTTCTGTTGTCATGGTGAACTAAAATATGTTTTCTTGTACTGTAATTTATTTTGAAATAAAAATTGCAGTCAAGTTAAATATATGGTATGCACGGTGCCATATTAAAAGAAAATAAGTATCCGCTCTTTGGTACATTCATCTCAATGATTTTGTAATTCCACAGCAGCGTTTTTCAACTAGGGTGCCGCAAGAGAATGTTAGTTACATAACAACATTTTTTTGGAAAACGTTGATTTTGTGAGGAAAAAAATATCAGAAACGGTAAGAGTATTTATTTTCATGAGAAAAAAAAATGTAACAAAAATAATAAAATGTCTTTCTTCCTCGCTCGCTGACAATATTTTGCGAATATATATCTTTTATTTCGAAATTAAATTGTTACCACACTCTCATTATATTTATAAACATGATAAATCAAGGCAACGAGAGGCCCGAATATCCTTATATTCCTGTGTCAAGGTCATGACCGAATATATCACTTTATATTCGTGTACATTCGGCGGCGAGGTGCCCGCATACAGTATCTTAAATCTTTTCTAGTGTGTTGATTATAACATTATGTTTTACCATTTAAAAAAAATCTTGTCCTTTTTTTTTCTTGGTCGCTCGATAATTCAAGAATCAAATGTGCCCATACGGGTGTACATAGCACTTGACGAGTGCCAGAGTGATGCAAAATAAATAGTATTCATTTAAGAGGGCACTGTGTCTAACAAAAAGTTGAAATAACGCTGCTCAAGATGCATTTTTATGCATTTTGAGACGCGCTGGACAATTCCCTAAAACTTACATTCTTCGTAGAAAACAGCAACTACCAGGTGTTGCATACATTATAGTTAAAGGAAAATGTGTAGTAATGAGGATGATCACGCGTAAGTATTTGAACGAATGTGGGTTCATGCACGGGATTGTATGGGCTCGTAGCCTTCACAACATCTCTCAATGTGTCAGATCGTCTTTTGCTATTGAATCCTGATTGTCCTCAAGGGGGTGGGGGTAGTTGTCCTCGGGGGTACATTAGTTATCCACGGGGCGGGTAATTGTCCTCGGGGGTAATTTTCCAAGGGGGTAGTTGTCCTCGGGGGGTAATTTTCCAAGGGGGGTAGTTGTCCTCGGGGGGTAGTTTTCCGGGGGGTAATTGTCCTTCGGGGGTTCTCGGGGGTAGTTTTCCGGGGGGTAATTGTCCTTGGGGGGTAATTGTCCTCGGGGGGTAATTCTCCGGGGGGTAATTTTCCGGGGGGTAATTGTCCTTGGGGGGTAATTGTCCTCGGGGGGTAATTCTCCGGGGGGTAATTTTCCGGGGGGTAATTGTCCTTAGGGGGTTATTGTCCTCGGGGGGTAATTCTCCGGGGGGTAATTTGCCGGGGGTAATTGTCCTTTGGGGGTAGTTTTCCGGGGGGTAATTTTCCGGGGGGTGATTGCCCAGGGGGTAATTGTCCTAGAACCAACAAAAAGGGGTGGGGAAGATTTTAATCTATCACGAAACGAAATAGAATAGAAATTCTTTGTTCGCACTGTAGAGTCACATGAACTTTGTCACATTGTATGACTTATACCATAATTTATGCAGTGTTCTTTTATAACACCTAAGTTTTATAAGCATTCTTGAACATATGTCATTTGAATTGTTACACGTTGAAATGTGTTCCTTTTGCATAAATATCCACTTCTTTATTTATGTCTTCCTATTTCAACTACGCTGTTTAATGTATTTAGACTGGTGTTACATTTATTTCTGTGTTTCTGTAATTGTTATAATCAAGATTCTTTTTTTCCTAAAAAGGAAAGAAATTGTATTGAAATTAATTAATAATAATAATAATAATAAATGATTAAAATCAAAAGAGAGCATTGGCAGTAGTAGACGTAAAGTACCCAATAATAAAATAAACTTGGCCTATATCTCTAGTTGACACACCTATTCCCATTTGTTGTTTTATATATTTATGAGGAAGGTTTTTTCTTTTCGTCACACTGTAACTTGCAGATGAAATCAATCTTATTCAAGGCATCAGAGTCGTTATGATTTCTGTGTCGTTTCGCAGATTAGTTGTTAGATTGTCCGTCACGACTGATATGGGTGAATGGGGGAGCTGAAATGATGCCTGACGTCATCAGTAACACAGTATCATGCGTCAATTCTTGACATGGAAAGAAAAGAATGAATTCAAATGTATTTCTTACCAATTAAAAGAAAGGTTGGGTTCCGGTTCAGGAGAATTATTTTAATATTTCAATTCTTTACATCCTTTTCAGAAGAACATGATGATGATTAAGGTGAAAAAGAAAGGAAGAAGAAGAAGAAGGAAAAAAAAAAAAAAAAAAAAAGGAAAAGAAGACAAGAAAGAAAAAGAAGGAAAAAAAAAAGGAAGACAAACAAAAAATCACAAGAAGAAGAAAAAGAAGAAGTAGCTGAAGGGAAAAAAAGAACAAAAGGAGGAGAAGAGTTGAAGATGAAGAAGAAGGAGAAGAAGGAAGTAGAAGGGAGATAAAAGAAGAAAAAGGAGGAAAGAAGAAAAAGAAGAAGAATGAGAAGAAGAAGGAGAAAAGAAGACGAAGACGTATATTAGACGAAGAAGAAAAGAAGAAGAAGATGAAGCAGAGAAAAAGAGGGGTAAAAACACATACTATTACTTAGTTAATAAGTTCATGTTTTTTTCATAACTTTCTCAAGCTATAGTGTTCTCCGTGTATCATAATTTTGTGATGCAAAGCGCAATGAGAAATATATCATTGGATCCTGCCTCTAAAGAAAAAGTAAAGAAGGGTAATTTTGAGAATTCTCCTACCTTATTTTCCTACTTGAAAGACAGTCATTGAGGCAATGTCAAATTAAAAATAAAATGCTTTTGATTTATCTTTATTTGAATTCGGCCGGAGGTATCTAAAATAATAAATTATAATGTCACATACTGAAGTTCCTTATAATAATATAATGAGTGCAATTAGCAGCTTCTACGTCATGGAATCTCATATTACATCAGAACAGTCATTAAAAAATGCCGAATGAAACTTTTCTTGAAAAGAGAGTGATAGACGGAATAGGTTTCCTGATTCTGAGACGCTATTAGCAATGTATCATTTGAATTGAATGTAGAAATAGACAATTATCCAAGTTTAGGTCTGCAATCCCAGGAATTTAAGAACCAGATGATAATGAATAGCTCCTAATGATGAAGTTTGATCCATTATCACAATAAATGCAAAACGTCTCTTCATAATTTGTTGATACATCATTATTTCTAATACACACTAATGTATAATCATTCAGTTTGTTGCATTAGTGATATGTATTCCCTGTACGTTTTTGTGGGTTAATTGTTTAGTTCCTATTTATTTTTATGAAATCAAACACTTACTACGTGTATCTGTATTTGTGTCCGTCTCTCTGCCTCGCTTTTTAAAAAATAATTTACTTTCTTTCTTCTTATGGTTTCCAAGAGTATAGACAACTCTTCAGACCATTGTAATGCAATGTCTAACATATTACATAATTTATGTATGATTTTGTCTTTTCTGCATTTAGTTACCAAGCACTAGTACCCTGATATATAAGTAATGTTCGCATTAATATATTTATAATAATTGTAAAGAGACTAAAGCTTCCGCTACTAAAAAAAAGGAGACACACAAACAAACAAACGAACAACAACAAACAAATAAGTAAACAAAAAGACTTTCGGACAGCGCCCTCAGCGACGGTCCACTTGAACAGTTTCAGACTGTAATGCATGCATGTTGTCTCAAGGGAGGTGGTAGAGCACTAACCTTTAGCTATATGTTCTCAAGGCTTCTTCAAGAGAACTTCGGCTGGACGCACCGCTGATCCTCGAGTGGTCTTTGTAAGATGCGTAGGGTGTGTGGGCTGGGCTAAAGGTCATAACCGCGTGCGTGTGTGTGATTGGATGCACGTATACATTGTACACTTTTGGAACATAATAACCACGGAAAAGGGAATCACTGACGAGTATACCCTTACCGCCATAGAAAAAATCTTTTCACTTATTTTATTAAGATAATATCAATAATTTTGGATCTATAGTGGACAATATTGACCTGTTGGAAAGAAAGTTCGCAGGATTATTTGTTTTAAGAAATGTATTTTGCACTATAAAACGTATTGGTTGCCTTCTTGGTCTCTCTACACGGTCTGTCATTAGCCACTCGTGTACTTTTGTACAATCAATAGGCTCGAACTGACGCAAGGATTGTTTTGGGCAACACAGCGGCTTTGCGAAATTGCCCACTTTCGGTCTTGAATAGACAATATCTTCAGCATCAGTGTAGAATAACCTTTCCCGTAAAGAATTAAATAATCTTGAAGCCTTTGCTGTCTGCATCTATCCTATTGTAAATACAGTGAGGCACAGGGATGTTATTTGTGTGGCATGTAACGAGTTAAGCCGGAGAAACGAGCAAAGCATTTTAGAAGCGTACAAGGATGTTATACCATACTATGATATGTGATTTACAATAACGAAATCTTCTTACTCTATGCATCTCAAACGGGTGATTTCTTTGAGCATGTCTTTCGATGACTTTGTCACTCTTTGGAATAATGTGCAGAGCTTTGTCTGACAAAGCAATGAAAGCTTTAAAGCCCCACTGTCCTACTTGTAGCTACTTGCTCCCTCTATATAGAAAACTTCCCCAATCGGTGCCTGTTGGTCCCCCATGATCATCTTTTTCTTATGTTAGTTGAGAGCTGAGTTAATGAGATAGCCACCTGTCAGTGACTTCGCTGTGTGGTATAATCCCTTCTGGCCCAGTAGTATTGACGGTCTTTAAAGAAATTTGTTTTTAAAATCCTCTAGTGTACCAAACAGCTGAACCAAATATCTTGTCACAGTATAAATTATGATGAAACACTATTCTGTCATCTGAATGTATTACCAACGTGGTATATTATTAGGAAACCATCATTATAGGTGTATTGGGTATACCGTCCTCATTATTAAGGCTAATTGTTTTGTGTTAAAGAGAAGGTTGAATTTTGGGGAAAGGTAAACAATCGTTTGTGAGCGTTATCATCGTTATTATGCAAGTGTGGTAGAACATCAGATAACAAATGTTCCCTAAAAAGCACGGCTCTTCAAATTGCCTTAATATTCTAAATATGGCATGTAACAGCATAAAAATCGGGACGAATTTGTATGCCACATGTTCGTGTAGTCCCATATAAATATTTCCGTGTACAGTGCTTTTAACTCATTATCAAGCCTGGGCCAAATTTCTTATCAATTGGATGACTCCAGAACCTTGGGAACACACCTATACTTATATACTACATTATCAACTTTTTCTGATCGAGTCCAAACTGTTTCTTTCACAATGCAATCGCATGAGCAGAACTCAACTTTATCTTTAAAGGGAAAGTCCACCCCAGGATTTTTTTTAGCTGACGATATAGACCTAATAATACCATGAAGAATGATACAAGTCTCATTAAAATCCATGATCACATAACGAAGATATATCGACTTTTTTATCGAAAATCAGCCGCCCCCCAAATGCAAATGCGTTACATGGGCAAAAAACGATCGCCAAAAAATAACCGATAGTATCGAAATTGTGACGTATGTTGCGAGCTGCCTTCTTATTTCGCAGACATTCACTTTCGCTCGCGGTACACTGTTATCGCACTGACACGACGAATCATGAATGAAAGTGAAAGCGAAAGTGAATGTCTCCGAAATAAGAAGGCAGCTCGCAACATACGTCACAATCGTTTCATGCCCATGTAACGCATTTGCATTTGGGGGGCGGCTGATTTTCGATAAAAAAGTCGATATATCTTCGTTATGTGATCATGGATTTTAATGAGACTTGTATCATTCTTCATGGTATTATTAGGTCTATATCGTCAGCTAAAGAAAATCCTGGGGTGGACTATCCCTTTAAACTATCCCTTCTAGTCACTATCGACATTTGCCCTAATAGACACGGTATGGACTTGGGGATTGAATTAATATTTGTGTGCTCGGCACCTCCGTGTTAAAATGACATAAGGGGTGTGTCAGTAAAGTTTCTCGAAAATTGATTTTCATATTTTTAAGGAGATGTTGACTTTTTTACAAACACACCATTTTTCTCTATAGCGAGGTATGAAATCTAATCATGCGCTATAACCGTGTTGTTCAGGGTGGGACGACCAGGGTTGCTATTCCCCTAATTGACTGGTGCTACAAATGCCACTGGTAGCGTACCCCGTGCCGCAGGGGTGTGTGGGGGTACTTTTACCCCCCCCCCCCCCGCAGGCTTTACCTTTGTGTACATGGTGGATCCCTGATACTTATTGTGATCACATAATGTTTATGTCAAAAGCATGGAGAGAGCCGGTGGCAGTGGTGGGATATCCATATCCAGGATTTTTGTTAACGGAGTAGTGTCGCATAGCCATATAGGTGTATACGTGCATGAGTGCATGTGTGTGTGCGTGTGCGTGTGTGTGTCAGCGATCTATTGGTATGGAAGAGATGAATTTATGTTCATCCCCATCTACCTCCCCATTAATGAAGGCTGCATGGAGGAGATTTCACGTGCTTTCAACTTGGGGATACTATTGAAAACGACAGGTTTAATGTGGAAGTTTGGAAAGGAAAAATAGAAGAGAAATGATAAGAGGGAGAAAGGGGAAAAGAAGGAAGAGGGGGAAAGGAGAGGAGAAGGGAGGGAAAGAGAAAGGAATAAGCGAGGAAATAATTAAATGAAGGGGGAAGGAAGAAAAGGAAAGTACCAGTTATAAGTTATAAAGTATTGTTTATGTTTACTACACATTAGCCAATGTGAAATTTTTGGGCTAAACTAGCCTGTCACGTATATGACAATGGTGTTTTTTTTTTGTTTTTTTTGTTTTTTTTTTTTTGTTTTTTTTTTAATTATTGTTCAAAAAGAGGAAGAAAAGGATGTATATACATATATACATATTCTGTTCGTTTCTTTAGTTTTAAAAAAAATGATACAAAACTTGAGAAGATTATCGTACGTTTACCAAGAGTTAATATCACACACATTTTTTTTTTCTTTCTTCAGTGTATATGAAATATAAAGCGAAGCCTCGGGTTTCTCATCGTTGTTGGGTATGTGGAAGCCGAGGTTTGATTTGTGTGCAACTTCGTCTCCATAATGCCTTAAATGTTGAATATCGGAGATGAAGTGACAACATTGAGAAAAAAGGGGGATTTTTCAGGCAATTTTTTTTTTTTGTTTTTTTTTTTGCCAGAGGTTGTTCATTAATTGTTCTAACCAAAGCAATAATAATATTTTAATAAGATTGTCGCGCCAAGGGCTGTTGGTTTCAGTTCCCTTTTCTAAGCTTTGCCACTTGTGGAATAAAGGGGTTAAGTATGTGTAGGAGTGAGGTTTCCAAAATATTTCAATGGTGCCAGGTGGTGTTGTTTATTAAGGGGGCTAAAATGCTTGGGGACCGGTCCGGATACATTCCCTGGTGCTATTTCGAATTGGCAGTAGTGTTTCATCATTTGTTTATCATTTTGTGACGCATGATATGCAAATTATATAACTTGGTATTTAAAAGAAAGAAAACAAAAAGAATTGTAGCAGGATTTGTATTACAACCCTAAGCATGCATGCGTGAAGTGAGAAGAAACATTTCCCTCAAAACATGCTTAAACAGTATATTGACTATTTCATTATTTTATAACGCAAATCTATGTAAATTCAGATAGAGGGGTAAATGTATTGTTGGTCTGTTGGGGATCTGTTCTCTTTCACGATTTTTAAGTACTTTGTTGTAACGCCTATTTATGCAAAACATAATATCTGGGTAACACGGCTCTTGGTATTACAATGAGCTTTATTGCAAGGTACTTTCCATAAACCTTGCTGGTCTGTTGGGGATCTGTTCTCTTTCACAATATTTAAGTACTTTGTTGTAACGCCTATATATGCAAAACGTAATATTTGGGTAACACGGCTCTTGGTATTATAATGAGCTTTATTGCAAGGCACTTTCCATAAACCTTGCTGGTCTGTTGGGGATTTGTTCTCTTTCACGATATTCAAGTACTTTGTGGTAACGCCTATTTATGCAAAACATAATATCTGGGTAACACGGCTCTTGGTATTACAATGAGCTTTATTGCAAGGTACTTTCCATAAACTCTTTTGAACGTCCGCTTTCGTTCACGATGTATATTGCAACGCCTTTATACAATGCCATAGTATCTGGGTAACGACGGCTTTTTAAAAATATTACAATGAGCTTTATTTCGATAACGCATTCTATGTAAATTCACATATCTTAGTAAATGACTGATACATATTTAAAACTGTTTCTGTAAAGTGAAAACAATTCGAGTATCTGGTTAATGGTCCGATATGTTCACCCAGCCAAAACTATTTTTTTTTAAAGCCAGGTGGTGGTGTGATGTTTTGAGAGGGAGGAACGTGTTGGGATCTGGTATGCATGCTTGCCTATCATTATGTCGGGCTGACGTTTGGTGTTCTTTCGAGTTGTCGGGAACGCCCTTTAGGAGTTTTTTTTTTTTTACGGAGTGCATACAAAACGATCAGGTGTGTGAGCCTATTCATTCATGGGTGAGGCTTATTATGCAAATTATAGAACTTGGTAAATGATAGCATGATGGGTTCGGTTTGCACGAACAGTTTATTAGGTTGCCGAACTGGTGTCGTTTGGGGGAATTTGGTTTATTGGGATCGTGTTTTTATTTTTAATTAGAAGGTGCGTATTGTGATTAGGTACGCGGGCCGGTCAATTCACTGTAATGCATTTTAGGAAAATCATTTAACTAAGTTATGACGAGCGGGTTCCGTAATACAATTCAAGGCATTTGTTAAGGGATAAAAGCTCTTTGTATTTTTTTTTGTTTTTTGTTTTTTGTTTTTTAATTAGATTACGGTTATATAACAATACAACGTATTTCTCATCGACTTATGCAAGAAGAAATGTTCATTGGTTTATTCTGCCATTGGTCTAGTTAAATTGACAGGGAAAGGGGGAGGCTCTTGCTCTCGGATGTTTACGTACACCGAAGAGCAGATTTGGGTTGTTTTGTGTGGGGGTGTTGTGTGTGTAGTGAATATGCTTGTGTGTATGAATGCGTTGGGTTGTGTGGTACGGGGTGGATTCTGCTTGCATTTTTTATATAATTCGACGATAAGTATGCATGTTTGTTTGGCTGCAGATAGTTTTTTCTATACATTTGCTCACGGTGGAAATAGATTGTGTGGAAGTTTCTTTGGAGTTTATCGATGTAAGGTTTTGGATACAATTACACATAAAATAACATGGCAGTGAAATTATCTTTCATGACATTAAATGTTAGAGGAATAAGAGATAGGTTAAAAAGAGTGAATATTTGTGAATGGTGCAAAACTAAAAAGAATAGTATAATTTTCTTACAAGAAACATATAGTACAGTAGAGATAGAAGAGCGGTGGAAACAAGATTGGGGAGGGCCAATGTTTTTTAGTCATGGGTCAAACCATAGTAGAGGGGTTCTTATTTTATTTTCTAATCATTTAGATTTTGAAGAAAAAAAATTAAAGTAGATGAAGAGGGGAGATACATTATTTTTAAAGGTGAAATACAAAGGGTTAAAATGCTATTGGTTAATGTTTATTTTCCAACGAGAGATAAAGAAACTTTACAAATTGAATTTTTGAAGAAGTTAGATGAAAGTATTTTTGATCAGTGTGATCGGGACTATTTAGTTTTATTAGGAGGTGATTTCAATAGTATATTGGATGGAAAATTAGATTATGTGGGGTCAAAAACACCGGTGAAATCTCGGGTTATTGATTTGATTAAGGAATTTTTAAATAAATACGATTTAGAAGATATATGGAGAAAAAAAAATCCGAATGTAAAGCAATTTACTTTTCGACAAAATTGGCCGGTGGTGCAAAGCCGTTTAGATTATTGGTTTATACCTTGTAGTGTTGAAAAATTGGTGGGTACGTGTGAGATTTTGACATCTATTACGCCAGATCATTCTGGCGTTAGGCTAGAATTTAATGATCTTGTTGATAAGTTTGTTTTTGGGAAATCATATTGGAAATTTAACAGTAGTTTATGTATGGATAAAGATTTTGTTGAAGAGATGAATAAGGAAATACAGGAATTAAAAGCTGAATGGTCATTACAGATTTTGAATAAATT
The DNA here is from genome assembly GCA_035222895.1 of Strongylocentrotus droebachiensis. Classification (NCBI taxonomy): domain Eukaryota; kingdom Metazoa; phylum Echinodermata; class Echinoidea; order Camarodonta; family Strongylocentrotidae; genus Strongylocentrotus; species Strongylocentrotus droebachiensis. Next base: position 407,961 of record JAVYIG010000673.1, read on the forward strand.
AGTATTTTGGGATTTTTTAAAGATGAAAATTAGAGAATTTATTATATTATAATAAATTATTATTAACATACTCGCGGAAAAAGGCAAAAGCAAGGAGGGTTGAAATAGAACTGTTAGAGAAACAAATCAAGGATTTAGAAGGCGAACTGGTAGTGGGACCCACTAAATATATTGTTGATTGTATTGAGGAGAAAAGGGATAAACTAAATAAATTGTATGATTTTTCTCGACAGGGCATTAAAATAAGATCAAGAGCACCTTGGTTTGAAGATGGAGAAAACAATACGCAATATTTTGAACAGTTGTTAAAATCGAATAAAAGGAAAAGTGTAATTAGGGAGGTGTACAAAGAAAATGGGGAAACTACTAGAGATAAGGAGGAAATTTTAAAGGAAATTAAACTATTTTATAAAGATTTATATTCTTTAAGGGCTGATATAAATCAAAACGACCCTTTCTTTTTTAATGATATTTCAAAGTTAAATGAAGACAATAGGGATATCTGTGAAGGTAAATTAACTAAAGATGAATGCTTGAAAGTTTTAAAAGAAATGAAATTGAATAAAACCCCGGGAAATGATGGGTTAACAGTTGAATTTTATTATACTTTTTGGCCAGCTTTGGGTGATTTGTTAGTAGAAGTATTGAATGAAACATACGAAAGGGGGGAATTAACGGCATCTCAAAAACAAGGGGTAATTACCTTAATTGAGAAGGAAGCGAAAGATACTCTCCATATAAAAAATTATCGACCCATCACGCTTTTGAATGTAGATTATAAAATTGTATCTAAAGTTCTAGCAAAAAGAATGAAAGAGGTTTTAAATGAAATAATTCATCATGATCAAGTTGGATATATAAAAGATAGAAATATTGGGGAAGCTGTACGATTGATAGATGACATGTTATTTTATTCTATGCATTATGGGGAACAAGGGAAAGGGTTTTTGTGTGCAGTGGATTTTGAGAAAGCTTTCGACTCTGTATCTCATAGATATTTATTTCAAATATTGAAATTGTTCGGTTTTGGAGATTCATTTTGCTCTTGGGTAAAATTATTGTATAAGGGGATAAGTAGTTGTGTTATGAACGGTGGTCACTCCACGGGGTATTTTGAAATAGAAAGGGGAGTAAGGCAAGGGGATCCATTATCGCCATATTTGTTTTTGGTTGCCATCGAAATTTTGGCGCATGCAGTAAGGAGGGACAACGGTATTAAAGGGATTACATTTGGAAAATCTGAAATTAGGCAAGTGTTATATGCAGATGATATGACAATATTTTTGAAGGATATTGATTCGGTTAGAAGGTTGCAATATATTTTTGAATCATTTGAAAAAATTAGTGGTCTTAAAGTGAATAAAACAAAGACACATTTTATGTGGATGGGTGAGGATGAGAACAAACCTGATGGGCCTTTATTTGGAAATTTGGTTAAGGAAATACATATTTTAGGGGTTAGTTATTCATTAGATCGAAGATTAAAAGATGATTTGAATTATAAAGAAATTCTAAGTAAAATAAAAAAATTGCTTGTATGGTGGAAACAAAGAGATTTAACTATTATGGGTAAAATACATTTGCTAAAAACTTATGCGCTTTCAAAATTAAATTATATTTCATCTCTCGTTATTGTCCCTCATTGGGTATATAAAGAAGTTACAAAAATTTCATTTGAATTCATATGGAGGGGGAAAGATAGAATTAAACGGGCAATTATGTATCAGGATTATGACTTTGGAGGATTAAGAATGATTAATTTTGAAATGTCCGTTAAAATACAGCGCATAATGTGGATAAAACGTCTTTTATATGGAGAGAAAAGTTTGGGATGGAAATTGTTTTTTGATCATTGCTTACAGTTTGTGGGTGGTAGATTTATTTTTGTATGTGATTATGATTTAAACAAGATTAAACTCGTTTTAGATATTCCACCATACTATATGGAAATGTTGCAAGCATGGCAAGAGACAAGTAATTTAAGATATTTGGAGGGTTATATTAATCCAATTATTTTTAATAATCAGAATATATGTATAAATGGAAAAAGTATATTTGATAGATACTTGTTTGAAAGAGGGATTGTTCAACTGAATCATTTGGTTGAGAAAGGTCATGTTAAGCCTGTTAAATATTTTATGAACCTCGGTATGAAAGGTAATAATTTGCTTATGATTATTGATATTTATGATGCGATACCCAGGTTATGGAAGGATGATTCAGGGTTAATAGAATTCCTCGAGGTTGATTTGATAAGCTTTAATACTTATTTCCATATTTCTAGTAAAAAAATACAGTTTGTGGATGTGGGTTCAAGAACAATCTATGATTATTTCATCAAAGCACTGCAACGAACGTATGATTTGCAGGTAAGGGATGGGCAAAATGATTATGATTTTATAGATAAAGAATTTAAAGAAATATTTGTTAGACCAAGAATTACTATACTCATTAGAAAACAACGTGAATTTCAATTTAAATTATTGCATGGAGCCATATACACTAATGAGCATCTTCATAGATTTGGTTTTGTTGGTGATAATTTATGTTCGTTTTGTAAGCAGGAAACAGAAACATACAAACATTTATTTTTATCTTGTGGGAGCGTTCAAAGGTTATGGCAGGCTTTAATACAACTTTTTGAGTTAGATGAAATTAAAGATTTAGAATGGCGAGATATATTTGTTGGGTTGGTAGGTAGTTCATATAGAATAAAAATGTGTAATACTATCATTTTCATGGTGAAGTATGTTACATTTATGTCAAGATCGGGGGGGCGAGTACTCACTTTAGAAAAGATGAAAAAAAGCATTTTTAAGTATAGGGATGAGGAAAAGAAAATAGCAATTAAAATGGGAAAGCTAGGATCACATTTCTTAAAGTGGGAGCAGCTTAAGATTAATTAAGATTTGCTTTCTTCTCCACCGTGAGCTTGTTAAAAGCGTAACTCGATTTTGCGGCCTGGATAACTTATTTAGTATATTTTTCTTAAGTTGAGAATGTTGGCAGACATCCACTGAGTGAGTACTGTGTGTGTGTGTGTGGGGGGGGGGGGGGGTGGGTGGGTGGGTGGGTGGGTGAGTATGTGTGTGAGTGGGTGAGTATGTTTGTGTGATAGAGGGTGAGTATGTCTGTGTGATGGAGGGGGCAGGGAGGGGGCAGGATTGTTTCAGTAAAATTATCTCCAGATTTGTTTTTTTTTGTAATATATAAGTAAATAACATTTACAATTGACATATTATGTTTAGGTACTTATACGTTTACTTTGTTGCTAAGTTATATTATACTTCAAATAAGTTTGTGTTTAATTATGTTTATGTAAAAGCATCAATATTGAACACGTTTATTTTATTCAATTGTATGTCATGGTTTGTATTACACATCTGGAGAAATAAAACAAAATTGTTAAAAAAAAAAAAAAAAGTGAGTGCACGTGTGTAGTGGGGTTACTATAATCTCCCCCACCCGCGTTTTTTGTTTAGTTAAAAACTGGCGAATTCCCGATTCTTCTTGCGGTAACTTAATGTTTATGTCAAGAATGCTTACATGTATGTCCGTGCTGCATCCGGGAGTCTTTGACTGGAAAGAACAGCAAGGAATTAACAATTGTTCATATCCACACTGGAAAATTCTGTATTCATTTTATGTTCGATCGCAAAATGTATTTTTGTTATTGGCGGAATCAAGGAGTCTTTCAGCTGGAGTTACGATTCAATAGCCTAGAATTTTCTTTTTTCTTCAGTTCTCGACTTTACGGCAGAAAGAAACATTTTGTAATCACATCTCCATGGTAGATATATCAGAAGACGTGTGTATCACTCATCGGTGCACAAATTGTATAAATGTGAGTTCCATGCTCCAAGAGAATTAGAAGCAGAATGCGATGGGTCGTATGATACAGAGTGATCATGCCGTCCACATATGAAAGTTCAATGGTACTTATACTGTACTTTATCCAATTAAAGTGTTGAATATTAATGAGAATGTTGGGCTTCTTTGCTTATTTCATTGACAGGTTCGAAATATAAATTTGCATGAAAAAAAACGGTCAAGACTATACAAACTAGATGGAAAATTCGATTGTAATTGCTTTCGGCAAAAAAAGAAAGAAACTAAGGTGGAATTGCTTTTTCGGTTGATTTTACTTTAAAGATGTTGATCTGTTATTAACAAGAACGTAGGAGGGAGCGAAAACGAGCGAAAAAACTAATAAAAACTAAACAAGAGAGAAACAACAAAGAAATATGAACCAGAACAAACAAATAAATTAAAATAAAACAAACAAATGAAAGAAACAAACATTCACAGAACATTATAAGGTTAATATTTACAGTGGGGAGATTGCCAGGGAGGTAATTATAATGTTAAACAAAAATATAGTACCTGAAAATATGTTAAATGTTTTTGTCTTCGTTTGTGAGAGATTCGACGACACCATAGGATTTGTGCCCCCCCCCCCTTATAACATGGGATCGTCCCTTGCATTAAGATACAAAGAAATCGTACTTCATCTAGAAAATCACCGCTATAACTGTTTATATCTATATTAACTATTGGGGGTAACGTAATCTTCGGTGTTAAAAGGAATCAAATATGAGGGAGTGTCAAGAAGGGGTTCATAGTACATTCATTTCTTTAAAGATGGGTTACATAACCAGACTTGACAGCCATGTACATCTAATAGTGCTTGAGGTGCACAAACACTTTCTCTATTTGCAAACGATCTCTTCTCCATCTCCCTCTGTTTCCCGTTCCCCCTCCCTCCCTCTCTCCCTCTCTCTCTCTGTCTATATCTCTCTCACTCACTCACACACACACACACACACACACACACACACACGCTCTCTCTCTCTCTCTCTCTCTTTCGTCTTACCCTCACTCCACCTGTCTTTCTTTCCCCAATCTCTTTCTCTCCCTCTCCCTGTCCCCTCTGTCCCTCCCGCTCTCTCTCTCTCTCTCTCTCTCTTTTTCTTCTAACCCTCTCTTCAGATCTTTTTCTCTCCTCAACTCCATCTCACCCCTAATCACTCTCTCTCTCTCTCTCTCTCTCTTTCTCTGTTTGTTTGTATGTATGCCTGTCTCTCTTTTCACCTACTCTCCACATGTCTTTCTCTCCTCCTTTATATCTCTCCCCAATCTCCCTATGTGTCGATCTGTCTCTGTCCCTCTCATTCTCTAATCATCCTCTTTCGACCTCTCCTTTCTCTCCTCCTCTCCATCTACCCCTTCCCCATACTCCCTCTCTATCTCTCTATCTCTCTATCTCTATGCATCTCTCTGTCTCTCACTCTTCTCATCCTCTCTCCACCTCCCTTTGTCTCATCCCCTCCATCTCTCACTCTCTCTCTCTCACTCTCTCTCTCTCTCTCTCTCTCTCTCCCTCTCTCTCTCTCTCCCCTCTCTCTCTCTCTCTCTCTGTCTGTCTCCCTGTCTCCTTTTCTGTCTCTCACTCTTCTCATCCTCTCTCCACCTTCCTTTGTCTCATCCCCTCCATCTCTCTCTCTCTCTCTCTCTCTCCCTCTCTCTCTCTCTCTCTCTCTGTCTGTCTCCCTGTCTCCTTTTCTGTCTCTCACTCTTCTCATCCTCTCTCCACCTCCCTTTGTCTCATCCCCTCCATCTCTCACTCTCTCTCTCTCTCTCTCTCTCCCTCTCTCTCTGTCTGTCTGTCTCCCTGTCTCCTTTTCTGTCTCTCACTCTTCTCATCCTCTCTCCACCTTCCTTTGTCTCATCCCCTCCATCTCTCACTCTCTCTCTCTCTCTCTCTCTCTCCCTCTCTCTCTGTCTGTCTGTCTCTCTGTTTCTTTTTCTGTCTCACACTCTTCTCATCCTCTTTCCATCTCCCTTTGTCTCACCCCGTTCATCTCTCTCTCTCTCTCTCTCTCTCCCTCTGTCACTGTCCGCCGACGTGCTCTCCTATGATTCTTCCGCACAGTAAAAGGTCTATGCACTATTTTGTCACAATAATTTGTCCACTTGGAGTTGATGCCATTGAATTAAATTCTGAAATCACCCTGCAAGATTCCGAGTATTTTCTTAATGGAGCGATAATGCGGTGGTTTGGGGGAACAATACATCTTTACTTTTAATGTGGTAGAATTAATGATCATTATCCAAATCTAATGACTTCTCTTGAGAATTCAAATCGGTGTATTTTTCCTCCCAACTTGGGAATGCGATCACTAGAGATGCAAGGTACGTTTATTTTAACGTATTGTTGTACACCACTGAAAATGAATTAGTTGTATATACAATTCCAGTCATCTAAGGGTTGACAAACTATTTAAAAACCTGTCTTATGTCTTATTTTCATGCAAAAAATGGTTTTAAAAGTTTTTTTAAAGTTGGGAGAATTTACTGAGGGTGTTGCACAGTGATGCCTTCAAAGAAAACCCTAACTATCTTTGTGGTTTTAGAATATTTTCAGGATTTGTTTGCATGTTAGAGGTTTAGTACAGTAGAGGGACTATAATAACAAACATGTCATACAAATATGACGTATTTTTGTCATGAACAATCAAAAATATTACCGAGACACTTTAAGGAAAATTATTTGGACAGACCTTTTCATTATAAGACTACGCGCAAATGGGAAAATCACATGACATCAAACACGATGCCTATAAGGCAAAGTTTCTGCTAGATCATCCATTTATTATAATTTCCTCCATTTTCCCTTTTCCTTTCAAGTGGGACTGCACTACAAAAAAATGCCTATAAAGCAGTGACCGTTGGTCCTCCATGGTCGCCTTTTTCTTACGTTAATTGAGAGCTGATTTGATGCGATAACCACCTGCCAGTGACCACGCAGGGAGGTCTAATCCCTCCTGGCCAAACTAGTGCAGATAGGCTTTAAAGCGGAGTAAAACCTGCAGCGTGTGCGCCCTCTGTTGGCAGGGTTTGGCCAATAGCGACAACCTGCTATATTTTGCAGGGGTGATAGCGGAAATTCAACATTGGTTTTGACTGTTTAAGAGCGAAGAGTCTGGAAATCCACACGGCTGTGATGGCGACCAAGGCCCCGTTTCACAAAACTTGTCATTAGTGACAAATTACAGTTTTTGTTATAAGCTACTGAAATCCTTGCTTCTGATTGGTTATCAACAGATTTGTCACTGAGTTTTGTCATTTGTCATTGAAAAAAGGCTCTGTGGAAACGGGTCCCAGGACGTGATTGGATGAGCCGTATGAACTTCAGCCCCATCCTAAAATATGGGAGGGGGTAAGCCTGATATCAGGAACAGCGGTTAGATAATTGTTGCCCTCTATTTCCCCTCTTGTTTATTTTCTACGTTTGAAATTAATCTGTGTTGAGAAAACGATAATTGCAAAAACACTCGCTTTTGTTTTGAACCAATTACGATTATAAGTCCTAAGGGAATGCCGTTCGTATCCAGAAATATGTAGGATAATGTATACCTGTCTCAATCCTATGATATAATATTTGGTAGATGAGATATATAAAGACAAATGAGAGACATTTAACCTCGGGGGACGCTATTAAAGCTGACATTCTGGTAATGACGGTATCGAGCCCCTGTAAGCGCTGAACTCTATTCAAATTAAGGCCAGAGTATACGGTATAGAGTGGAAAATGTAGGACGATATTAAGTGAGGCTAAAGTGAAAAAAGAGGAGAAAAAGGAAATGTGTTAGATGGAAAGAGGGAGTGATAGAGAGAAATAGGGGGAGAGTGGGGGTAGTGAGAAACCCCCAAAAAGAGTATGGGAGAGAGAGAGGGGGGGGGGGGTGGGAGAGAGGGGAGGAGTTAAAGAATGAGGAATCATTCATACATCAAATGAAGCCCAAGAGAAAGTGAGACGAAGAGTGAGAGGGTAAAAGAGCGGAAGAGAAAGGGAATGATATATATGATAAGAACGAGAGAGAAAGAAATATAAGTGAAAAAGGGTAAGACAAATATAGCACATAGATAGAGGAATAGAGAGAGAGAGAGAGAGAGAGAGAGAGAGAGAGAGAGAGAGAGAGAGAGAGGGGGAGGAGTATTATGGGGAAGGAAGCGGAAAATAAAGAAACACGACAAAAATTAGAATGAATAGTTAAAGATGCAGATTCTCGAAAAGACAAAGAGAAATTACTGGCAATCTAATACATGTGTATATAGTACAATGCTTTTAACCATGCGGCCAGGTACATGTCTTCATTAAATCGTCCTTTGTTCTACTAAAGGTTTCTTAAAAGACAGTCTACATTTGTTTTTGAGCAATGTTTATTTTTTTATTTTTTTAAACATGAAACGTTCACTAAATGTATTTTTTTATACATGTATAATTCAATTCGAAATTGAAATGAATGTTTTTTGTACATTAAGTCATTTTTGTTTCTTTGGTTGATAAATTGTTCAAAGATTTCTTTTCATAATGATTAATTTGTTTGTTTCGCGCACTAAACATGTAGTTGAAATTTGAATAATACTGAGTGAATATAATTTTGAAAAGTTTAAATTGATATGGAAAGCAGTTTGCGTTCTTCTCATATTATATTTATTGACTACTGTTCAGAGAGATTATAAACAAATTGGCAAAGATACAACTATAAGAATAGAAATCTGGGATAATTTTCCATATAGGACTACTTTATATATCTGCTTTCCCGGTTTTTAGGCACGAAGTCCTCCTCATGTCAACCTATCTTGCAAAGGAACACAAAGCGTCGTGCACCGCACAATAGTGATGGTCATTATCTCGTTTAAGCAATGGCCCTCGAAATTAACGGCATGACGAAAAAGGAAGATAAACCCACGTTTTTGAGATAACAGCCTGGATTAATTCGATGATTTCAAGCAAGGAAGAGTTTGTATTTTATAATTTTTGTTTTTATCCTTCCAATTATTCACTTAATTTCATTAGCAGATATAATATGAGTAATGCAAGGTCGAGATTTTATTTTTTCGGCCACGATTTCGGATCGTGAAGTAGTGTATCATTGTACATATACAAAACGAGATCAGGAACAAGAACGAGAAAAGATTAGAACGAATTAGCAATAGCCCCCCCCCCCCCCCCAAAAAAAAAAAAAAAAAAAAAAAAACATTAATAAAGATTAGATACTACGGTAGCCTTTCTATAAGAAAAACATAACAATTGTTAACCATTTTATTAAGTGTTTGCAGGAAATAAGCATTACTTATATCATAGCAAATATTGCTTCTTCCATTATTGATATCAAAGGTGGTATATTGGAATACCTGGATATACATTTTAATTGAGGCCTGGCGTTTCATAAAGGATTTTGGAACGACTTTATGAGGATGATCCAATTCAAAGTTTGGGAAACGGAATGCATACTTAGCGGAATAATGGGAGGAAAAAATAAGTCATATATCGTTCTCGAGAATGGGCCAACTGTATAGTATTACCAGTCAAAAAAAGGAGGGAGCTTAGAAGAAGAAAAAAAGGAGGGAGCTTAGAAGGAAAAAAACAGAAAAACAGACAAACAAGCGAACAATCAAACAAGCAACATAACAATAACTGGACATGTATTTAGAATAAACAGGTAGATACGTCCATACAATGAATTCATAAGTGATTTACAATTAAATTTGTAAGTGAATAAAGTAAATTAATTTTTAAAAGATATTCTTTCTGGAATTCATGAAAACCCAAAAATGAAAACAAAAACACCCGTTTAGATGGCAAGCATTGTGTCAGGCCGTCTTGCTACACTTAAAACGGGTAGACGCCCTTGCATTGACCCCAGACTACATGGCACCTTGCCCCCTTTGAACAGCCACATAGGCCTACCCCTATAATCCTATCACAGCCTTTGTTTGAAATTGTTTCGTATAGGTTTTGTAACCGTACAAGAAGGTAAAATACACACCCATGCATTTGATAAATGCGAGCAGACGATAAGAGTCAAAATCGCGGGAAAATAATGAATATAAATCCTTGGGTGTTAAGTATACGGTGGATGCATTAACACGCATTCGCAAGAGGCACTCTTCAATGATGGTAAGAGCCAATATTTTATGGCGTACAGCGGCTACGCCAAACCGCAAAAGGCGTTCACATGCGCTGCATGATAGGTGTAGTGGAAGCATCTTTGACTTTGTTTATTGGTCGTTTCTTTATTGTTCCAATACTCTTGTCGCTCCAAATGCTCCGTAAAAACTGCACAAATGAAAATGTATTGAACGGATCGTAAATCAACTGTTCATGAATATACATATGCTTAGAGAAAACCTGGTGACTCTTATCAATAATATGCACCTTACAGCTAATTAACCCCTTGTTTTAACCTTTGTTTTAGCTCTATTCCTGATCTCACACATTAACTTGTACTGCATTTAAACTAAATACAATTTTCACTGTTTGTTACTACCAGTACATGTTTGCCTAATTGAACTAAGTCAGACTTCTGACATACATCCTTTGTACCACTTCTGTTCATAATTACAGCATGTATCTTTATAACTAAACCATCTATTAACTATCAATATAAACTTGTATAAATCATATAACAACTTTCTCATATTATGCACCCCAAGTACTCATCTTTGTACATTAACTCAAACTAGGCAAATCTTTGTTTACATTCTTGCATACGTGTACCTTTCAATCGCATGCCGTAGTGTACATTACATAACAATAACATTTGGTATGTGAGCCGACCGTCTCGGCTACTGTGCAATGTAAGTTACATCCATGTAATGTACACAGCGAGTTAGGTGCGAATGAAAGGTACTTAATCATAGAATATCGCATCATTACAGCATTTATATACAACATTCATCACATTACATCATTACATACCTTCATTCTGCCTTCTTAAGTGCATCTAACATCCATGTTACACAAGGATGCCTCCAATATCAACAGATTTCATCCACTGGAAACCAAAAGGGTGCCACTTAAGAAGAAGGAGGAGGAGGAGGAAGAAGACGAAGAAGAAGAAGGAGGAGGAGGAGGAGGAGGAAAATGAGAAGTAGAAAAAGGAGAAGAAGAAGTAGACGAAGAAGCTAGAGAAGGAAAAGGAAGAAGAAGAAGTAGAAGAAGAAGAAGAAGAAGTAGAAGAGAAAGAAGAAGAAGTAGAAGGAGAAGAAGAAGTAGAAGAAGAAGCTAGAAAAAGAAAAGGAAAAAGAAGAAGAAGAAGAAGAAGAAGAAGAAAAAGAAGAAGAAGAAAGAAAGAAAAAAGAAGAAGAAGAAGAAGTAGAAGAGAAAGAAGAAGTAGGAGAAGAAGAAGAAGAAGTAGAAGGAGATGAAGAAGTAGAAGAAGCTAGAGAAGGAAAAGGAAGTAGAAGTAGAAGAAATAGAAGTAGAAGAAGTAGAAGTAGAAGAAGTAAAGTAGAAGAAGTAGAAGAAGTAAAGTAGAAGAAGTAGAAGTTGAAGAAGTAGGGGAAGGACGAAACCGAAAATGAGAAGGAGAAGGAAGATAGAAATGAAAGAAAGAAAGAAGCGTATTTTAACGAAAACGAAGAAGAAGAAGGAAGAAAAAACATTAGAAGGAATAAGAATATGGAGATGAACACGCACAATAACCACAGTTAAGATGAAGAAGAAGAAAGAGAAGAAGGAGAAGAAGGAGAAGAGAAAAAGAAGAAAAAGAATAAGAAGGAAGATGGAGAGAAGGAAGAGGAAGATAACGACGAGGAGTGAGAACAAAAGAAAGAAACATATAAATGAATAAAAAAGAAGAAGAATATTATGATGAAAAGAGAAAGAGTAAAATCAACAACAACAGAAGGAAGAAGAAAAAGAAGTAGGAGAAGAAGAAAAAGAAGAGGAAAAGGGGGAGGAGGAAGGAAAAGAAAATGAAGAAGGAGGAGGAGGAGCAGGAAGAGGAGGATAAGAAGAATAAGGGAATAGACAATCTTCCTGGATGATAATCAAAATAGGTACATACAGTGTGCAATAACAAAGAGATGTGGTCGCTGGACAACGTGAGAGTTAAAGTAGTGGGAACGTGCTCGAAGACACCTTCATATCTTATTAAAGATGCGATCTATTGAAGAGGTTGAAACAAGCGTTTCTCTACTCATCCTTCGCTGTAATATCATTAAATTGCAAGTATGCAAGGACAAAGTATGTTGGATTTAGAAGAGCTATAGTTTGACATGAATGATGAATTGATGCTTAGGTAGATGATGAAGTATGTGGGTGATGAATTGTGAAAGTTTCATGGAGGCCTTTAATTCACGAGTTCAATGGGTTCGCTATCCTTTGGAAAGGTATTCATTTATCCCCTCCTTCTTTTCGTCTCTCTATCTCTCGCCCTCTTTATCCCTCTTTCTCTCTCTCTCTCTCTCGCTCTCTCTCACTCTCTCTCTCCCTCTCTCACACACACACACACACACTAACTCTTCCCTGCTTTCACTCCACGCCACTTATCTCTCCTTCCATTTCTCTACCCCCCCCCCTCTCTCTCTCTCTCTACCCCTCTTTCTCTCTCCTTCTCTCCCCAATATCTTTTCACTCGATCCCTCTTTCGTCTTTACCACTCCTCTATTTTTCAACCCCCATTCGTACAAGAGTCTCTTTTCCAATTTCCCCCGACCTTTTCTCTTTCCTTCTTTATCCAGGTACCCCTCCCCATCCCTCCTCCCATACCCCTCTTCCATTTTTTTTCTCTCACTCTATCATTTCAATGACCCATTTCTGTGTCCTTGTTTAACCCTGTTTCTAAATCATTTTTCTCGGTAATTCTCTCTCCCTCCATTTTCTCCCTCCATGGAGGGTTTTGTTATTCACACATATTTCTTGGACATATATCTATTCTCTTCTAGATAACCAGGTGAAAAACCCCTCTCGAAAGTTTGGCTTCCAGGTACCGCATCCTCATGAAAAGTTGTCAAAATTGGAGTTTGAGTATTAAAGTTCTGGCCAGGATGCAATTTCACTGTGAAACTAACTGTGTGAAGACGATTGGAGAAAAAAAAGTTGATCAGGAAGCGTAAGTATTGTGTTTACTGTGATGTATTGGAATCAACAAAATGATAAGAAATTGGCCCAGTCTTGATAAAGGTCAAATGCACTTTACATGTGACAAGAAAGTGTGGTCCAAAACCTTTAGCGGTACCTTGTCATATTTCGATTATAAGGGTATTTGAAGAGAAAGTATTTGCAGGGGACACTTTTTCATACGCTAATCATCAGTCTGCACTAAGAAAAACGAATGACAAACCTCAGAACCCAACATTCTCTTTAAGAAAAAGTAAATTGATTCCTATTTTCCTGTTCAGATTATTCTTTCACATAGTTTGAAGGGAAATCACGTTATCAAGTATTTAGCCGTCACCGTACATTAAGCACAATCCAAATAATACAATTCTTGATAATGTCATGGACATTTTCACTTCCAAACAACCCTTAGCTTCGAGGAACGACGTCCTCAAGAAAAGTTGTTAAGTCCAAGTACAATCGATTCCCATTTTCCTTTCCGGTATTTGTTTAATGGTTAGGATTTTGATTCATGTTATTAGATATTCCGCAATCCACATATATTATGCTATTGGGTCAATTGCAACCAGATTCTTTGGCATAACTGCTGGAACATTTTCAATTTCAGATAGCTGACTGTAAACCCTTGAACGTATGGTTTCGAGGAATAAAGTCCTCATAAAAGTTGTTCAGACCAAGTAGAAATGATTTTCAGTTTCTCTGCCGGATTCTTCGAAAATGATGAGGACGATGATTCCGTGTTTTCAAATATTTCGCATTTTTCTTACGTACATTTGCCATTGGGACAAATCTAAACAAGACTTTTTCATATGTTCTTGGACATTTTCACTCCCAGATGTCCAAACTTATTCCGTTGAAAATTGAGCATTATTATTGTTTCCATGATAATTATCATTAATATCACTACTAAAATAAAAAAGAGAGAGAGGGGGAAGTATATAGATAGAGAGAGAGAGAGAGAGAGGGAGGGGGAGGGGGGGGGGGGTAAGATTCTACAAATGTATCGCTTTTTAACAGGCACTTATTTTCTCTTGGTCCTGTTTTTCTTGGTGTAATACGCGGAGTAGTTGGTTTGCCGGGTTCGACATTTTGATTAATATTTGTTTTATGTATAATTTCACTTTTGTATTCTTTACCGTTTTAATTTCTTTTTTGTCCCCCAACATGAAATGATTTAATCGTGACTATTTCAAGGCCGTATTGAAGGAAAAAAAAATGTAAACCGGATGATGACAAAGCTCGCAAGTTCGAACGCTTTCTTAAGTTTCCAAAGTCGAAGGCCTTTGCAAAATTGTAAACTATCTTTCCTCAATATTTTCTTACTTCCGGAAACTGTAGATCTCGAAAGATATAAGGACACTGCACAACTTTCAGCGACATCATTCCCATTTTCGAGGAAAATGGTAGACACTATCCCTCGCCCCCTCCCGCCCCTTCCTATCTTAATAATTGTTGTCTATGAAGGGATATCTTAATTTTTTTTTTAAATAATAGAAGAAAGGTTTATCATCTTGATCATCTCATTATTTTAATATTTCACATGATAATTGTCAATGAACACAAAATGTACAGTGAGATTACATTTTGTTGAAAGGGGGATGACACCTCCCCCGTTCCCTCTGTCTACGGGAGACTTGATATACCTCTTAGCAACGCGATACATCCCTACTCTTCCCCGTACCGAGGACCTCTCGACTTCGTTCGAGTTCCTTCTCTCATAAATGCTGCCTCATTGGTATTCAACGAGCTTCGCCATCTCTCAAAATGTCTTTCGAGAAAAACATCCAATAGCAAATTGACGAAGGGCGTAAGCCAGCGTACCCGGCTCTTCACCGGCCCCCTACTCGATCCGCCGGCCGAGAGCGCCCCGTGAGACCTCTTCAAGCGCTCCGTCGAGAGCAGCCGAGGAGTTTACTCACCGTTATTTTCTTTCTACGCGACGGACATCGAAAATGAGGCTGGTTCGCGTTTTTTTTTACCTGAAAGAAAAAAATAGTAAGTTGGTTTGCTACTATGTAATCTTTGATTGATTCCAGCAGGCACAAACTATACAATTGGAAGTCTGATATGAATTGCACACTTTATAACTCGTCATATATTTTCCTCGTGTACTCAGACAGTTCATTACAATAACTGTACTACCTCCAATTTTTCATGCAAATATAAAATGACCATCTAAATCGTGAAAGACAATTAAACATGTAAAAACAAATCGGTATTTCATATTATGCGATTTTTATTATTCGTTTCTCCTTTTATTAATCATCTTTTTCATAACAAAAACTCAGAAATTTGGATGAGTCGCATAATCCACATATTGAAGAGGAAAATTAGTTTTGACCTTGCCCATTTTAGAGAAATAAATCAAAATACTGAATTAATTAAGATGAATTTAGATAACATGGTATTTTAATAGTGAGGAGCAATGGTCGGGTGATTATCTTGTAAATAGGAGTTTGCGGGTTCGAAACCAAGACGATGCCAAAATGCCCTTTGGTAAGTTTGTAGTCTTACATTGCTCTTCCTGGTTACTTTTGTTTGTAAACATGATTTTTTATTATGATTTGTATCTGTCTTACTATGTCGTATGTAATCCAAGTCATACCCTTCTATCTAGATTTATTATAGTATAGCCTTCCTCGTACATAACATTGTAAGCATTTGTCATCGAGTTTCTGCCTTATTACAATCATGGCAATAATGAGTAACAATATATTAAGATCAAATATTACATTAATTTTAACCTCATAATCTTCAACTTTACTTTCAGTTGGTCAGTTTTAAAGAGAAGCGAAGGTGGCGAACAGAGAGAGAGAGAGAGGGGGAGGGAGGGGGAGAGAGGGGGAGAGAGAAAGATAGAGGGGGAGAAGGACATGGTGAGAGAGATAAAGAAACAAAAAGATTGGGTGGGTAAATGATAGACGGGGAGAGAGAGAAAAAAAGAGAGAAAGGGAGAGAGAGTGAGAGAGAGAGGCGGAAAAAGATTCTACCAAATATCTTTCAAATACAACTGGAGGGAATTGAATCGTGTAGAGAATCATGAAGTATACACGAATCCCATTTCTACGGTTGAAAGAAAACAAAATCCAAGGGGTTCTCCTTACAACACAAAATCTTCTTTCTATCATCATTACGACGATTAAATATTCTCTATTGAATGTTTAACCAAAATGACAACTACTCACACAATACAGTCAACTTCCGTCGTCCAAGTACGTTTTATTGAAATGCAAATTCCTACTTTGCCGTCTGACGAAATTGCAGGATTCGCTGGACCGCTACAAGTCCTCTCCTGCAAAGCTTAAGTCCTACTTGAGAATCTGCTGTTGACGTAAGCGAACAAACACGGTATCATATCTCCTTTTCTGTTCGGACAAGATAGAATTTCACTTCCGTTTCAAATAATTTTTGGTTTCTTTCTAAGTTATTTTTTATGCGAAGTGGATAGTTGAAGCGTTGTCCTTCATGGTTAGCAAAATGATAAGACAGCCACGTTCGACGCGAAGCCAGGATGAGGGTAAACATGTAGACAACGTTTAAGACGATTACTACTATGGGGAGGGGGTGAGGAGGAGCATGAGGATGGTGGTGATGATGATGGTGATAATGATTATGTTTATGATGATGATGATGTTGATGATGATGATGTTGGTGATGATGGTGATGATGATGATGAATGATGATGAAGATGATGATGGTGATGGTGGTGATGATGATGATGGTAATGGTTATGTTGATGATTATGTTGATGTTGATGATGATAATGATTATGTTGACGATGATGATGGTGATGATGATGATGGTGATGATGATGATGGTGATTATGATGTTGATGATAGTGGTGATGATTATGGTTGTGATGATGATGTTGTTTATGAATTTGATGATAGTGATGATGATGATGATGATGGTATTGATGATAATGATGATGATGTTGATGATGCTGTTGATGATGATGATGATGGTGGTGATGAGGATGTTGATGATAATGGTGATGATGATGACGATAATAATGATGATGATGATTATGATTTTGATGATAGTGATGATGATGATGATGTTGATGATGGTTTTGATGATGATGATGATGATGCTGTTGATGATGATGTTGATGATGCTGTTGATGATGACGCTGATGATGATGATTACGGTGGTGGTGATGCCGATGTTGTGATGAAGGTGTTCGTTATACTCATGACGATGGGGATGATTGTGATGGTGATATCAATGATTGGGATGAAAATGTTTGATGATGTTGATAGAATTGATATAAGGATGATGATGATATTAATGACGGTGATTTTGTTGGTAGCGATGATGATGGTGATAATGATGATGATAATGAGGTTGTTTTTTGTTGTTGTTGTTGTTGTTGAGGTTGGTGTTAATGATTACAATAACCCAGGTTGCAATGACGGTATCACGTATTAAGGTTAAATGGGGGCTACTGGTGGTGATGATTACAATGCCATCCTCAAAAGCTTGGAGACCGCGTGACTTAGAAGCAACCCTCTTTGTTTTATTTTTTAAGTACTGTTTGAGTCCACGAAACGTCTCTCGTTTCGTCCCTCTATCTCTCTCTGTCTCGATATCAATCTCTCTCTCTCTCTCTCTCTCTCTCTCTCTCTCTCTCTCTATCTTTCTCCCACCCAATCACGTCTTCGTTTTCTCCCCTGGCATTGTGGGATATCAAGTAAATGATCACTATTTTTCAATTCTAATGCTACTGTTCTGTTCTTTTGTTATCACATTTTTACGAAGAGAACAACGTATATATTTTAATGGAAAAATAATTTCGACAAGAGCCTAGACATCGACCACCCGTACGTGGTAAGGTTTGTTGTTCGATACATGGCTACGATTAACTGGCCTACAATCTATAGAGGGCGACAATCCAAATGAAATAGGAACGGCATCGGCTGCAAAACCTTTGAATTTGCTGATTTTCTGATAACCAATATTGGGATGTATTATGCGTTTTCCTACGAGTACGTTTTTGATATCCTTTCAGAGAGAGAGATAGAGGAAGAGAGAGAGAGAGAGAGAGAGAGAGGGAGAAATAAAGAAATGACTAATAAAAGGGGGAGACAGACAGACAGAGAGGGTGGAAGAGAAATGGGTGTAGGTTGAGGATATTGCGTGTAACCACATAGACCAAAAAAAAAAAAGGATCAGTGAAGTCAACGCGTTCTCATTTCAAACATTTTCTTTTAAATATCATAGTTACTAAAATGATGACAGTGGTGATGATGATGATTGTGATGATGTACGTAATGGTGATGATGACGCCAGTGATGGATATACAAAGAATGCAAATTCTTTAAAAAGCATGAAACTACAAGTTTGAACTTTAGATCATAAACACTACTTTACTTTCAAAATGTTTTCAGCACTTTTTTATCCAAGTTTGTCAATTCCAATAGAAAGGAAGGGGGATTCAAACTGCCAATAATATTTTAATAAGGTTAAGAATAAAGTCCCCCCCCCCCTCCACCCTTCTTCCGTACTATACATGAAAGCCTACACTCTTATTTCCACGGCGTCAAATTTCACTCTAAATTGCGTCAGCTGGGAGTCAACTCTATTCCTAGTTAAAGTGACACGGATTCCGAATCAATTTGACTCGGATTGTGTGGCATCAGCTGAGAATTGACTCAATTCAGAGTCAAGTTGACTCCTTTTCCTTGTCACTTTAACTAGGAATAGAGTTGACTCCCAGCTGACGCCATTTAGAGTGAAATTTGACGCTGTGGAAATAAGAGTGTATAGATTGAAAGTATTTGCGGTAGGGCACTCATGTTGTTGTTGGTAATAGTTTAATGGCGTTCATTCATTATTGAACATATACGCCATATATCTTCAGTTTTATAAGAAAATCAGTTATCAATAAAGAAAACTGAGAATAAAAATTTGTAATGATATAATGAATTGGTCAGTTTATTAGGAGTCTCTGGATGGTTTACAACTTCGTATTTCTGCTTTTTATATACGTTTAATCTAGTCAGCCCGGTTTCGATTGCATGGAAATCTAGCTTTGCCCGGTTTGAAAAAGACTTCTCGGCCGATTTGAAACAGGGCACTCACCCTATATGTAATCACAAGATGTACCATTTTACTTGACCACCAACCGGATAAACAATACAGTTATATATGCAACTTAATACTGGCTACTGCATCAGAACTCGATCGATCGCCGCGACGCTTTGTTGGACAACAATACACAGAGGGGGCGGTCTTTCAATAAAAAGAAACTACCCGCGAAGATAAGCTCATCTTCGATCGTGGAGAAGATGGTTGGTTGACGAAGGAATGGACACTTGGTACAAACCACTGGCGATGCGTTAGATGGGAGGGGGGCTAGTCAAACGCATTAACAAATAACTAATCGGGGGTGGTATTGAGTCTCTTTGTCTCGTGAGAATTAATCTACTTATTATTATTTTTACTTTTTACGGAGAGAAACAGAGGTAATTTCAGATTCTCAGAAACGGTACTCTCGAAACAATAATGATAGTAACTACTACGACTTCTACTATTCCTACTACTACTAATTATATTATACTAGTTATAATGATAAGGATGATAATAGATGAAGGCCAAAGCAGTGCCTAATGGACACCATCTGACAACGAGAGAGAGAGAGAGAGAGAGAGAGAGAGAGAGGGATAAAAAAAAATTATTATAAAGATAGTGATAATAATAACTTTGAATGTTAATGGCAGCTGATTAGAGACTGTACAGTCTATTTTCTCAATTAATTCCAACTTTGACTCCATGTGACGCCTCCCCACAGTCTATAAATTGAATGTGACCGAAAAATCACTGTATATAATACACTGTAAAAAAATAATAGTCGAAATAACTCAATAAAATTGAGGAAAAGAATTGCCTTATTTTTATTAAGTAAATATTACCTACGGCATCTTAAGTAGAATTTACTTATTTTGCTGAATACATTTTTACTCAGTTAAATCGAGTTACATTAACGTAAATAATTTAAGTATTGTAATCATTTTAGATAATTAAAAAAAAGCTATGATAGGATTACATATTGCACGATTTGGTACCCATCTAATCTAACAAGTAACATCCACTAATCATTCACTACTTCTATTTAATATTTAACCGTATATATATATCTACCACCATCACAAACTATACGCTTCAATTCGACACATATTGAAGGGCTCCAAATTTTATATATACTTGATCGTAGCATCTTAAAAGGAATATTGGTTGACAATTTCCTGAAATATCAAGTTTTGATTTGTTTTGAACTGGGTAACAATTAAAAATTGTCTTGTCTTTGCTTAGCCATGTTAAATGAATTAGTAAATGTTTTAAAGTCCTTAAATTTTCATTCAACCACAAAAAAGAATTGTTTTATTTAAAAAAGAGTTTAATTTGGTCTTAATGAATATTCATAAATTATGTAAATATTTCTATTACGCACTGCATCGGTCCTTACTTTAAAAAGATAAGAATAATCAACATAAATTGTTAGACTAATACGTATAATTTCTGATTTTGAGTTAAAATTACTAAATTAATACAAGCTGAAAATAACTTAAAGTTCTTATGTATTTGATTTTACTTAAATATTCCACGTATGTTCTACTAAATTGAAAGTTTGAGTTAGCAAGACTTAAATTTAGTGCGTAAGTGGCAAAACTAATGTTTACAAGTAAATTCTACATGGAAAAAATACGTAAAAATTACCAATGAACAAATTATTTTTTACAGTGTATTCGTGGTGTCCCGAGGACTTCATATTTTGCTCAATCGAACAAGGAGATCATTTATTCCCCCCCCCCCCTTCCCACTCCGCGGTGGAGACGGGACCGCATGCATGTTCCCCAAATCTCCGGTAAGGGGTACTTTTCGCGCGACAAAATGCTAGCTTTAAGCGCCCTTGAAATAAGAGCATTCTGGTTTCGAAATGTGCATCTAGAAGAAAATCTAAAATTAACAATGCCTACGTACTTAAAGAAAACTCGATCAGGTTTGTCAGCAAAGCAAAAAATTGGTGGGAACAATATTTAGGAAATACAATGTAGGCTTACGGTAGCAACATGTGAGAGAGGGGAATGATTGGGGAGTCCTGAAAAGGACTGTATGTAATCTTCTTTCTTGAGTGTGTGTGTGTAGTCCTGAAAAGGACTGTTGGTAATCTTTCTTGAGCTTAATAGTTCTAAAGAGAGCTATAGCGCCGGTTGTAGAAGATGGGTGGTAGGAGGGGGTCAACGTTTCGGACACGTTGACTATCCGTCGTCAGGAGATTGGGAATAGCTGGCGCATATGTAAATATTTCTACCTCGTTGTTTGATTGTTTTCTTTTAAACAAGTACTTTGCTAAAAATACTACTTTTAATATTTGGAAATAAAAGTCAGAGGAAATTAGTTACCACTAAACAAACAAACAAGCAACAGTGGCAACAACGATCGGACCCCCCCCCCCCCCAACAAAAAAAAAGATCAGCGAGTAGAAAGATACCAAGTGCCGAATCCGTGGACAATAGACAATCCTCATAAATCCTTAGTATAGCCGAATAGCCAACAGGGCAAAGCCTGTCATGCTCCGGGCATTCCATGGCGGATATTGGAACCTAACAATAAAACTATTATAGATCGAATACTAAGCAGGTTCTGGCATTCACAAAAGCCCCGGCCCGGACTACAGTCAAGTCTGAAAGGTTAGCACTGGCATAGCCTTATATGTTATGTTGCCAAGTATACATTCGGTGAAGACATATCATTTTTGATAGACGATGTATTGGCTAAGCTTTCCGAGCAATTCAGTAGGGAATATTTAACGGAGGAAGATGGGAAACGCAAAGTTTGTCTACCGAACGAGGTAAGTTTCTTAAGTTGTTGCTAAGACTATAGACCGGTATGTTGTTATGATGTTATGTTTCATGACCCGCATTATTATACGTTGTATATTTTGTATAGTAAGCATAACTATTTTGCTTAAGATTTTTTCTGAAAATGAGTGATGACAAATACTATAAAACATATAAAAAAAACAGATTATACATATACTGTGGTTCTCCCTTTTTCTTCTACTTCTTCTTCTTCTTCTTCTTCCTCTTCTTCTTCTTCTTCTTCTTCTTCTTGGCTTCTTCTTCTTCTTCCTCTTCTTCTTTTTCTCCTTCTTCTTGTTTTCCTTCTTCTTCTTTTCCTCCTCCTTCTTCTGCTTCAATTCTTTTTACGTACTTTCTTACCTTCTTTATACAATTACCACGAAAATTTAAATTGATAGAAATGATCTTCATGTATTTCTCACTTTGGGGTGTACATGTGTATAAAGTGCACTTTTAAGTTTTGTTGTTGTCCTATATTCATTGACAGTTGTATTTTTTTGCCTATTTTGCCCATAAGTTGGAGATCAGGGATTTCTTCGAAGTACAAAAATTCACTTACACATCATTAGGAAATAAAATGAAGAATTTGCCTAATTATAAGCAATAGTACTAGCCTTTAAAAGCGAATATACCCACCGAGTGTATAAACACTAATGAGTAACCATAAGCATACTTTTTATCTAAAGATAATAAGTACTTTTCTTTCCAACTTTCTTTATGTTTAAAGAAGAAAAAGAAAAGAAAATCAAGCAGGTTACAAATAAATGCATATAGTGTAACATTGTGGAAAAAATATATTCACGGGATGATAGACCCTAATTGGTATAGGTTTGTGAAGAGAGGGAAGGGGAGAGAGAGAGAGAGAGAGAGAGAGAGAGAGAGGGGGGGTGGGAGGGAAATAGAGAGAGAGAGAGGGGGGGGGAGTATGCTGAAAAAGGAGGGGAAATAAAATAATAAGTTAGAAAGGTTTTGAAAGACGAAACAACGAAATATAATTGGAAATGTGATGAAAAGACAAAAAGAAGAGAGGAACACAAAATGAATGAGAAAGAGAGAGAGAGAGAGAATGAGAGAGAGAGAGAGAGAGAGAGAGAAGGAAAATATAGATACAGGTTAATAGAGGAGAAAGACGCGGGTTGAGGAGAAAGGATTAGTCAAAGCCAAAGACAAAGACAGACAAAATTTAAAAGGAAACACATAAGGACAAGTACGAAAAAATGAGGAGAAAAACGAAATATACAAATACACATCGAAATAGATGCATAATTTATTTGCTGATATCACAGTGTATGACAGTTCTATTGACTTTTCACAAAGAATCCGGTTTCAATACTCTGAAATACCTACATCATACATACAATAGGCAGTCATTTCTGGTTCAATGATATCACAAATGACTGTACAGCTGACTCGACCGTGACCTTTACCCTTTAGCCGAGTCTAGGTCATCGAAATTTATGGTCAGCTTGTTTTCTGTTCTATACTTTGGTATCCGCATTTTCGGCGATTTGTGTTTGGTGTTGCTTGGCAACCAAATGCCTGCGATCACATTCACTATAGTACAATCATATATGAAAGGGGCCTGTTTGATTCTAAAGAGTTTGTATATTTTTGTGTGTGGGATATTGGACATTTACGTCTCATGTTTGTTTACCGTGTATATTTATATAAATATATGCAAATAGAAAATTTGTTTTCTCGCTTTACTCTTAATTCCTTGTATTTTCAGTTCGGCCTTTTTCATACCTTTTACCAATTTTCAATATTAGCAAAGCATAATACGGTCGTCATTTTCAGTTCACAATATGATATATATATAAACTGTGATTTGAAAATAATACAAACTGAAGTGCAAAATCTCCAGTTCACTATAAATGTCCAAGGAATTACCACATTAAAAAAATGCAGATTAATAAACTTTACTACGCAAGGTTAAATCTTGTCATGATGTTAAATATGTCCATATTCCTTATTTTAACCAAATAATATATTATTAGAATATATGCTATCTTAAAACATACATGGTTACCCTTAATCTGTTTATGGAATGAAGGAGCAATCAAGACAAAGGCAAATAATTACCGTATGGCTTAATAAGCGTCAAGTGTTCCCATTAGGATGGGAATTGGTTTCGAAGTTCACCGCTTTGTACTAATTAATTGGTTAGTAGGTCAGGTGAATTTTGTCAAATATCAAATAATAAATAAAGAGGAACTGAAAATAATGACCGTGTTATGCATTGCTAATACTGAACATGATGAATAGTATTTTTTTTTTAAAAGGTCTTGAATCAATTTTATGACAATACACCACCGAATATCGATCTGTTAATTCTGTTTATAAAGAATTGTTTCAAGTATTACGGAAAAAGTGAATAGTGTGTTTAGAGGGCGGACTGGAAGGGAAGAATAGCGCGCGACATTCCATTATAATGGTTCACATGGGAGAGTAATCGCAACATGGGGAAGGACGTGTATCTATGCGTTTCTATTTACTATTATTATATCGACGATTTTGCACCTCGAAGTTGTAGGTATGAAACGAAAATCGATTAATGTGAGCTTCATTGATTGGTGTAATAAGAGGTCGGTGATATATATTTTGAGGCTGGGAACTAGAAATGGGAAAATAAACTGAGAAACAGAGTAATAATAATCTTTCCACAAAATGAATAAAACGGAGGAAAGGTAAGGAATATAAATGGATGCCGAAAGAAACAAAAAAGGGAGATCTAGGGTTCAATAAAAAGAGGGAGTATTAAGAATTTAGTATGATCTCATGATACACAGAGAGCGAATGGGGGTGCGTACACCAATAAGGATTGGAGAAAAGGTAAGGAGCAGAAAAAAGGGCCTACTCTCTTATCTCCATAAGCTTAATACAGTACAGGAGCCACCATGCAGCTTCCGTAGGCAAGAGGGTTAAATCATGAATGTCTCTATAGGGGCCGGTTAGCCAATTATCAACGATAAACATCTATTGTGATGTCCAGTTCTTTGTTCTTTGAATGTAACCAGACCAAAACAAGTAGAGCGTGTTCGACTTTGCAGGTGTTTAATTGTTCCGAAATGTATTTATTTACATGTTTTCATCTCCTTTGATTGATGTGTGACCAATTTGCCTCTGGGGACAATGTGTACATAACCGCCCCCCCCCCCTTCTAGTACTTCTTTCATCGCGTGAGGGCATATGCCCCCAGGTTATTAACACACACACACAAAAAAAAAAAAGTAAGAAGAAAAGAAGACAAGCAAGAAAGAAAGAAAGAATGAAAGAGAAACAAAAAGAAAGAACCAACCAAAAAAAAAAACGTTTACGAGGCATGTGTGACACCTCTTCCAATCCTCACCCGTATACCTGAGAACCCTTCTTTTTGTCAGTTTACCATATCTGACAGTAATTTTGGAACATTTCAGACCTTACTGGCGATTGCAATGTGGTTAGTTGCAGTAAATTGTGTTATAGTTGTATATCATTTTCTGTCTGGTTGTATTCCATGTTTTTTCCAATAATTTACAGGAAAGATGAATGCTATTTTTACCCGTGTTTTTGTCCTTAAATTGAAAAACAACTCAAAACAGACTCCCCCAATAAAATATAAATAAAAGAATATTAGATGAATAAATTAAAAATACAAATAAATTTACAAATAAATGAATAAAAGAAAATGGAGCGAAAACAGCGGAAAGACAATTATGGGAAATTGTCGGGGCAAGGGAATAACAGTTGAACATGATTTTTAAAAAATATATATAGTTTTGTGAAAGAACACGGATTTCTTCATTGAGGATGACTTTTTTGTTTAAATTAACGCGAGCTACCCTATGCCTATCTGATCCAGAACTTCAGTCTAACCAAGGGTCTAGCTGTTCTTTTACCTGTACATTCCAAACTTCTTTTAGACCCCCCCCCCCTCCTTACAGTTATACAATCTGTTATGACATTCAATGTCCTTTTAGAGTTTGGGAGAGGCTTCTTCGCTTTAAAGGTATCTGTTTGCGTTTCACTATTTAACAGTGGAGCTCGACAGGAAACAAACATGAACAAAACTTACTATATTCCTTCTACTGTACTAACCCTCTGACAGGCAAAAAATCCTGAACAAATTCTCAAACCACGAAGATATCTATGGTTTTCTTTGAAGGCGTCGATGTGAGGCACCCTCTAACAGTGATTAACAGTAAATTCTCCCAACCATTTTTGAATTTTCCCAACCATTTTTCCATGAAAAAAAGACATAAAACAGGCTATAAAAAATCTGTCAACACTTAAATGTCTGGAATGGAATGTACATGTAGAGCCATTTTATTGCTTTGTGAGATTTCCATTCACCTAAAATGTAACTAAATTGTTCTATAGATCTAGATCTAGACCTAGTTGGGAGAATTAAGGAATCGATCAGATCAGTTTTTCCCAATTTGTACCATGAATAATGGTCCGTTTTCACTCAAATTTTCAGATTATCTTTCATTGTACATCTAGCATTGAAGTCACTACCTTAGAACCACTATCTCTCATCTGAACAATGTTACCAAGTCCCTTTAAACCTCGTATAAATCTCTTTATTCCTCTTTCTTTTCAACCCTCTCTGTCACGCACACACACAAACACATTCTCCTACTTTTTCTCTTTTCCACATAATTATTTAGATCTTCCGTTTACCTGACCCTTTTTTCGCTACTCGTTGCCATGGCACCATGTATAGTAGTCACGTGTGACAAAACCCCTACGTTTTAACAAGCTATTATACATGTATTGACCGTCAGGGATGTTCGCATGTACCTGTTATTTACTTTACCGTTGTTATTCAATTAGACCAAAAACTTCTTTAACTGCAATACGCAGCGGCCTAAACCTACCTCCAGCACAAGACCACTTACCTGTATAAAGGTTATGAGGGGAAGAGAACATAAAAGGACAGTTCCTGGAGTAGTATTTGTCTTTCCTACTTCGCAACATTTTGTGCCTCTTTCACGCCTTTCGATTGTCTTTCTAATCTCCGAATGTCCTTCGGAAAGTGCACTGTAAGGTGCGATGAAGGGAGAAGGAGGTAGAACTGGTGGTGGGGTGAACATTGGTGAGGAACGACGGAGTCGGAGAGCCCCCATTAGAGAAAGAGATAAATAAATAGATGGGTGGGATTTGGGGAGGGACGAAGGGCCCGGCTGTTGGAAGAGAGAATTGTTGTTGTTATTGTTGATGTTATTATTATCCGTATCATTATTATTATTAATGATAATAATATTAGTAGTAGTAGTAGTAGTATTATAATCATCATATTAGTCGTGGCAGCAGCAGCAGCAGCAGAAGTAGTCGTAGTTGAAGGAGGAGAAAAAGTAACAAAAGTCGTAATACTCGTAAGATTATATGGATCATGGTATGTTTCAGGATCGAATTATTTATTTGCTTATATTCGACACAATCATTTTTTGTTTGGCGCACCATCGAATTCTCCCAACATACATGTAGATTCGCCGACGCCCGTAAAATGATTAAATATGTTCTTCTAAAACCTTTACTGAGAAGTTAGTCGCACTAATTTTTGTCAAATTGTCTGTTATTTCCAAACAATCACAATTGATTTGATTTGATTTGTCTATTTCTTGTTTCTTTTCTTCCTTTTTTGCAGTTTTATACATAACAAACAAATCATTGATATTTGTCTTTTCACTGCCTTCTTCAACTTTCGAATTGCTACTTTTTGTTTTCGCGAATAGTCCTGCTCTTCCTTAACTTTTCTTCATAGCTTTTTCCATGGACGAACCCCATTCGCTCTCTGCGTATTATGAGATCATACTAAAGTCTTAATACTCCCCCTTTTTTAAACCCTAGTTCTCCCTTTTTTGTTTCTTTCGGCATCCATTTATACGCCTTGCATTTACTCCATTGCATTAATTTCTTGTAATTAATTGTATCACTCTGTTTCTGAGTTTTTTTCCCCATTTCTATTTCCCAACTTCAAAATATATATCACCGACCTCTTATTACACCAATCAATAAAGCTCACATTAATCGATTTTCGTTTCATACCTATTCAACTTCGAGGTGCAAAATCGTCGATAAAGTAAATAGAAAAGCATAGATAAACGTCCTTCCCCATGTCGCTATTACTCTCCCATGTGAAAATATAACGACTTTTCGCACGTTTTCTCCCCCTTGGATCAATTTTATGACAATACACCACCGCCGAATATCGATCTGTTAATTATGTCAATTGAAACCAGAACCCGTTTATAAAGAATTGTTTCAAGTATTACGGAACAGGTGAAAAGTGTGTTTAGAAGGCGGTCTAGAAATGAGGGTAACCGCTATTCCAGAACATGATTAGCAGTTGGTGGAGATAAAGGGCAGACCTAAGATAGGAATTTATGATTTGGAGGATGCGTATATCATTCGTCCAGATACATATAACATTTGAAAATGTCTTGAAATGCACTTTAAAATTAGAAACATCCTTACATCTGTTAAACCTTTATTTATCCTGTCAAGTGTATACAAATAATGCCCTTCTGGCTCCGAGCGGACCTTATAATGATAACATAGCGCACTGGCGTACTGGTGGGGGGGCTAGGGGGGGCGCCAGCCCCCCCCCCCCAATAAAATTGAACCATGACTTATTTTCACAAGTAATGTATAAATGTTCGTGATATCACATGATTTTCAACAAAATGCTATAGTTTCTCCATTATTTCTTGCAAACTGACCCATTCCCAAATAGCCAGGAAGAGCATATGTTTTTTATAGTCACTAAGGGCCTTATAGTGGCCACTAACAGTAACACTAATTCCTTTCCAGAAGCTACTGTGCAAAGCACTGTCGGGAGATAACATGCTACCCACCACTCGGGCTGAGCATGCACAGATTTGCGAACGAGCGTTCCATACTTACATCATGTAACATATACCGTTAAGGGGCCCAGTGGGGGAAATTGAATTCAGACAATATTAAGAGTAGAGAACGGTACAACGAATCGTCTTCTTTCTCTAATAATTTAATGTAAAAGGCAAAGCTTCCGCGCTTCGCGCGGGAGGGGGGGGGGGGAAACTAATTTCAGACTAGGATTAAGAGTCGAGAACGGTACAACGAATCGTCTTAATCTTTCTCGAATAATTTATGAAACGTGAAAATGATTTCAGACAAGGATTAAGAGTAATAATTAAATGAAACGACAAAGCTTTCGCGTGGGAGGGGGGAACTGAATTTAGACAAAGACACAATAAAACGATTCGTCTTCTTTCTCTAATAATTTAATGAAACTTGAAAGCTTCCGCGTTTCGCGCGGGATGAGCGAAAATGAATTCAGACAAGGATTAAGAGTAATAATGTATTGAAACGTCAAAGATTCCGCGCTTAGCGCGGGAGGGGGGAGGGAAGACTGAATTCAGACAAGGATTAAGAGTCGGGACCGGTGCAATGAATTGTCTTCTTCTCTGATAATTAAATGAAACGTCATAGCTTCCGCGCTTCGCGCGGGAGGGGCGAAACAAGAATTAAGAATCGAGAAAATTACAACGGATCGTCTTCTTTCTCTAATAGTTTAATGAAGTGTCAAGGCTTCTGCGCTTCGCGCGGGAGGGGGGGAAACTGAATTCAGACAAGAACACGATACAACGAATCGTCTTCATTCTCTAATAATTTAATAAAACGTGAAAAGCTTCAGCGCTTCACGCGGGACGAGCGAAAATGAACTCAGACAAGGATTAAGAGTAATAATGAATTGAAACGTCAAAGCTTCCGCGCTTAGCGCGGGAGGGGGGGGGGAACTGAATTCGGACAAGGATGAAGACTCGGGACCGGTCCAATGAATCGTCTTTTTTCTCTAATAATTAAATTAAACGTCATAGCTTCCGCGCTTTGCGCGGGAGGGGCGAAACAAGCTTTAAGATTCGAGAACAGTACAACGGATCGTCTTCTTTCTCTAATAATTTAATGAAGTGTCAAAGCTTCCGCGCTTCGCGCGGGAGGGGAAAACTGAAAAATAACTTAGTTCCTGGCCCCGGGTTTAAAGGCTTAAATTTTTAGACATTTGGACATTGGCATTTTTATATTTGTCGGTAATAATATTGGTGGCTCGTTTTTGTCGTTAATCGGCGGCCTCTACACCCTCCCCCCCCCCCCCCTCCCCCACTGAAAAAGATCTAGCGACTCCCCTGATAACGACACAGTTTATACACTCGAGATAATTTTTGCAAGTACTACTGGTGAAGTACCGGACCACCGTCTTTGAGCATTGTGCGGTCTCAAAGCATAATTTATGCAACGTCTCACGACGTGACAGATCACTTTTCTCTAACTTCTAACTAATCAGAGTGCCTCTTTTTTTTCCATGAAGTGTCGGTGGACATTATTGCGCCAAATGTGGTTCTCAAATTGCAAAAGATTCCTACTCTTGTAAGGGGTAGGAGAAAGCAATTTTACGTCATATATGCCTGAAAAATGCGTCTAATTTGGTTCTAAAATTGCAAATGCTTCTTACACTGGGAGGGGGCCAGAATCCCCTCCCAGACCCACCCCCTGCTTGGTCGCTCCGCTCCCTCGCCGTTAAAGCCTCGTTCTGTTGCTTCATCGTTTTACATATATTTCACCCCATGCCATTTTGTGCCCCCCCCCCCCCTGTAAGAAATTCCTGGATCCGCCACTGATGCCCATACCCCTTGAGCTTCGGGGGGCTTTGCCCCTAGACCCCACTTTGAGAAACGTAATTCAGCGGGGCCTGCATGTTAGAGTGGGGTGATTCGGATTTTTTTTTGGTCAGCCCCCCCAAACGTTTTTGCTCATTACGCCACTGACATAGCGCACATCATAATGATATAAAGTCTCTGCGCTTGCAAAGGATTTTGGAAAGTCGTAATAGTAGGGACTTTTAGATGTGCACGTCGACATAGTGGACTGCTACGTGTGACGTCCTTTTAAGGCAATGTGACATCCTTTTAAAGCACTGCCAGTGCCTTAAAAGGACGTCACAAATAGCAGTCCACTTTGTCGATGTGCACATCTTAAAGTCTCTACTATAGCTCCGGCAACCGTTGCACTCCATGCATTCAATGAATAGATCATACTAGTCACCCATTCTAACACCTGGGTCGAGTGTGGCAAATGCAGCTTAATGTCTTTCCAAAGAATGTTTATTGGTGTGGTAGGGATTCGAATCCCGTACTATCTAAACACGAATGCTAATATCCCAGCAACACCCGAATAGCTGCATACTTTGTCCTTTCTCTCTACTCACGGTTACACTTAAGTGACTAAACCGATCGATGTCTGATCAAGGTGTCGCAACAATGGTGTCTCTGATCTACACAGGTTGGGGCGATGACATATCGATCGGGCGACTTGACCACAACAATAGGCTTAAATGCATATTAAAATGGCCGGGAAAAGGGTTGGCTTAGCACGTGCAATTACATTTAAAGAGCGGGTCCCTTGGGGGAGGGAAAATCGTAGTCTTTATCTTGCCATATAGTTTTAGATCTCTTCAACTTGTGAGGGGCATTTGATTGTTAATGTGAAGCTTTTGTGCAACCGTAAACTACTGGGGAGAATATTGGTCTCAGTGGCCAAACATCCCACTGGCTTGTAAAGCCCCAAACGCAACGACGCGGCCGATACGAAGACGACGACAGATTAAAATGAGAATTACTTAACCGAGAATGTCTAACAAATGAAACCGACGATTATTGGTCATTCGAGATAATCCGGTATCTTGCCACTGTGGCATCGTCCTTTCAAATGCGATTGGGGTTTTACGAGACGAGGCATCTGGCAAATTATGTAAATAGTGTTTAAAAGTACACTTCGTATACAATGTTATATTGCCTATCCATTATTATCATTTCGTAAAGAAGAAACGTCCTAATAACATCGTATTCTCTTTCCAACTTCTTTCTGCAGGCAATTATAAAGAACTAATCTGTTGTTCGGGTCTGTTCGTTGAGGGCCATGGCGCAAAAGGTTGGACGTAATGCTCGCATGGAGTCTCAGGGTGGTCAGAATGCGGGACCTGGTATCTCTCTGGGAAACCCCGGTGAAGAACGACGATTAGCTGCCACCCTTAAGAAGATCGACCAAGAGAAGAGGAAACGGGAAACAGCGATGTCATGGAACCAGCGAAGTTTCTTCATGAAGCAGGTGTTTGATCAGGACAATGAGCTTCGTTTCGTCAAAGCCGCGCAGAGACCCAAGTACCTCAACCACATTCCCCCACCGCCTCAGGAGGGGGATAACAGCTGGTTGAAAGAGGACTACGTGTTTTCTTTTAAGACCAAGTCGAGTAAGAGCCCCGAGAGCAAGGACCTCGCGCAGGTGAAACTCGAAGAAGGGTCTCTTGAAGAATCGTCAAAGGCATTCTTGGTTGATGAAGGTGCTTCATCTGCAGATTTACATCAGCAGGACGAATCTAAACCTGATGGTCAGGAAGCTGCGGCCAGAGTGACTAAAGAAAGCGGACAAGCTGAACGTGATAACAAAGAGGAGGAGAAACGAGACCTTGCAAGTAGGGGAGCTTTCGGAGCGAAGCGAGAAAAGAGAATAATGCCACCTCTGATGTCAGGGCCAGGGGCTTGGAAACAAAAACTTGAAGCTGAGGTGAAAGTTGAGGAAGTTGTAGAAGAAAAGGTAGACGACTGTAAAATAACTGCTGAGCCAGAAGCAAATAAGGAGACTACGGAAGGAGCGGATCCTCTAAATGAGGCAAAACCAAGCTCTGGGGGTACTGGAGAAGCGGCTAAACCTAAAAAGAAGTTCCCAGTAATGAAAGTAAGAGCACTTGGGCTATTTGCCATGACATTCAAAAAATCTGTACCGGTTCCCCCACTTCAATCTCAATCGCCACCGCAGTCTCATTTTACAAATGAATTGAAGCTATCATCGAGTTCGAACGCTGAGAGAGATGCACCACTCTTGTCCTCGTCTTTACCGCCCCAGACCGCACCAAATATGACGGTAAAAGCATGGTCAACGCCTCCGACCGCACCATCTGCCTCGGAAATACATAGACCAGGAAGCGTAAGCCTTCCAAACTCACCTAAAACTGACCGAAAACTGCAGTTACTTCGGCAGCAGAGTGACCATACCATGAGGTCAACCAAAAGCGATAAGTTAAAACGGGTGTTGCATACAAGCGAAAGCGGTCACGGCAGTTCAAGACGAGATTCACGCCGCAACAGCACCGCGAAATCAAACCAGGAACGCTCAAAGCAACAACCTCATGGAAGTGGCATTAAAGCGGTTAGATCCGCCAGCTCTACCTTGCAAAAGAGCAAACGTGAAGGTACCGCGAAAACACACCAACCCTCAAGCTTACCGAAGGCGGACAGCAATCACATTTGGGGTTTGAGCAGCGAAAACGAAAACCAAGATAAGGACGTCAACGGCAACGTTCAATGCGGCGGCGACGTCAAAGATGCGGAAGATGTCGACTTCCATGTGATCCGTCGTATCGTAAGGACGCTTCCCGCGCACTTGATGTTGAAAACGTCGAAAAGAGAAGTTGAAGCCGGCGGCGACGTCGCCCTCTTGCGTCAAAAGATGAAGGATCTCGCACGCGCAGACGCGACGCGGAGGGCGTCTCTGGATCCGAGATTCATGAAGCTGGAGAAATCCCTCTGTAACAGCCCGTAATAATATTTGTTTTAAGTAAAATGATGTAACACGTTATATACGATTCATGACAAGTTAGCATATATTGTGGATAATTTACTGATTGTACTGTATTTTTAGTGTTGTGAATAGTCTACGGAATGACGTCACACGACCAAGCCTCCTTATGGTATTGTAGACGAAATTCTCTCAGAAAAATTCTCTCAGACTTTCGTAATTTCATTTCATTATTTTTCCTTCCCCTTATGTTTTTTGACGATAAACTTGAATTATATGCGAAAAACTGAAAATAACCTTTCCAACGATACCTAATTTAATATGAATGGATATCACCTTATTACATTTACCATATGAGGATGATATAAGGCTAAATAAAAATAATATTTTAACTTGATTTTTTTCCCCTCCGACAAAGCCTTTGCGAGCTACCTCACTCGTTCTTTGTTGTTTGATATGCATTACTGATCAACTTACTTGCCAAAAAAAAAACGTATTGGAGGAAAATTCATTTTGTTCATACTCTTTTCACCTTGAATAACACAGAATGTTGAATAAAGGAGGGCATGCATGCATGATTGTAATTATCGGTATTCCTTTTGTGTTATGCGTGGATTAATCAAGCGAAATGTTTAAAGGGAAACAGTGAGATTGCGAAATGAGAGAAAGATGTATTTGCGTGTGTTGTAAGCTGTGCCTAAGATAAAGGGAGAGAGAGAGAGAGAGAGGGGTAAGAAAGAGAGAGAGAGAGAGATAGGATGGGGAGAGACATAGAGGGAGAGAGAGAGAGAGAGTGGGAGAGCTAAGAAAAAGATATTTCCCCCCCATAGATCATGTTATTTTTAATATGTATGCGTAATAAGCTTGTGCAAGAAATTGCATTTTTCTCATTAGGCATGTTGAATGTTTGCGGAACCTATACTACATTTCTAAGAACCATCAATTGGTATTTGCTGAAATACATGACGTATCTTGCTTTTGCATTGTACTTATTCAAACAGCTATTATCCTACCGGATAAGGCATTGTGTACAGACTTTGAAAAACCTGTACAGGTCAGCATATCCCTAACTGAAACGGCAAAGAATCAAACACAAATATAACAAAATACAGTCGTAAACGGAGGTTTTAAAGTAAGGACTAATATAAATAAGAAAGCCAAACGATTACAGGTCTAAATGTACTGAGCATTGGACTTCATTTGAAAGCAATATGCTACAACAAGAACCCTAAACAAAAAAGTTGAGTTCTTGGGACAGGTAAAACCTACATTGTGAGCTTTTTAATAAATAATTTCATGTTAGTGTGGAATAATGTCATTAGAAAATGTCACCTGACTGCAAGGACGGCTGGGCAAATGCCTTATTTTTTGCAATGCGACAATAAAGAGGTGACATTTTAGGGCCAAACTTTCAAATAAGGGAGTTTACAGATACAATCTGCGCATGGGCAGATAAAGGTCATTTGTACCAAAATGGTAAAACCCACAAAGATGAATACTGGATATGCGATCATGAAAGTTATGTAACATTATTCATGTATGCACCAACGGTACATTCTATGATACGCAGGTGGAAGTATTCTTTTCAAGAGGTCAAACAAAAAGTATTCATGAAGCACATCTAGGACTTTGACAGTTATTATTCGAAGATGTTCAAAGTGGAACTTCTCCATGTGTAAAAGATCTGTTGATATTTGAGGTAATTTGCACCATGTGCTATCTGTAAACTCCCTTATTGCCAAAGCTCCTTTCAGTCATATGTACACATATTTCTGTACAATGAATGTGAGTTTCAGCAAAAAGACTCGACCAATTTCTTATAATTCGAATGATTCTAAAACCTCACAGTTTACACAAACGTTTATGTAAAGCAACTATTTCCGATTGTTTTCACAGAGTTTCTTCACAATGCAATCGCCTAAGCAGAATTAAACTTTATCTTTAAAGTGAGTTATTGTGAATTGCTAATTGATCTGGGGAGTGGTTCACAAAAACTAAGATCAACTTTAAATTGGATTAAACTATGGCAGGCCATTCATGCCACCGTTTGCTCTCACCGTTATGATCTTTACATAATATTTTTTCCTTCAATAATGAATTATCCAAAAACTATCAATTCTTTAGCTTTGTGACCATGATTTCTTCGTCCCTTGAGAGACCAATGCCAGCAAGTGGTGATATCAAACAGTGGCATGAACGGCCTGCCATAGTTAAGTACATTTACAACTTAAAGTTGATCTTAGTCTTTGTGAAACAACCCCCAGGTTTACTCAGCAAATAGATCAAGTAGCGCATTTACAGCACGCAACAGTGAAACAGTATATCTTTGGACGTTGGTAAAGGTTGTGCATGTAACCAGTATCTGATTCATTGTCGGATTACGGCTGGCAAAGTGAATTGCTTGAACGATTCCGTCCATCAAAATGTGTAATCGATCAATACGCGTATTTTCAACGCTGAAGAAAGTATATTGAAAAAATTCAATCATAGAATTTAGCATTGTCGTATCACTTAATGTGAGGCATTATGTTATTATTTTAATTTAAGTTATTCAATCACAATGTTGGCCTAATTATACCTTTATATCAACAGAGTGCGTAAGAGCCAGTATTCCTATTGCTCCTACTTTATTTAAATCCCGTCTGTACTAGTTTGGCCAGGGGTATTAGACCTCCCTGCAAGGTTACTGAAAGGTGGTTATCTCATCAAATCAGCTCTCAATTATGTAATGAGCCTTGCTATTTATTAAATACCAAACAAACGCAAATAAGTGACGAAAATGTTGTTTGTCCTTAAAATAACCCTAACTACACATGGACATTTATACTTCTATCTGCTCCCTGGTTCTCCTAAACATGCCGAAAATGACGCGTCGAAATTTGGTATCGAAAAGAATGAAAGCGATGATGTTCCAGACACTGCTCGCGATTCCGAGCAGAAAGACTCCGACGTACACGTAAGGTGAGAAGAACACCGACTGTGCTGCTATGAAGGACAATAATACCATGCTAGGCAAACACAGCACAAAATAGGTGACGCTAATGGATATCACGAGAATAACACCGCGGTGTTGATGTCTCTTCGTGATGCGGTTAGTACCGCGGTGGACCGCAACGTTTCCCGTTGCGGTGTCAAGCGGCTGTGCTATGCCCGTTACTGTTACAACGCTTCTAGAACGTCGGACGTCAAACGTGATTTTCAAGAGCAGAACGTTTGTTCCTAAGATGATAAAATGATTTACTGACCATAACACCAGCAAAAAGAGTGTTATGATTCGCTGGTGTGATTTCAGGTAAGGGGACGTAAAACAATCTGCCGTTAAACCCTCGAGGTAAGGGAATTTCGGAAGCGGAAGATAGACGATATACACAGTTGAGATAACGACGATCATCGCTATTGCAACATTCATCCTTTTGAAGCTCACGATCCTGTAATATTGCAGCGGCCACTTCACGTGAAGAAAGCGGTTGACTGTTATTGCGGTCACAAAGGCGGTAGCTTGAAAGTTGAAGATGTATATGAACGTTTTACCGGTCTGACACGCGACGGCAGAAAAAGGGGCGTTTCCTGGGGCATCGGACATCAAGAACACCGTCGAGATGGACAACCCGGCCATCATGTTGGCGAAGGCGTTGAACTGGAAGAGTCGAATGGAGCGGTCATCGTCGTCGTTCTGCTGACAACGTCTGAGGATGACATGGGTGATGACCGCGGTGACGATGGTGCCTGCGATCATGAACACGCTTATTATTCCCTTCTCGACTGAGTAGGAGTCGAAGATTCCGGGAGGAACCGTCGATAACAAATTATCGGTAGCTGTCATTGAAACCTCAGCCATAGTGATGTTTAAAAGTGAAATTGACGGATAATGTGCAGCGAAACTCACCTTTATGATGGTAATGTGAATGTCAATAGCAGTGTTACCAGGTTAATGTATGTTTCTTCCTCGATATCAGGTACTAGGGTATTTGAATGCCATTATCATATATTTATTCCGTTCTTGTACGTCGCATTTTCACCACACTATGATTGCAGTCTCTCTGCGCTTCTATGCTTTCAACTAGTATTACTACTCTTTTTTTACCTCGATTTTACCTCCGTCGATCGCTATCAGCCCAATGAATAATAATATCGGGTCAGGCTCCCATTTATTTTGTTAACTTAAACCTGGACGCGTGTACGCAAGAATGTAGGTTAACGTCTTGCAAAGGAACTATTTTAGTAAGGCTTTGAACAGTTGACAATTCTGCGACTTATCACATATTAAAGACAACAACTCTTCTCAGAGTGATACAAATATTCAAGAGGCCTCGTCGATCTAGTTCAATTACGTCAATTGAAATTTATCTCCAGAATGGAAGATGGGTTTAACGTGCAGAATCCCGCGAGTACTATTCCGGTATCACCCGCTATCGGACGTTAAGGTATCCCGTAGCTGCCTTGGACAACAACTCTTCTCAGAGTGATACAAATATTCAAGAGGCCTCGTCGATCTAGTTCAATTACGTCAATTGAAATTTATCTCCAGAATGGAAGATGGGTTTAACGTGCAGAATCCCGCGAGTACTATTCCGGTATCACCCGCTATCGGACGTTAAGGTATCCCGTAGCTGCCTTGGACGTGCTTCGGATGTTCAGGTGTACCACTTCTCCCTGATATAAATCACAATAAATGTCCTTGTGATGTGTCTTTGAAAGTGAGTTCCTGATCAAAAGAAAGTGTACATTCGTCCATCTTATCTTATATTCGTCCTGAAGTCACATGTTTAAACTGGATTCGCCCCCCGATAGTTTGGTCAAAAGAAGGTCGTTTTGCCAAATGAGCTAACACGCCTCATCCACTACACATAGCACATCTATTCCGCGTCCTATCTGAGGGACGAGCAATTTTTACCGTTTTCCCCCTACGTTTCTTGAACAGGTAAGCACGTTTACAAACACCAATGTGGCATCGCAGACTCACATGTCTAAACTGGATTTGAACCAACCAACTCTTGCTCACAAGGTAGGCGCTTTGTCAACTAAACATACTCGCTTTTAATAACAACTGACGCAAGAACATCATGTTCCGTAATCAGTATGACGATGGCTTGACAAGTTATGCGATGTGTAGATGAGTTTTGTAGATTTGCCTAGGGGAACAGCTAAAATAAAGGAAAGTTTATGGAATCACCATGTAGGTACCGTCCAAGATTGTTTCGGCAAGAGTTCTGTAAAGAGCTGCTACAGGAAAGAGGAGTCTCGAACTTTAGAACAGCAAGCTATGTTGGTTTTCAGAACCATTTTTGTGCAATCTTGCTCAAAAGGAAAGCGCTTTGTAATTACTGAAACCACTGGCCCCCTCCACTTAAATGCCACAGCAGCATCGTTTGCAGCGCCTATCAGCATTTTGTCAAGGTGTCGTCGCGTTTGGAATATGATCAAACATTGAAGGAAATATGAGACGCCCCGGTCGACAAATTTGCTTTGAAAACGTGTGCACACTATGGAGGTAGTACATTGGCGGGTTCAGATTAGGGAGACGGAGGGAGTGAGGGCACGGCGGGGGGCTGCTTACAAGTCTTAGAATTCTAATCATCAGAATTTTTGTATGCTCTTCTGTTTTGATTTTTAAAACATGACGAGCCTTACTTAAAGAAAGAAAAATTTACAATCTACAATTGTCTAATACAAAGGGGGAGGGGGAGCGGGTACTGCCCCCGAAAAAAAAAATCATCCGATGTTTGGTGGTTTTCTAAGAAATAAATGATTTGACGTGCTCGTTCCTTTCATACTCTAAATTGATATTTTCAATTATGTAATGCGGGGGAGAGCACCCCCATTCGCCACTTTATTGGGTGTTTAATGTGTCTAATGAGACACGTAGTTCCACTTTTTTTAACTAAGCAACAAAAAAAGAGGGAGGATAATTAACGATCATAAGTAGTCTGATGATAGAAAGAGGAAAACCTGTCAAAAAGCCCTATTTATAAAATTCCATGTTTTTGTCCTGACCAAGTAAACGTAAAACACTTACACCGATCGATGGTGTAAATATTGTCTTCAAATCGGCTGTTTGAACTGTGAAACGCGAAACCTTCACGACAGCTAGTGATCACTCCAGAAAAAGGTCCTAAAAGAATTGATTAACGATTTTACTGCGATTCAAACATTTGTATAACCCCGAGATGCTAAAATAGGCTAACTACCGCCCACCAATGTGCAAGAAATGTTCGATCGTAGGGTATAAATATTACTATTTCTACACGAATGTATGGCATTGATGATATTCACCCGACTGAGTTTACATGTACATCTACAATTCGTATAAACTATTTTATAAAATAGAAACACTACCACCAACTGTCACGGAATCACGTAGTATATTACAGAAATATTAATAGACAAACAAAATAACAAGTAGAAAAAGAAAAAAGAAATATGGATGAAAAATGACTTTCTGTTAAAGGTACTATGTCCCTTTTGTAGCCAACCTCAAATGCTGTAGAACTTTGCAGGAATTATGAATATGTCATGTATGTCCTATCTGTGAAATTTAAACATTAGCAGTGTCCTCATATTCAAATTATGCAAGGAAAACCGTTTACTTGCTAGACTTCACTGTCAGACACTATTGATTGACTGACTGGCTTTTTTTTCTTCTTTGGTAATAACATACATGAAAAGAGTTGTAAGGGGTACATGAGTATTTGTCTTCAACAATAACCCACTTCTTGTGATGGCCAAGATTAAACTGATTGAATCTTTGCGCAGCATAAAACGTATGACCATTCGGTACAATTGTCTGAAAATCAAGACTATTACTTTTGGGCTCTAAAGCCCTAAAGTCGATTTGACAACTAATACTCGTTATTTTCCCACTTGAAGACATTTTCAAGCCCCACCTTTTTTAGGGAAGTTCTAAATTAGTATAATCTTTCAAATGCAGTTGGAATTTAACTTTTTCATTTTTTTGGCCTGCAAATGGGACATAGTCCCTTTAATGAAGATTTAAACATTTGTTGATTTTCACATAATGGCGCCTGGATGACGTTACGATAAACTGATGAATTTACAGTTACTGCTGTCACGCATTTTTTTTTCCCCCTAAACTTTTTGAGGATATGCATCAATTTTCGAGAGCCAAAGCATGAACACGAGATTCTCCATTTCCATCGTCATCTGCTACGTGTACGTGTTACCATGACAACAGCATCATCATCATCATCCTTGGATATAGATGCGTGTGTTTGGGAGCAAACATGGCCAATATGAGAATTTCGTCCTTCTCTCCATGTGAATTCATGTAAAGAATAAGCAAGCACAAGGTTGGGTGTTAAAAACAAACACTTTGGCATCCGTGTTATTGCAAGAGCAATTATGAATTGTTTGTTCCATTGTGACAGCTCCCGCCCGATGACTCGCAATTTCAATGCACTGTGTCTTCTGTGTCCCATGCATAACCTAACATCATTGTGCATGGTCTTTTAAATTGGCTATAAAGGTAAGAACACCACGGAGACAGTCCACTCCTCTCCTTTCTCTCATACTGTGGTATGAATGTGTAAAGTTTAAATTATTATTTTGCGAACCTACACCTAACAAGCATTGCCGCTCCAGGTAGGTTCGTTTTTTTCTTCTTCATTTCCTGTAACTAAATATATTTGCATTACAAGACTTTAAAAAAAGACAATGTCAAAGTTATTTTAATGCTAATTTTTCCTGTTATATCGTTACGTTATGGTATTGTGATTATCTTGTCATCGTTTATATTATGTGCTAAGCATAGATCAACTACTACTTCTACAACTGTTATGTTTTGAGCCAGAAGGGCATTAAATCTGTATATGAGTTGACGCCCTTCTCACTCTAAATTTTCAAATAAATATCCCTTCCGTCTTCTCCTTCACCCCCTCCCCTCTCTCGCTCTCTCTCTCTGTCTGTCTGTCTCTTACACACACACACACACACACACATGTTCTCTCTCACTCTCTCACACACGCACGCCAGCACACCACACCGCACACACATACACACTATATTACACACACGTACACACACACACACACACACACACACGCATTATCTCCCTCTTCTCGCATCATTTAATTCAAACACTTTCTTCTTATCCATTTCTTCCTTCCTTTTCACTTTGTTTCATATTACCCTTTCCTCAAATACCTTTTCTTTTTAATACTGGTGTCATCATCATCACTTTCATAATCTCTATCAATATATATTTATAATCATAACTATCATCACATCATCAAACTCATCACGGGAATTACCATCGTCATCATCATCATCATCAATTTTATCATCACCACTATCATCACTTTCATTACCACCACAGTCATCATCACAATAATAATCGTTATCATAATCACCGTCATGATTATAATCATCTCCGTTATATTTTTAATTATTGTCACCACCATCATCAATTATCAACATCATAATCATCATGAAAGTCACAATAATCATTATCATCCTTGTCATCTTTATCATCACCACCTCCATCATCATCATTTTATCAACATCACCATCATCATCACCACCATCATCACTACCGCCCCCAACCATGACCACCACTATCACCCAAACCGCGACAACCCCTCCACCACAGCCATCATAATCAGCACCACCACCACCTCCAACAACAACATCATTTTATAACCACCACAAAATTGTCATCATTATGTATCAGATTTATCAATGATCCGTGCGAAATATGATTAAAAGTGTATTTATTCAGCCTGTGGAAAAAGAGGTAACAATCGTACCAATATTCTCAGGAAATGACATTTAAAAAGCTGATAATTGTACATATGATATGGAACACATAAAAGTTACATAGAACAGAAGTACCATGATAGCTATGATACAACAACAATAACAACGGATAATCTATTTCAAGCTTATTGTAATTCTGTACTATCGTACATGAGGAATGATTGTCGACAAAACATTTATTTGCCAAAGCTAAAAACTCGACTACAACAAAATTAAGTGATCATGCAATCTGTACATATATAAAATTGTTTTTTTCTTTTCTTTTCTTTTCTTTCAATAAGAATGGTATTCTCATAAAATACCATTTTAAACAGTGCGACAGAATGTAATCGCGAACACATAAAAGAGAAGCTACGGTCACAAAGGTTCGTACGAACGGTACGAATCTCCCTGTTTTTCCATTGTCTTCCCGAATTTCCATTGTCTGAAAATCGTTCGTACGGCGTTCGTAGAAGTTCGTAATGGCATTTGTGATCGAGGCTTTACATAAAAACAGAAGAACCGTTGGAAACAACATTCGCAACAGATAATCTATTTCAAGTTTAAAGTTATCATGTATTTCACGAATGAGGAATGATTTGATGAAAACACATGATTTCTTTGCAAAAGCTAACAACTCGACTACAAAAATATAAAGGGATCACGCAATCCGTACATACATGTACATGAAAATTAATTTATTCACTAAAAACGGTATTCTCAGAAAATTATATTTTAAACACAGAGATAACATGTAATAGAGAACACACATAGAAGTTACATTAAAACAGAAGAACCATGGGCAACAACAATAACAACAGCTTATCTATTTCAAGTTTAAAGGTAGGCGTTACTACTGCAGCTAGAAGGGATTAGACCACACACCCGAGCCATCGAGGTCACTGTGACAGGTGGCTATCTCATTAACTCAGCTCTCATTTAACATAAGAAAAAGAGGATCATGGGGGACCAACACGCACCGATTTGGGAAGTTTTCTATATAGAGGGAGCAAGTAGCTACAAGTAGGACAGTGTGCCTTTAATGTTATTCTGTACTATCATACATGAGGAATGATTATCGATAAAACAAGATTTCTTTGCAAATGCTAACAAATCGACTAAGGAAAAATAAAGTGATCACGCAATCTGTAATTATCTAAAAAAATGAATTTATTCACTGAAAATTGTGTTCTTAATAAAGTTTAGCAATAGGGCATGTTCTAATCACGCAGAAAAAAATTAGTTTTTTGTGAAAGAGAAATAAATCAAGTAGAGTTCGTTGTTCACTGGGTAAACAAAATCCCCCTATTCTGTCAAATTAGGAAGAGGGGCGTTTTTGGAGGACAACCTTTGTCCCCCGTTAAAGGGACATTAAAGGCCGGGTTATTTAGCACAAGTGCCCTTTCAGTAGCTTGTCCACTGTGTAAACGGTCTATATGAGTTCTTCGACAGATTCATGGTAATCATAATCA
Organism: Strongylocentrotus droebachiensis; assembly: GCA_035222895.1. Lineage (NCBI taxonomy): Eukaryota > Metazoa > Echinodermata > Echinoidea > Camarodonta > Strongylocentrotidae > Strongylocentrotus > Strongylocentrotus droebachiensis. The sequence continues at coordinate 451,556 of JAVYIG010000673.1, forward strand.
GAGGAAGAAGGATAAGTAGAAGAAAAGACGAACAATAACAAGAACAAGACGACGAAAACGAAGAACAAGAGTAGGAAGAAGAAGAAGAAGACGAAGGAGAAGAAAAAGAAGGAGAGGAGGAAGAAGCGAAGAACCATGTTCAATGACATTGGTTCATATACAAATATGTATTTCTCTTTCTCTCTTTTGTGCACAGTGGTTAAGGGGGAGGGTAGATGAACACTTATGCCTGTTCACGACTTATCCCGTTAACGGGAGAATTCCGCTGTCCTCCAAAAACGCCACTCTTCCTGAACGTTTACGCAATTTCCGTTGCTAGTACTGATCAATTGACATTGCATGATCACATTCCAGATCATTACCTAGTTGTTAATTACCAAACAAATAATTCAGCACATCGGTTATAAAAATGATACGTACACAAACGGCATAAATCACAAATAAAGACAAACATTACCAAAGTTATACACGATTCAATACTCCATCATGAATATATTATTATTCAATACCATGTGTGAGCAATACAAGTCTGATATGTATAAGACATATTTTGGTCGTTTAAGTATTTTAAACGAAGATTGTCAATAGAAAAGTTTCCAACATGAAAAAGTAATTATAACAATAAACGAAGAAATGAATGGGGACATTTTTTTTGACCCCAAACACCATGTTTGAAATATTTTTCAGTGAGTTTGCTCACCACCATCCTATTATAAAATCTTGATACACAAAGCATTCAATAAACTCGAGTTTGAGCTCCTTAATAGAAGGAGCATTGGACAGCAAAATGAAATAGAATGCCTTGCCATGAAAGTGCTAGTCATTAAAAAATGTCATTAAAAATGTCCCTTTGATGGGTTATCATTCTAAAAATGTAGATAGTCACTTAAAAACGGTCTACTGAAGGGGATCGTCTTGGCCTCCGTCCTCGTTCCTGTTAAGGCTTGACTGCGACGAGAACGCTGAACGGGACTCGGCTCCCCGCTGTACGTGCAACCTGCTCGCATCGGGCAAACTATGCTTGCTCCCGACTTTAAAGGCGCCGGAGCGTCTTCCCCCTTCCTTCGGCTCCGGCTTTTTCGCCTTTTCGTAGCGCCTGACGAGGTTGGGGACGAGTTTGGAGCCGTAGACGTGAGCGCTAGATTTGGATTCCGACTGCGTCATCGTATCCATCATGGAGTTTAGTTGTTCGAGAGCGGGAATGAAGTCCTAGACGAGGTTGGGTGAAGGAATCATACCAATTGATAATAGTATTAACAACAACATCAATAATAATGAAAATTCAGTCATACAAATATCAGCAATAGGCCTAATACTACTACTACTAATAATAATAAAAATGATTATGACAACAACAACAACAACGAGACGACGACGACGACGACGACGAGTGTGACGATGATGATAATGATAATGATAATAATAATTATGATAATATGAGATTTTAGAGCGCTGTTGTAATGACTATGCTTTATTCATAATGCTTGCCTATGTAGATATTTAGGTTTCTGTAGTTGCATTAACTTTGATTCACTGTTAACGATAAATGTCCAATATTTGGTATGTAAACAACAATTTTTCTCAAAACTGAAATGGAACCTTTTTTAGTGGAAATATTCATCTTCCTACAGGATAGAATAATATGGTACGAAAAAGGGGTACGAAAAAAGTAGTGCTGATCATTGATCATGATAATGACTGTCTTTCGCCTAAACAATTTTGTTAAATTTCTACCCTGAAATATCCAAATAAAATTATCGTATAACCTTTTAGGCCCTACAAACATTTTGATAGAAATTTAGGTTTTAAAATAAATTTCAATGACGAGAAAGAAAATCGGTATCATTTGTTATGGAAGACAGACAGCCGTGATCATTAAAAGCAACCGATCGATCTTAATACTAGGTGGTCTATCAGTTTTATGCCAACGATAATATCGATCCGAACAAGAATACAATGACTGATTATTGCACGAGTAGTGTGGAAAAAGGCGTGTGATGTCCCCAGGATTTGTCGATAATGCGTGTCTAGATCAAGAAATGAAGCCCCCTCCCGCTTAAAGAGGCTATGGCTATGCATTGTGGTTGTTAAAATGCATACTTGGAATAGTCATCCATTTTGATTTCTTTTTTCTTTTTTTGCCAAGATTTTGATTCTATTTTAGAAACAAATTGGTTTTGCTTTGTTTAATTCGCTTGCCTCTTTGCTTGCCTGTTATTATAAGACATTGGTCTACATTGGTCTACATTTGCAACACTCAACACAGGTGATGTAAATGGGTGCCTGGCAGGAATTAATTCTTTGAAATGCTGGAGCGCTGTAATGGCAGCTAGGCTTAAGTCGGGGTAATAATAAATGCGCCTCGGAATAGAATGTTTAGATAGACGGCGCTATAGAAATGCCTATTATTATTAATAATCAGATATGATTATTCACGTTTGGGGACCGACCTTTAAACGTGAATATCCGAAAGCCATGACTCAGTTTCGAACCTGCGTCTTCGACTGAATCAGTTTGTAACATCCATTGTTAGCTGGATTACAGGCGCACGCCACAAAGCCAAGTCAACACCTCGATATCATATTCATAGTCTATACTAACCTTGTATTTTTCGACGTTCTGATATATCTCCGTGATGGCGTGCTTGTAGTTGTTCACCAACTTGTCGATCTCCAGAGTTCTGTCAAAGATGTTGCCTGCTTCCTCACTTTGTCCATAAATCTTATCACTCTGGTTGTTTCCGCTGTTAATGGCTTCTTCCATGTAGATGAGCTTGGCCGTCACATCAAATCTGAAAGAAAAACAATCAATGAGGCTTTTTTTTAAAGTTGGTTTGTTGCCTTTTGCGACCGACCCAGAAATGTTTGTTCTATACTGCCTTGAGATCACTGGAGATCCTTTTTTGTAACAATTGTTATTGTCCGAGTTTATGTTATTATAACTATGAATATTGCTAGTTTTGAATTATTATCATTAGTATTGTTGTTGTTATCATTATTATATTATTATTATCATTATTGCCATTACTATTGTGGTTGTAATTATTATTACTTTACTATTATCATTATTATTATTATCATTGCTGCTATTATTGTTATTATTGCTATAATTATAATTTTGTTTTTACCAACCTGAGGGAAGCCACGTCATTCCTAAGGTCCCGAATGTCCATCGGTCCTATTTCACTGTTAGCACTTTGTTCAGTGGTAAGTCTTCTCGTCACGTACCGTTCCATCAATTGCTTTATCACCCTCTGAAAGTTTCACAAAAACATATTTTGTGGTATTTCTCTGACATCTTTTGTACAGATCTGTTCACTGAAGAAGAAGAATAGCAACAACAACAACAACAACAACGACAACGACAACAACAGCACCAGGGGTGTTTCACACAGATCCTAAGTTGAACTTATCTCTAAGTTGGACCTAACAACTATGGAAAGCCGTTAGCTTCATTGAAAATATTTTGTAAAAGTTATTTTAAAAGGCATCAAGTGTTGATTCAAATCATTCATATTTTCTATTATCAAGGAGATTTCATGTTCTTGATGTGGAATTAATAAAAAGTCTAAAATACTTGAATTTTTGCTTTTGAATATATATTATTTCAAGGCTACAAATGGCTCTCCATAAGGTTTAAGTCCAACTTAGAGTTAAGTTCGACTTGGGATCTTTGTTAAACACCCCCCCCCCCCCCCAGGAATAGCAAGAGGATCAAGATCAAAGACAAAGACAAGAAGAAGAATATGAAGTAAAAAACGAGCACTGAAAAAAATAAAAACAAATAAGGGAGACACTGTCTGCTCCACCCGTCATCATAATATACATGTCCATGATCATACTCCATTGCACCTTACCTCATGATCATACTCCATTGCACCTTACCTCATAATCCTCCTGATCTACTGTCCTATATTCATCCACATCCTGGAACAGAAAAACAAAACAAAATCCAACATGTGTTGTGAATAAGATGGCATTATCTCTTTTTTTAAAATTCATATTAAAGTTCTGGCTGTCATTTTCATGATGTAACAATAAAGAAGGATTTCGTCCTCTTGGATCCGGAAGAATGAAGATGCAGATGTAGGATATTACGATTTTCTGGTCCGAAAAAAATTAGTTAAGTTACTTAAAACCCCGGCCCCCCCCCCCCCCCCCCCACTCAGGTTCCGAAATGACCGCATGCGTGTTGCCAAAATGTCCTTTTCGTAACAAAAGAAAAAGGTCCACCCGTATTGACTTTACACACCGGACTTTTTCTGAAAAGGGGGGGGGGGGGTGCTGAAAAAGGCTCGTATACAAAAGAAAAAGGTCGAGCCGTATTGACTTTACACACCGGACTTTTGCTGAAAAGGGGGGGGGGGGTCGGTTGGAACACGCAAATGCGTACCCTAAATAACACTGAGTGGGGGGGCCGGGCTTAAAACCAAGAAAGAAAGCATATTGCAGGTGAATAATGGGTACTTAAAACCAAGAAAGAAAGCATATTGCAGGTGAATAATGGGTAGACCTATGCCTTAGTCCTATCCACGTTATTGGATATGGCTATAATAAATTACCACGTGCAATCAGGAAAATAAATGTAACTTGATAAATCATGTTGTTGTTTTTTAAATCCGGGTAGACCATCAACAACTTTAGGGTGAATCAACAATAATAACACGCACATAAAATCATGTTAAAATATTACAACTTCAACGGATAATAAGATAACAAATAAAAAAAATGAAAAAATGAAAGGGTTTTAATTGATGTAACGAATAATGCACATCTACTAACCAAACACAACATCGTGTACTTCTAAAATACGGGACAAAATACCCACAATGCTGCATTTCATATCAACCAAAATTTCACTATTATTGACTCAGCCCCCACAACATAAGATATTCATGAATATGCATGAATGTGTTCGTGACAATAGCAATTCCATCCTTACATCTTCCTCCCTCTTGGCTGGTGTCGCAACTACGCCGTCTTCAGTGGTCCAACATATGTGACAGTGGCGACACACCTTCCTCATGTCTGGTAAGAGGTTGAAGGGAGGGGGTACAGTAAACATATCATCCATGAAGGACATCCACAATGCAGTGCGAGAGTACTTCCATTCAACGTCCCCGTTCTCCTGCAAATTTGGCAAAAAAAGACGAAGCATGTTTGAGTGGATATGTCACCGGACTGTCGATCACAAGGTCCGCGGTTCGTGTCCCACCGCGGCACTAATGTCCTTTGGCAAGACATTGATCTACATTTGCCACACTCAACCCAGGGGGGTGTTTCATAAAGCTGTTCGTAAAGTTACGTATGACTTTACGAACGACTTGTATATGAAAAGCCAAATGGGATGCTCAATCATTATTAAATACATCAACTAAAGTTGAACTGTGCAGTTGTAGATTAACATTCTTATGATAACAAACATTTTTAATGCAAATATTTTTTGCCATAATTCAATTAAGGTTACTGAAAATATCAGAAACAAAATTGGGCATCCTATCTGGCACTTCATATACAAGTCGTTCGTAAAGTCATGCGTAACTTTACGAACAGCTTTATGAAACACCACCCAGGTGAGGTAAATGGGTACCTGGTAGGATTATTCCTTGAAATGCACTGTTCGCTGATAAGGTTGCCCGAGCTAAAGCTAGGGTAATACATTTCAACGTTCTTTGGAAGCGCATAGAGCTGTTATTTCATAACGTATTATACGCTATACAAGAACTGAACTATTATTATTATTATTCAAATAAATCCATGACCTTTTTATGAATTGATAAATTTAACAATTGATTCATCTTTTTTCCCCTTTTTTCTTTCTTTCTTCCTTTACTTATTTATTTATGTAAGGTTATTTATTTAATTATCTTTTTGAAGAAAAATTATGGTAGAGCACATAATTGGTCCGGTATAGGACCAGATTTTGAGGATAGGAACAGATTATTGTATTTTTAGCTGCACCTTATGACACAGATCACATTAGTCTTTCTTAAAGTACTTAAACCCAGGAAAGAAAAGAAAAGGGAAAAGAAAGACAAATGGCAGTTAAAAATCATCTTTAAGAAGAGGTGTGAAGTAAAATGTCTTGCACAGGGACGAACTTTGTAAAGAATTACTATAAATTTGAACACACACACATTCATATTACACAAGTAATAGTACTGATAATACTTAACTAAAGATAATCAAGTAAGGTCCATACTAAAAACCCACTTGAAAGATCATTGGTAAGAAGAAGAGGACTATTACTGTACATCACAATGTTGTTGTTTTTTAACACACACATTTACAACAACAAAAAAGTGTCACTTCAGAAGTGCTCTTCGCATTAGTGCAAAGTATTAAGTAAGAGTTTGTGTTATGGTTGAAAGAGGTACGGTTAGAGTTAAGATCAGGATTAGGGTTATGATAAGAACATGTTACGACTAGAGACAGAATTGAGAATAACTTTGGAGCTAAGGATAGAGTTTGGGTTCGAGATTGGGTAAGGGTTAGGATCAGAGTTAGGTTTAGAGTCACAAAGTTCGATATTGTATTCTGCACCCGTTCACAAATTGTCATAGACCACAAAAATGGGATGACGTCAATCGATACACCTCAACCGTGTTACGGTTAGGACTAGGATATGGGTTAGGGTTCGAATTAGGGTTATGGTTAGAGCTTAGGTTAGGATGAAAGCCAAGTTTAGAGTCATTTGTTATTTCGATTTGGTATTCTGCACCAAAATGTTTAGTGACCACAAGAATGGGACTACGTCAGCAACATACCTCAACGGTGTTACGGTTAGGACTACGATATGGGTTAGGGTTCGAATTAGGGTTAGGGTTAGAGCCAAGGTTAGGATGAAAGCTAAGTTCAGAGTCACTTTTTATTTCGATTTGGTATTCTGCACCAAAATGTTCAGTGACCACACGAATGAGATGACGTAAAACCAATACACCTCAACGGTGTTACGGTTAGGACTACGATATGGGTTAGAGTTCAAATTAAGGTTAAGGTTAGGGTTTGAGCTAAGGTTAGGAAGAAAGCTAAGCTTAGAGTAACTTGTTATTTCGATTTGGTATTCTGAAATGGGTCCAATGTTTTCAATGACCACATGATTTGGTAAGAGGTCGGCTTACATACCTCAACGGCGTTATAGACATTGCTCATGACAGCAATTAGCGCGTTGAGAAGTACGAGGACAGCTAAAAGATGGAAGAGGACAAACATCCCGACTCCTGCTATCTGCTGGACCCGCTGATTGGCCGGGAGGCTAAGGATATCGATACCGATCATACCGAATAACGTCCAGAAAAGTGTAAGCGTGGCGTGGCCGATGCTGCAGATGAAATGAACACAAGAATATGAGGCTTCGATCATAATTTGACTTAGTCTAATTAACTTAATCTTTTTTTGTCACAGAAAAAATAAGTACTAAATTCATGTTATCGACATACATTGTTGTAGTGGTGTGTTGCATCCATGCATCTTCCAATGCACCCATCGCCATTGCATTAAGGCCAATGTTATTACTAATGATTTTACCATTATAACATAGCTTTCATAATAATTGTTATTTGACGCTATTGATTTATGGAATGCATTTCAAAATTATACTTTTAACGATGCTACGATTATAGCAATGATGCCAAAGTATTACAACTATTTAAAATTCCTAAGAAAACAGGTATTTCTCCATTGGGCAGGGATTTCGGATAAGGATGTTTTGTAGGATGTGCTTCATCCCTGAGTATTATTTTTTCTTTACAAGTTAGTACATTTTTATTTAAATCCCCACTACACTAGTTTGGCCAGGAGGGATTAGACCTCCCTGCATGGTCACTGACAGGTGGTTATCTCATCAAATCAGCTCTCAATTAACATAAGAAAAAGGGGATCATGGGGGACCAATGGTCACCGATTAGGCATTGTTTGCTATATAGAGGGCGCAAGCAGCTATACGTAGTGCAGTGGGGCTTTAACTGACTGTGTTAATCACAATCTAGTAATCTAAACCATTTCAAGGAAATCTGAAGCATGGAAATAGCGTGTGAACACGCCCCACAACGCACTTGTTGAAATGAACTTCAAGATCGGAGCAGTCCCCACGGCGGAACTCGCAGCTGATGTCCCGAGACCCCTGTATGGTGTTGCTGTAGATGTACGTCATCCCGCTCGAGAAGGCGATGAAGACGCCGATGAGGATGACGAAGAAGTGGGAGGTGTTGACGATCATGTCCCCTAGCGAGATCTGGAAGGCGCCCACCAGGTCGTTGGCCGTCAGGTACGGCATGAGACGCAGGAAGGCGAGGACGCTGACGAGGGCCAGGATGGGCTTAGAGAGTACAGTGACCTCGTTTTGTTCTCGCTCCACGAATGGTTTCATCGGTTCCATGGTGTTGGAATGAACTGCTTGGAACTGTCGAGAGGAGGAGGATGGGAAGAAGGATAACGATAACAATAATAGTAATAATAGTAATGTTTATGAGGAGACGAAGAAGAAGAAGTAGAAGGAGATGGAAAGAGGAAGGAGATGGAAAGAGGAAGGAGATGGGAAGAGGAAGGAGGGAGTGACAGGAAGAAGAGGAGAGGAAGAAGAAAGGAAGATAAGAAGATGTGAAGTTGAAGAAAAAGGAAAGAGAAGGCAAAGAAGAAAAAATGAAAACGACGGAGAAGACGAGGAAGAAAGAAGAAGAAGATTAAAGAAGGAGGAGGATAATTAGTAGCAGAAGAAGAACAACAACAAAAATAACAAGAACAAGAACAAGAAGTATAAGAAGGGGGAGAAGAACCCGATGAAAAGTTAATTTATTAAAAAAAAACTCAAATTACGTCCATTATACAATCTCCCGGTGAACAATATAATGTCAGATAATGGAAAGATATTTATTCCTTGTTCCCCAGCTATATTTTTATTTTTTTTAAATTTTAAATCAATGCTTAAGGGGAATTAACCTCTTTACTATGAGGCATATCATGACATAGAGAGTAAAGAAACGTTTCATTTAATATTGTGATATAAAAAGCATTGCTGTAGGCCAAGTAATATCGTCTTGTGAGTACAATAAAAAGACCATGTTTCGCCATATTTACGACGTCGTCTGCTCCTAAAGGAAGCTGTCATTTTGTCGAAATTTGGTTGTGACGTATCTTTGTAGTAATTATAGTACAAATTGTTCATTTGAAAAATCACGTTTCATTTGTATTTGATTTGTATAATATATAATACAAACATTTATACAATCTATTCCTTGTTCCCCAGCTGTATTTCAAAGTAATGTCTTTTTTTTACCGCATTAATCTTTAATTGTACAAACTATTTATTTAGGCATTCATGTATAATTTATATTTTTGTATGAATAATATATAATATAAATAGCATTGGCAAACCCACCCCCTCCTAAAAAGTCCAAAGCACACATACACAACAATACCCCATACACCTCCTTTTTTTCTTGGTGACGTGTGGTTGGTGTTGTTGTTTTTTCTTTCTTGTTGTTGTTCTTCTTCTTCTCATTATTATTAATATTTTTGTATTATTAACTTTATTTATATTGTTGTTTTTATTATTATTTTATTATCATAAACCTTATTATATTGTTATTTTTATTATTATTATTTCTTTCTAATTAATCGATTAGCTTATCAATTACTCGTATCATTAATGGTTTGATTTCTGAAAATATACCTCATAAATTTGAAGAGCTTCAAGGAGACACTGGAAAATGAGGAGAGATGCGATAAGAAGATCCCGGTAGTGCGAAAAGTTGGAGAAGAACTTTAGTCTATCAACAACGAGATACGTCAGTGTTTTATAACCTATTCCTGAATTAAAAAAACAATAAGTAAATGACAATGATAAATTGTGGGAAAGTTTGAGAAAACGGAGTCTGAAGTTTTTTTGTAGATCTATGAATCTCATTAAATCAAATGCAATTAATAATGACAGTGAATTTTATATACTGCTTAATAGAAACGTTGCTATTAAAGGCAAAGTATTCTACTGACATCACTTCAGATTTACGTATACTGCCATCTGCTGCTCACAATGTCCCGATGTGCCGACATCTATATCCCACAATGCATCACCAATAAGCCAGATCTTAGTTGTAGTCTGATTCTGAGCAGATAAAGGTCATTACAGACCAAATCGTGAAATACACGGAGACAAAATACTGGATACGTGCTAATGAAAGTTATGTTATCATTATTCATTTATGCACGATCAGTGCACTCCGTGATACACAGATGGAAGTATTCTTTGAAAAGGGGGAAACAAAGACTATTTATGTAGCACCTTCATCGCTGTAGGAGGGGTTATTTCAAAATGTTCAAAGTGGGACCTCTTCATGTTTTGAAGATCTGTGGATATTCGGGGTCATTTGGCACATAATTATGCTAAGCGTGAACTGGTCTATTGCATGAGGTGCACGTGATGATCCATGGGTCCATGCACTTAATTCGCTCCATGTATGCCTTCACCGAAAGATGGCGCAATTGAAAATATATTACAGCAGTGGTGCTGAGGTCGTTAGAATTCACTGGCTTTGAAGCGTTTACTTCCATTTCCTAGACATTAGCCGAGCTACCCTTATACTTACCGATAGCAAACGCAAGAAGTATACAGATTTCAAATATTTTAACTTCCATGCTTTCATGGACAAAGACACCTTTAGCTGTGATGATGGACAGAAGGACAATGTCTGACCCGAGGTGCATCATAAACTTTACATACCTGAAATATGGAATGAAGAAGAAGAGGAAGAAGAGGAAGAGGAAGAAGAAGAAGGGGAGGAGGAGGAGGAGGAAGTAGAAGAAGAAGAAGAAGAAGAGGAGGAGGAGGAGGAGGAAGGAGAAGAAGAAGAAGAAGAAGAGGAAGAAGAGGAGGAAGAGGAGGAGGAGGAGGAGAAGAAGAAGAAGAAGAAGAAGAAGAAGAGGAAGAAGAAGAAGAAGAAGACGAAGAGGAGGAAGAGAAAGAGTAGGTTATGGAGGTGACGGAGGAGGATAAGGACGACGAGGAGGAGAGGAGGATGAGCAAGGAAAAAAGAAGAAGAAGAAGAAGAAAAGGAGGAGGAGAAAAAGGAAGAAAAGGAGGAGGAGAAAAAGGAGGAGGAGAAAAAGGAAAAAGGAGGAGGAGAACAAGGAAGAAGGAGGAGAAAACGAAAAATCATTTTAATGGAGCGAAGCCATTTACTGACCAATATTTCTAAACCGATCAAATTGAACCCTCCTGTCATAGGTTTGCCATACAGTAGGTCTATGGTCATTTAAATGTCCATTTCCATTTCTCGGACAGATAGAACATCAATTATATTAGTATTAATTATTAATATATATTACGCTATATTACAATGTGTAGTGTTATTTATATACCCCTGTATTATACTGCTATAATTTAATTATTGTAATCATCAGTGATCTTGGTATATTTTTTCAATTTCATTTTAAAATCATTTGATTGACGACGGAGAGTACCGGAGCAAAGCAAATTAAAAACTTTAAAAAAGATATGAAAAACGTAATTTAAAAAATACATAACGGAGGTTATACATCGATATACAGGAAAGAAGTTGGAAAAGGGAATTCACCAAAAGTGTTCGTGAGGAGGGGGGAGGTGTGACTCTTGTCCAAACTTACGGTGTTCGTATAAAGTTTCGCAGGCTGCCCCTTACGCCCATCTTGTACGCTATGCTCAGCAGGGGATGAGATAATATCACTCCGAGAAGCAGCAGAAGTTGCATGAACGCTGACCAGTCACCTACGCCGACCAACTGGCGACGGAATTGAGTCGAGGCCGCCTGCTGGCAGTTGGGCTCTGCCACGAACTGATTGGCGGGGTAAAAGTGTAAGAGTTCAGGAGTTAGTTATTTTTCAATTTAATTTCGAAATGAGTTATTTTAAATTCAGAACTAAAGTCAAAGAGGGATTGATTGATATAAAAAGGGAATTTGGAAAAGTAAGAGTACATAATTATTTGGAATTTAGAGAGAAAGAAAGAGAGAGAGAGAGAAAGGGAGAGAGGGAGAAAGAGAGAGAGAGAGAGAGAGGGGGGAGGGAGGGAGAGTGAGAGAGAGAGAGAGAGAGGGGGTCATGTGCATAATGCATTCAACTTACTCTTTTCTGTTTGTATTTGATTGCACGAGAAATCTTTGGCAGGACGGTAGCGCCGGAATTTTTCTTGGTCGTTTTCTTTGGCGCCCTCTCCGAGTATTTCAGTACAGTCAGGATCTAGAAAGCGAATGAATCATGATTGTATAAAAGTATGTATACAGTGTGTAAAAAAAAAACGAATTTCACGGCATAATCTTTTATACCATAATGAATAATTCCTTCATGAGATGTAAATGTATGAAAAGATGTGTTTCTCTTCTTTCATCTGATGCACACATTTTTATTCATAATCCACGCATAATTTCATCAAAGTAATGGAAAGTATCTTTGAGTGAGTTTTGAGCGTTGTAAAAGTAAGTACTTCAAAACAAAACGAAAACCCGGAAAATGTGTTACATTCTCTTATTTAAAACACCTCAAGTGTAAACAAAAAAAATGAAAGATGTATGACAGGGAACAAGTAAAATGAAAACATGCTTGATTTATTTTACACATACTTATTGAACACACACACTCCAAAATTATATTGACAACTTGATATGGTGAACAAAAAGGGGCAGAAAGGTCAGTCTAAATCGGTCGGATCCTCGTGACAAAAAGTGGAGGTATTGAAGCTGTTTAAAAAAAAATACTTTTAGACTATTTAACTATCAGTCATACAAATGTTCATGATCGCTTGCGTAATAGATATGGTGTATCAGGTACTGCCTTGAATTGGTTTAAAACGTATTTTATGAATCGTTCTTAATCTATTGTGATTAATGACTCTTTATCCAAACCTAATGCCCCACTCGAAGGTGTTACTCAGGGATCCGTCATCGGCCCTTTATTATTTACTTTGTACACTGCACCACTTGAAGATATTATTGAAGCGCATGGTTTATGCTCAATGATATATGCAGGTGACACCCAGATTTATGTTGTTTTGAAACATGGTTCCGATCATTCTGTCATTACCAAACCTGACAGATATATTAATGATATCAAAGCTTGGTCCACTGCTTATGACTTGAAACTAAATGAGGATAAAACTGAGGTTATTCATGTAACATCTCAATACAGAAACTCCTCCCATTTACCATCTGTCGAAATTGCTCATGTTCAAATACATCCTGTCAAAATTGCATGTAAACCTCGGTGTCATCTTTGAAAATGATCTTAGGATGGATGATTATATAAACAAAAACATTTGTCGCCCACACTTATATGCCCTGTACAACAAAGGTCGTATTAGAAAATGTTCTTAATCAAAAATCTACTGAAAAAACGTTTATACACGCGTTAATTTCATGCCGTCTTGATCAATGCAATAACGGCCTCCTTTATGGCCTTCCGGACTCACACATTGAAAATCTCCAGAGAATCAAAAACTCTGCTGCAAGGCTTGTAACACACACAAGTTCTTCACCCCAATAGTTCGCAAATAACATTGGTTGCCGGTGATGCACCGTATTATGTACAGACTCATGGATTTAACTTATAAATGTATTCATGAATTGGCACCAATTTATCTGCAAGAATTAATTCAGGACTACAATCCCTCACGCGATCCGAGGTCATCTTCACAATTAAACCTCGTGTCTCCTTCGGTGTCAACTCTTTCTTATGGTCATCGCTCTTTTTGCAAAGCTTCTGCTGATCTTTCGAACAAACTTCCGTTACATGTCAAAAACTCTCAGACTGTCAACCAATTATTACAAATTGCTTTTTATGATTAATTTACTTTGTTCACATTGATGAATATTCAATATGTATCGTAATATGAAGGTTTCTTTGTAAAAAAAATTAAATATATATATAATTGTTTGTCATTGTATTTTGCTTGTTACAACGCTTAAAGACTTCGGTGGAAAGTGCTTTATAAGCACCGTTTTATTATTATAATTATCATGGAGCGAAACTGAATATGACGGTCGAGGTCGACTTCCCCTTTATATACATAATAAGTAAAGGTTTGAAACCTCATTTGTGTTCCTGGCTTCTGATATCAGATCAGCTGCGAGTTGTTCCATTTTCTTCGCCATTTCTTGAAATACCAGTTTGTGTTCCACCTGGTGAGAACACAGAATGAATAGAAGAGGGCAATATATAAAGTTAATCAATCCACTCACTTAGTATGTAGTTTACAATCTCTTTCTCTAAAAGTAACACTTCCGCTTTTATCATTGTTTCTCTCTCTCTCAGTTCAGTTCAATTCAGTTCAGTTTATTTTATTTTTGCACGGCACCAACTTCAGCCAAAGGCTGTTCTTCTGTAGGTCCGTGCGAAATACAAAAAAAATTACATGTACAATAAGATAACACATATCATAACATACAAATATGTTTAAAAAAAACAAGAACACAGGTATACAAAGAAAAATGAAAATGTACAAACCAAGATACTACTACCCCCCCCCCCCCCCTTCTCTCATTTCTATCTCGTCTTTAAATTCCCTCTCTCTCTCTCTCTCTCTCCCACTCTCTCTATTTCTCTCCTTCATATTATGTATGACTATGAGTTATGTTCAAATTTGTAAGACATATTGTCTTTTGTCATTTCCCTTTGTAAACTCCCATGTAATTCAGCCCCAGGGCTGGCACGTGGGATTCTTTTAAAAAATACAAAATTACCAAATCCCCTCCAACATACAAAGAGCTTGACGGAAGTGGGTCGTCAGTTTCCAATATACAGAAAACCATGATTCGCTAACACCAGACTTAGTGGAAATACTATTAAAGCGTGTACAAGTCTGCACACATTAATTTATGTTCCACATGCTTTGCCCCAGTATGACAACATATTATAAAGAACTTCATTCTCAAAGGGGCTAAATCCACTTTAGACCGAAGCTTATTTGGTTTGTAGATGAATTTTTTGTAATGCATCAGACGCATGAGAATCAAATATTGCATTTAAAACATATTTTTCAAAAGTTATACCATCTCAATTTACAAATTGTCGTTTCATTCCTTAACAAAGCTAAATTTCTTGTGGCAAATACGAATTTGTTAATTTGAGCCACTTTTTCTGAAGCTAAGTTTCACTATTTTTGTCGTTTATGCTGCGATTCTCAGTCAAGACGATCAGTGCAAAATTTGAATGAATTTAACATTAAATTACTTTAATGAATACTTTTGGATTAGCTCACTTTGGAATGAAATATCTGAAAGAATTGCTTCTACGGGAATTTTTTTCGAGTTTTTTTCAAATATTGTTTTCAATAACCTATAAACATTGGCAAAAGATAAAAATATGCTCTTGGAAGCACTATTAATGTGTTTTGCATTGAATTTCATTCGTTAAAGTGGTTTGAACGTGCACAAAGAGAAGGTCGACAGCAGAATCATTCCAAAAAGGGCTAAACCCCCCGAAATTATAAAACAGATTATGAAAAATATAATTCATTGCTCGATTTGTTTAAAGATGATGTAAATTATGTCACGCAATATTTGTACCATATATACACAAAGAAGTGAAAATGTACACGAAAAACTGGTAAAATAAAACCACTTGATTAATACACAAAACGCTGTCATGGATGTGCCCCTTTTGGAATGAAACTATTCATATTGGCCCCTTTAAAGATAAAGACCAGTTGTAAGGTCATGCGATTGCATTGTGAAAGAAACGTTGTGGAATCGATCAGAAAAGGTTGATCATCTAGCGTATAAGTATTGGTGTGTACTGCAAGGTTCTGGAATCGCCAAAATGATAAGAAATTTGGCCCAGTCTTGATAAAGTTACAAGCACTGTACACAGAAAGAATGTATATGGGACTACCCCCATACGTGCGCGACACTAGCGTTATATCTATCAGGTCCAAAATTCCAAATAGATATAATAATTTACCAAATATATGAATTAGTAGGCGGTTTCTCGGCAAAATAATGCATGATCACGTATTAGTCAAAACATATTCTTTCACATGATTGGTAATAAGAGCTTCCACTTCATTTTTTGAGAGAGGAACGTTTCTATACTGGTCTTTACCTTTAAACACGTTCTGAAATTCAAGTCTTAGAGTTGATATCTCTCTTTTTTTTAAATATGTTATCATTCTTGGCGCTGGTACTATGACAAAGCTTGTTTTGTATCCCTTTACAATGACGTCACATTCGTAATGGTTATTTAAACCTGGAATGTGCAGGTCATCTGAATATGGGGCAAAGTCAAAGTTGAAGGGGAAAAGGCAATGTTATTGTCACTAGTGAATTCTTCATTTGTTTGCAGGTTGGATTGTGTTTTGAAGGAATAACAATGAATTTTTGCAACGTTTCACGTTTGGCTTAGCCCATTATTCAGATGTACTGCACTGTCCATGATTACATAGTCATGCACAGTGGGGCATTAATGAACAGGGGAATCAACAGGCTTTTCAATTGAGAAAGCCTTGTTATGGATGAACTTTCGTGAAGTTTGACCTTCGACGGAATATCTTATTTTGTTAGTTATTACAAAGAGATCTCTTTGGTCGTAGTATCTCTTTGATTATTAGGGACTTTTAGATTTACACGACGGAGAACGTGGACTGCCCTTTTAAGGCAATGTGACGTCACTGCCAGTGCCATAAAAGGACGTCACATTGCCTTAAAAGGGCAGTCCACCGACGTTCTCCGTTGTGCAAATCTAAAAGTCCCTATTACAAAACATTTCGAACTCGGAGAAGAATGTATAGTAACACATACATCCATGCACGCACGCGCACACACGCACACACGCACACAGACTCAACACGCACATACGCACACTTACCTCGGCATAGCTTATTTTGTTGAGTGTCTTTGTCAGCTGGAAAGCCTTGTCGATGGGGTCGTTATAGACTTGAGTCACGTAAGCAGGGGTAGCTATGGCGCTGTACTGTTCCACGAGACCGACCGATTGGAGGAGGCCGTCGACCGTGGTCGCCCCACCCGAGCCAGAGGCGTACTTTGTCTCTGGGATACGAGCACCGGCATCGAGGAGTCTCTGTATAGTGGTATAAAATGAGCAGATGCAAAGTTACATGAGGCGATGGACTTTTCTTCTTTGCAATGACGACCTTCGTCATTGCCTTGTTTTCGTTCACATTCTGCCCCATTAATATACTTATCCTCCTTATCGTCCAAAAATCCCATTCGTTTTGCACGTAGTACTTGTCCTTCCTGGTTAGGTACTTTCCTCAAGTCCTTTTCCTTTCAAATTTCGTAGGCATCATCTCTAGCATCTCATCAAGGTCACCTACTTTTTCGATTTTCGAAATCACTCATGCATGACCGTCCAGGCGCCATTTTGTCCGTTTCTGGTCCATTTTAAGGCCTTTCTTTCTTCCTTCCTATCTCCACTATCCTAGATCCTACACATTTGTAACAAATTCCTCTAGATAGTCTGAGAGATGTTCTTTCATCTGCGACGTATAACCTGCTCTTCAAAATGCCATCTTCATACTCAAAATTCAAATCTGAAACCGTCTCCGTCAACAATCTCTCAAATTCTTGAAAAATTGACCCCTAAATAATCTAAAACTGCCATAACTTTCTCATATAAATTCCGTTTTGTATTTAAATCTCACAGTATCTTAATCTCATAAATGCACATAGCCCTGCCAAATTTCACGCTCCAATGGCTTTGCAAAACATAAATAGCGCCCTCTAAAGTTCTGGGAATTGGCTTTCTTTCTGTGGCCGTATCTCCATTATGGCTTGGCAGAACCGTACCCTTTTTTGGATTTAGATACTTGAACATATGCCCTTTCCAGCCATATACAAAATTATATTCCCTAACACTGACCGACTTTGCGAAAAATGCCCTCCAAATATGCAGTTTTCAAGAAAATTGAGAAATAACTTCAACTTGCTCTAAACTGACGATCCTTATACGTACGTCAATGAAACTTGGCAGACACATGTATCCATATATGTGACAACTGTCTGCCAAGTTTGGTAAAATTCGAATATGTCAGCGCAAAGTTATCGCCAAAAATGATGAATTGACTATGCATTACGTAATAGCGCGTTTAATGCGTGCAATACATTGCGCGCAGATAACAATGGTGTCAAACTGACCGCAATGAAGTGCCCTTTCGAATGATACCAAGTATAGTATATGTTCACACAGAAAATTGTGAGTAAATCGCATTTGAACAAAGGTCACTACACGAATTCCGCCGAGTTTCCGCCCGAATCTAACACGTATCGGCTATGACGTAATTTTTCAGACTACTTTTCGCCCCTTAAACGTCCTTTTTTTTCCTTGAAAATTTGCAGTGACATGCCGAGTTCCAATACGCAGGGCACCTCGTGGCCGGATTTTTAAAATTGGTCAAGGGGGCCATTTAAGACGCCATTTTGTCCTATAAATCTATTTTACATCACGTGTTTCAATAGGATTATCATAGAAAAAAAGAGAGTGGTTTACAATAACAACCATGAAATTCTCTTTCTAATGATACGAAATACGGCCCATAAAGAGACGTAAAGAGAGAGAGAAAAAACAATTTAACTCCGGTCATAATACAGATCCTGTACGTTTTCCGCCCATTCATTACACGCATTGTCTATGGGGCATATCGGGTTCACGCTTTTGGCCCCCAGAACGATGTTTATTGCAATGACGAACATGCACTAAATCCCCTTGGTTTTTGCACGCAGTGCTTGCGAGCCCTTTCTAGGTTCTTTCCCCTATCCCAATTTCTTTCAAACTTCGTAGGCATAGTACCATCCCATCAAGGTCACTGTTGAGGCCTTTCTTTCGCCCACCTATCTCCAATATCACAGAAGCTACAGACTTCGTGCAAATTGCTCTGGATAGTCCGAGAGAAGCTCTTTCGTTTGACACGTAGAAACATGGCGTCATTGCACGCACATCGTTGTGACACGATTGCATTTGTAGTCTTCTTCTTTTTCTTCTTCTTCTTTTTGTTTTTGTTTTTCTTCTTCTTCTTCTTCTTCTTCTTCTTCGTTTTCATTTTCATTTTCGTCTTCGTCTTCGTCTTCGTCTTCATCTTCATCTACATCTTCTTCTTCTACTCCTTCTTCTTTTCCTTGTCATTGTTTTCATATGTATATAGCCTGCGCCTAAGAAACAGAGAGAGGTGCGGGGCACATAGATACGCAACATGCAGACTTCACTTTTCCGCCTGGGTTGGATTCGAACCCACAGGCCCGAATTCACAAAGGAGGTTTGTCGACAAACCGAGGTTTATGTACGTCATATGACGCGTTTTGACGCGTTTTTTTACAAACCTGGTCTGTAAAAAAACAAAAGGAGGTTTGTCGAAACAAAAGGAGGTTTGTCGACAAACCTCCTTTGTGAATTCGGGCCACCATCTTTGGTTCGACAGCCACACGCTTTACCGACTGCATGAGCAAACTCTCCTCCTTAAAGGTTATATAACGAGTGGGGGAGAAATTGTGAAAAAGACAGTAAGAGTCTATCAACAGCAAGCACGACAAGAGTGTATCAATCGGGTATGGAAAAGTGAAAGAGAATTATGTATATACAACAAATAATTGGGTAACCCTCCATCACAGTAATATACAAGTAATATACTTATGTAAGAGAGAGAGAGGGTGAGTGAGATGGGCCCCTAAAACATGCCATTTTAAAACTTACATGGATTATCATTAATTCCAAAAGGATATTTATAATAGTCATACCGACGTTACACAAGTTAGGAAGTAGGACACGATTATTAAAAATTTAAAATGTATTATACATTTGCAATATTACAGTAATATTTCTCTGAGTTCGTTTTGCAGTGAGAAGCCATTTTAAAACTTACATGAATTATCATTAATTCCAAAAGGATATTTATAATAGTCATACCGACGTTACACAAGTTAGGAAGTAGGACGATAATTACAAATTTAAAATGTATTTCACATTTGCAATATTGCAGTAATATTTCTCTGCGTTCGTTTTGCAGCGAGAAGCCATTTCGCATACACCTCATTAATAAATGCATTCATTTCATTTGCTGAGAGGCGTAGTAGTGTTTGCGTTTGTAGTTGCTTGGTCGGTCAAGCATTTCCTTTGAAAAAACAGTCCCTGTTTTACACGAGAACTGGATAGGGCCTTTGTGTTCTATGCGCCCCTGACGTTGAATGATCGACCGGAAGATAATTACAACCGCATTTGCTTTATTAAAAAAAGAGTAACATGCATCCATGGGCCAATCTACATGTTCCGTCGTTAAAGGAAAATGAAACCCAACAAAAATTAGCCGAAAGCCTTTTGTAATAAATATAATTAGGATGGAAGTATGAATGAACATTTCCTTTAGGGAAATCAAAATTTCTGATTTTTAATTTAGTTCAGAGCAAATGGGAGGGGACCATGCTAGATAGGTTATCCAGTTGCCAAATTGTGCTTGATTGATCACAAATTTAAAAAAAATATCTTAATTTCCCTGTTTTTTTACCGAATTTTCCCTCAAACTTTAACTAACTCTTTTTTAAATATATTAAAACTACATTTTTTTTCAGGGTGGACTTCGCCTTAAATGGAAAGAGCTCTCAAGTCGTCTGCTTGCTGACTTAGAATTGCCATTCACCGTCAGCTCCATTCGCCGCCCCTCCCAAATTAAGAAACGCCCACACCTCCCTCCCTCCCTCACATATCCAAAAGAATAACGCTCTATTCTATCTTTTAAAACTCACTTATTCATATCCCTCCACGCACTTAACATCTCATATCCTTGCTTTTCAATTTGCAGTAACTATGTTCAATATCAGTATTCTATATTATCTACTGTGTAATATTCCATGTATGGCACTGTTGTCCATTATCGCGATGGTTATAACCACTGTCTTTAAAATCTGGTTTTACAAAGGAAGTTAGTATGAGTGTTCCTTTGGTTAAACCTGATTTCAGAGTCACGGTCGAGTTTAACTTAATTAGTAGAACACTGATCTCGATGCCTGATTCAGGATAAAAACTAATCGAGATTACAATTACACCGTATGGACACGGTTTTGGTCAGGTGACTCACCTTCACGATGGCGTAGTTGTTCTTTTGGGCTGCTCTCATGATAGGGGTGAGGAGAGGGTGGAAGTCACTCCCCTCGCAGCGGCAGTTGATGATGCGATCCCGCTCGTCTTCTGGCTGTCATGACAACAGAGGATGCGAGTAAGTTCATTAGACGAAATATGCTTAGACTATGGCATAGAAGTCGGAAACACTTTCATTTATCATACATTGTAAACAGTAAAACAATAATATATTTGAAGACCAAAAAAATGGTTTCATATACAAAATCCTACCAGGGCCTAGAGGAGGGGTAAGGGGAGGTATAAGGGGACGGGGCGCTACTCGTTAGTGTGATTAACATGGGAAACGTGATATATCACAAATAAACAATGGTGAAACAAGTAAATACTGAATGCATTATATTTATAAAGACGAAAAAAGATGAGGGACAGATAGATAGAGAGGGGATTGGAAGGAGGTAGAGAGAGGGGGCGAGAGAAAAATTAAAATTAAAAAAAATAAAAATAAAACTGAAACTAAAACTAAACTGAAACTGAGATAGAGAGCAAAGACAGACATAGAAAGTAAAAGAGAAAGACAGGTGAAGATAGAGAACGAGAGGATAGCGAGAAAGAGAGGATAAAGAGGAAAGAGAGGGGAGGGGAGAGAATGGTGGGGCAGAAAACAAACCTTTTGCTCGGCATATTCGAGAAGGCACTTGACGGCATGTTCGAACTCGGTCTCGGCTGCCCTTAAGAGCGCGTCACCAACGAGTACGTCGAGAAGAAGAAGTTCCGTGATGATAACTGCCATGGATTAATAACAAAACCAACAATATATGTACCATAATACCCGAAGCAGTAGCAACAACAGCAACATAAATAAATAACAATACTATCAACGATGATAACAATAATTATAAAAAATTATCACACGGTAAATAATAATAATAATAATCATACGAATAATAATAATCATACGAATAACAATAATAACGATTATAATACTAATTATTATAATGATGACATCGATGATAATGGTAATGACAATGACAAAGACGACAGTGATGATAATACGGAAAAAAACACAAGTGTTAGTTTCTTCTTCTAGTTAGTTTGGAGTTTTGTTGTTATTGAAATTAATTTAAACTATCTCTGACTAAAGAACATCACCTCATGCAGATGGAAAGGACTGCTAGCATATTTCTATTATTCTTTATAACATACAACGATATTTTATGCATTCATGCCTTTAGAGTAGATTATTGTGACCCACTTGTGTGCAGTTCACTTAAGAATATGTGCTTTAATATCAATATCAGATACCTGTAATAGAGATACAAAGGTATGATTGGTCCACAAGTGATATCGATTGCGAATATCGTAATTAGCATATTTCACTCACGGTCAGTTACCGGTCAAATTTGCATATTTTCGCGTCATACAGTATTCAAGACCCCGTACCTTGTTTGCATGGTCTGAGGAACGCGTTTTTAAAGGTGAAAGCTGGATGGCTCAAGATCATAAGATCAAGACGTGATATCGCAATCACCATTAATTCATACGAAGTGTCATCAAGGCTTTCTATTATATAGATATATTGACTGGCAGGGTGTGTATAACTTTTTTGGACAGCAGGGAGTAATATTGTGTCTCATGATCATATTTTTCTCCCAGCGCTTGGGAATATATAACTTCCTTCGACGGTCCGAAATGTTTTAGATAGGGGCCTACCTCTCTTTAGAATTCTAGCCATCTGATTGGTCGAAATTAGAGTCTTGATTTTAGTCATACCCGCCTATCAGTCAATAGTTGTATTTGAGATGCCCGTTACCCCGGGTAACGGGCCGAATAAATACATTTTGCTGAGATCCCCGTTGGTTTACGTGTAAAAAGTTTCTTTGTGCGAGGACATCCACCCTCGGATAACCACCCCCAGTCAACTACCCCCTAGGACAACTACCCCTAGGACAATTACTCCCTAGTACAACTACCACCCGGACAAGTACCCCATAGTTAACTACCGCTAGGACAAGAAGCCCTAGTACAACTACCACGCGGACAAGTACCCCCCCCCCCCAAGACAACTACCCCCTACGACAAATATCCTCTAGGACAACTAACCCCGGACAACTATCCTAGGGGGTAGTTGTCTGGGGGTAGTTGTCCGGGAGTAGTTGTCCGGGGGTAGTTGTCCTAGGGGAGTTGTCTGGGAGGTTGTCTGGGGAGTAGTTGTCCTAGGGGTAGTTTTCTGGGGTAGTTGTCCGGGGGGGGGTAGTTGTCCCGGGAGTACTCGTCCTAGAGGGTGGTTGTCCTAGGGGGTAGTTGTCTTAGGGTAAAGTTGTCCTATGGGCTAGTTAACTGGGGTGGTTATCCCGGGGTGGATGTCCAGGGGGTATGTGTCCAGATACGGATCGAAAAATTAAGGCAACTTTCCAGCGAAGATTTACGGACTGTGTCTCAGATTCTCTGTGACGTTTTAACACGTCTTTACTCAAGAAAAGGATAACGTAAGAATTCTTTGTAGATTTGTTTGTGACTTCGGTATATAAAAGATATATCGACTGCTTTAAATATTCGAAGCATAGCTATTTCTATACCGCCCGGTGCGCCTCGGGTCATTTCGGGATGTAACACCCCCTCGCGCATATAGAAACAGCGATGCCTGTCATAGCAGTTAATATCTGTACAATATTAAAGGTAATACAAAGTTTTGGTATGGGGTCATGAATTTGGTTCAAATGAATATATTGGAAGCATATGCGATCCTACAATATTCATTGATCTTTGTCGCGGTTGAAATCGGGTCTAAAGTTATGAAATTGTAAATACTCAACCGATTAGCTATTCCCGTTTGGAAATTAAATATCACAACTACATATTCTGAAATTTTCATTGTCGCAGCTACCATTGTACGGCCGTAGGCGGTATTTGAAATTTATCATAATTTTATGATTTTCTAGTGCTTATAATACATCCACAAGGGGCATCCAAATATATTAAAATTGTAAAGAATCACTATCCATCCAATTATCAACATTTCCCAAAACTTTGTATTACCTTTAACCAAATCTTGAGAGAAATAAATATACGTGTATGCACAGTATACACGAATGTATGTGTTTATATCTTCTTTTCAAAATGTTGTTTTGTATATCATTTTACAGTAATTCTTTATATCACCCAGGCAGCCAACTATGAAATGGAAAAATAACCAACGCTACTGTTTACTCAATGCCCGTGGTACATTAGCAGCTAGATTTGAAGCCCTACTGTCCTACTTGTAGCTACTTGCTCCCTCTATATAGAAAACTTCCCCAATCGGTGCCTGTTGGTCCCCCATGATCCTCTTTTTCTTATGTTAGTTGAGAGCTGAGTTAATGAGATAGCCACCTGTCAGTGACCTCGCTGTGTGGTCTAATCCCTTCTGGCCCAGTAGTATTGACGGTCTTTAAGGGACTTTATTAGCTTTGCCAGGGTTTTTTGGGGGATGGGGTGCATAGTAAAAGTTGCCCCTGAAAGAGACTGCTCACCAAATGCCTTGATTTTCTACTTGTGCTGACAAATTGAGTGGACAAACACCAATGCCTCATGTGTGCAGTGGCGGATCCAGGGGGGGGGCCCGGGGGGCCCGGGCCCCCCCCCTTGAGAAAAAAATCATGTAAAATCACGTGATTTTTACCTTTTTTGGGGGTTGGGCCCCCCCCCCTGGCGCTCAAGGGGGGGGTGCAAATCGAAAATTTTTCGAGGACCAAAAAAAAAAAAAAAAATGTGTTCACTACCCCCCCCCCCCCCCCCCCCCCCCCCACTGAGCGACTTTTCGGCCGGCGCGATTTTCAAATTTTCGGGAGCAAAAAAAAATGAAGAAAGTTGGGCCCCCTCCCCTAAGAAATCCTGGATCCGCGCCTGCATGTGTGCCTCTAATATGATTGACGTTTTGTCCCACATGCCCATTCATGCGCGCAGTGCATGTCCTTGTCATCATGATCAAGTCCATTACTTATCAATATGACGATTCCTAAACCTCTGAGTGTGCACAAATTCGTGTGTCCTACACGAATAACCTTTGCGAATCGCTTTCAGTTTATATCACAATGCAATTGCAGAGAAAGAGAACGCTCCAAAGTTCAGTTATACACAGTTGATTAGATGCAGTAGCCCGGTTTACTAACACATTCACATTGTATGCATATTTTTCCCTAAAAAAAGGTTGTTTTGACAAATAATCTATGCAGACTGGATTTCAAGAATCGTAGTTCATTCATTAAAAACAGGTCACTAGGTCCCCAGGAATGAAACATCCATACATTTGAGTATACCGGTCTTTTATGCAGTATGGCCTTTTGAAGATGTACATGTATAATGAATGACGAGCAAGGTTTCATTTGTACCTTCAAGATTGGGGCTTTGAATAAATTGAGCAGGCACAATAGCCCTTAAATCCGAAAGGAGGGGGGAGCCCTTAACAAAGGGACGCCTTAGTAGTATAGGGACACCTTAGCACTAGCACTCGAATTGATTCCCTAAATAAACCCATTGGTTACTGATTCATAACGTGTCCCATAGATATAATGCAGGAACCACCAGCTTTCAGGAGGCAAAGGGTTACCATCTCCGAGATAAAGGGTTCTTGTCATGGAATAACTGTATAAAGAAAAGGGGGTGATGACCCACAAGGGTTGATTTCTGTAGTACATGGGCATGATAAAGCAGGGCTCCCACTTAGCCGAGTTGTATTAGCGAGTTATGGCGAGTTGTGGTGATTTGCCTAAAAGAGGCACTCGCAATAACTCGCGAATAATTCGGTATGGCTTAGCGTAACTATTTACAACATTCCACGACTCTCCTCGAAGTCGCGAGCAGTTCCAAAATTTGGAACATGTTAAAAAAAATTCCCCGATTCGTCGCAATTCGAGGTGAACTCGCCTACACTCGTAATATACACGCATTACTTTTAATAAGCTCGCGCTGCACTCTTCATAAGGTGGAGGAGTTGCTACGAGTATATTACAAGTGTTAAGCAAGTTCACCTCGAGCTACAACGAATCAGCGAAAATTTTGAACATGTTCAAAATTGTCACTGATTCGTTGTTGCTCGAGGTGAATTCGTTGTTACTCGAGGTGAACTTGCTTACACTCGTAATATACTCGCATTACTCGTAACAAGCTCGCGCTGCACATTTCATAAGGCTGCTAGTTGCTACGAGTTATGAAGAGTGCAGCGCGAGCTTGTTACGAGTAATACGAGAATATTACGAGTGTAGGCGAGTTCACCTCGAATTACAACGAATATGGGGACATTTTTTAACATGTTCCAAATTTTGGAACTGCTCGCGACTTCGAGGAGAGTCTTGAAATGTTGTAAAGAGTAAAGCAGGTCTCCCACTTAGCCGAGTTGGAGCCTCGAGTTGTGGCGAGCTGGCGCGATCTTATGGCACGCAGTTTTATCATTAAAACATATTCTTGATATCAAGAATTCAATCTGATATCACGTCGAAATCGAATTCTTGATATCAAGAATTACCATTGCTTTACAACGTAAAACTATTTCTTGATATCAAGAATTGATTTCTTGATATCAATTAATAATAAAACGGCTTGCCATAAGATCTCGCCAGCTCGCCACAACTCGAGGTTTCATCTCGGCTAAGTGGGAGCCCTGCTTACGCTAAGCCATACCGAATTGTTCGCGAGTTGTTGCGAGTGCCTCTTTGAGGCAACTCACCACAACTCGCCATTACTCGCTAATACAACTCGGCTAAGTGGGAGCCCTACTTAAGAGTCGATGCATACTGTGAGGTTTTTAAATGATCAAAATGAAAAGCTATACTGACTACATTTTGCTGAAACCGCACGCATAAATGATCATATAGTGCTCCACAAACGTTCAGGTAGTAGGAACTTTTAGATTTGCACGTCGACATAGTGGGCTGCTACGTTTGACGTCCTTTTAAGGCACTGCAGTCCACTATGTCGACGTGCAAATCCAAAAGTCCCCATTATGAAGGTTTGGTTAAGCCTAATTTACGGATTTTTCTCGTCATATATCGAACATGAGAGACTTTAAAGAGCAACCGTTATCATGGGACATTCTATACTATGATATTCTTCCAAAAGGATATGGAAAGTATGATGTATTTCCGTTCCGTTCCGTTCACAGACTATCATTTTTTTGTTCTTTTTCTTTTTTTAAACCAGAATTCATTGTAGCAACGTAATTTTGAACAAGGATTTGTCCTTCTATCTGTTTATTTAGTGTATACCTGTCACAATGCGTACTCTGCAAGCAAAGACTCCGATTTGACACTAAAAGTCCCTTTGCACTTACTTGGCATGGAGGGATCAGACCTCCCTTCAAGGTCACTGGCAGTTGGTTACCTCATCAAATCAGCTCTCAATTAACATATGAAAAAGGCATCATGGGAAATCAACGGGTACCGTTTTAGGATTGTTGGCTGCATAGAAGGCGCAGGGAGTTGTAAGAAGTGCAGTGGGGCTTTAAAACATTGAGCTGAGCCTACCTCTGCCAGTCACAAGGTTGCAGGTTGGAACCGTGTCAAGTGTTCTTTGTGGATGGTTGATTTGAATGCGATTTTAATTCAGGCATGGTAGATTAACATGCACATATTGTTTTAAGTTTTGAGGTTTGATTGAACATTACAATGATTTTTTTTGTCGGGAAAAAACAATATGGCGGCAACAACAAACACGACACACCTGTGTCAGGAGCCGAAGCCGGAGTACATACCATATGCAGTAAACCATGAAGTCTACATAATATTCTGACAGTTTAGGTATACTGTTAATACGCAAAACAAGTGACAATTGGTAGAAGTTATGAAAAATACCAGGGCGGTGTTATGAATGACATGCTTAGTCACTCTGGGGAAATCAGGCATGTATGGAAGTCGTTTTCAATATAATGACGACGTGGTAACCTGCTAAATTTGGTTCAATAAGGCAAAGTGAGGCCATTTCTGTTCTATTTATGCTCATCGTTCCACACCATGAAACGCGGGTTGGCTTCGTAATAAAACCAGCCTTTCTGAATAGGAAAACGGAAACTAATTACACCCTAAGCGCTGCTCCTTTTCGTACTCGGTCAATTACAATAATGAGGTATTAAGTGAGGCGAGGCGTTGATACTCAGATCGGCATAATAACACATTCACAGGGTCCCCTTCAATATTTCGAGCTGGCATTAAGAAATATATTAAGCGGTTGAAATTTGTCAAACATCATAAAACTACATCAATTTGTAAACACACGCACCCGCGCGCGCACACACACCCTAACACGTACAGTATTATAAAGAACAAATTATTTGATTTTGATAATCCCCTGTCACGGCAGTATACAAATAATGATTAAAACAATTGAAATATAAATCCTTGAGAGTTCTCTTCTTCGCTATGACCGGTTTCAATTTTATTTTTTTCAGATAGTGAATTCAAAATTACAATTTACAAACAAATGCAACACAACATAATCAAACAATGGTTATAAGCACATTGCGCTGAAATGTCGCGTTGCTCGGTAACAGAATTATCTTATTATATTGTTATACTTGTACAAAATATATATGATATGATATTTAACGATATATGTATGTATATAATTGTTGCTATGTTCATGATGCTCGACTATGATTGAGTGATATTAAGTTTGTATGACATGTATATATATACAATTTACAAACAGATGCAACACAACATAAGCAAACAATGGTTATAAGCACATTGCGCTAAAATGTCGCGTTGCTCGGTAACAGAATTATCTTATTATATTGTTATACTTGTACAAAATATATATGATACGAAATTTAACGATATATGTATATATATAATGGTTACTATGTTCATGATGCTCGACTATGATTGAGTGATATTTAGTTTGTATGACATGTATATATATTTGTTCATACAATGTATTTGTTTTTGTATGTGTTTGCACTTCAGAACCTGAAGAAGGCCTCACAAGCCGAAAGCTCGTAATAAAATTGTGAAGTACAGCTACGTCTCACGTTCCTAGACCATTTTCTTCACGCCTACATATTCTGGAACACCCGTTGTCATGTCAGAGTTGAGAATTCTCGCACTTATATATATATATATATATATATATAATATATATATATATAATTATAAAGTATGTGTATATACAGTTCACAACTAAATTATTCATACCCATATCAAGTTTTGTAATGTTTTAAGTATGTGAAACATTGTTTTGCCCTGATTTATGTTACTTGAGAATGAGACGTATTAAAGCTTACATCTAAAAGTATTCAACAAAGGCCCTTATTCAAGTGTTCAAACAGTCCATCTTTCATTCTTGAGTTTAACGAAAAACCCAAATACATCACATTTACAAGGGGTATGAATAATTTACTTTTTAACTGTATATGCATATAATAGTCAAACCCGTCTATAAATATGAGGATATTCGGGCACCGCGTTACCTGGAATTGTTCTGGTTCTACATTTTGCGAACGACTGAAGCAAGGGGGAAATTAATCGGTTTACATCTCTTAATTTGATTTCGATATAACATAAGAGATATATTCTGGCATCGCGACGCCCTAATATGGATGCATTCAGACACCTCGCTGCCTGAAACTATCCCAACTCAAAATATTATGCGACGGGGGAAGAACAAATGCATTTTACTATCTTTCAAATGTAATTCCTCATCAAAATAAACTTTTATATACTGACACCAAATTTACAAGGGGTTTAGATAGTTTAGTTGTAAACTGTATCTATTATTAATTGTTTTACTTTTCAATGAGGAAAAACATTGCTGAGAAGTTATAAATTGTATTTGGTGAAAAATATATATATAACAGTATATATATATAATTGTAACTAATATATTTAAAAATACTAAAATATATCAGTTGACACATTTATTTCAATTTTGAGAAACCTTCAACCCAGAAGAGCATCAACTTATTTTTGCGATTTTCATTCTGGCAATTGTAGTAAAAGGATAATAGCAGGTGAATGATATGCTTCATCACCATACACATCTGGGAATGAAGCATCGATACATTTGAAACATTTACTTGATAAACGACGGAGGTACGTCGCGTTATCTCAAAATGGCTCTACGCAGAGGACATTTGTTGCACGCAGGCACAACTTGCCCTTCCTTTACACGTAAAAATCCACGGCGCCCCCTTTTTTGCGGCGGTATACCACGTCATATCTGAACGGGTGTTTTACAAGCCCTTCTTCGGAAAAGAGAGGACCGGTGTGAAAGGTGTTTACGAACCAAAGGCCAAGGAAAATTACAAAGTTTGTATTTGGCCTAGATGCGAAACGACGAAAACAATTTCAAGGACCATAACCGAAATAGAAAATAATGTCTCTGTACAAAATTAACCCATATAATTGACAATGACCACCTACGTATTGTTAATAATAATAGATACAAAATACAGGTTCTTTCAAACTGGTTGTGAAACGATGCGATAAATACCAATGACCATAACCTAAATTCGAAAAAGAGCGTCTCTAGCTCTCTTGCATGTTACTACAGACACTATGCTAATAATTCGTTGCGACTGCCGCAACTTCTGCAAGTAGGCCTATTTCTGTAAGTTGTGTTGGTACATACATACATCTATTAGAACTTCTTTTTGTTTGTATTTATGATTTATCATTGCATTGCTTTTTTGTTCAGGTTATTTTGGATCATTTACCAAAAGTTTGTGTAGATGTATTAAACTTTTATGATGATAATGACAATTATAATGGAAATACCAATAATAATAAAAATGGCAGGCTTCAATATAGCGCATAATAATTTTGCCACCTGTATGCACTTAACAAATAGCAAAGGACAAACTTAGATCTTATACAACATTTGGAATAGTTAAAGTAACTTAATTACACCAGTCAAGAAAGTATGGCAATTCATGAAGTTTCTAAATGCAATACTTAATTGACAAAAGTAAGGATTTAAGGGGAAATTATAACGTGATAAAATGATACCTTCACTGATAACATAATGTCAATTGCAGTTCGGTTACAAATGGAGGAAAACATGGAAATTTTTAGAGACTGCTAAAAACTCTTGATGGAGGGTGTATCTTGGAGCTGGAGGAGAACTGCATTCGATAGTGAGGGTGCAAGTGCAATGAAGTTCCCCTAAGTATCTGGTGCTGACTCGGTGGCCCGAATTCACAAAGGAGGTTTGTCGACAAACCTAGGTTTATGTGCGTCATATGAAGCGTTTCGATGCGTTTCAGACCTTCAGACAAACCTTGGTCTAAAATACTTCAAAACGCGTCATATGACGCACATAAACCTTCGTTTTGTCTAAAAAACCTCATTCGTGAATTCGGGCCTGGGAGTTTGGAGGAGATTCATATTTATGGAGGGTAGATTCTTAACTGGGATATATAATTTGATGATGTCCGATAATTACGATGGGGCAGTACCGTTCAGAACCTTGAACACTAGCAACATCACCTTAAACTAGGGATGCGAAGATGAATTGGCAAGCCAGTGCAGATGTGTGAGAGAAGAGGAGTAATGTGTTCATTTTCTCGGTCCTCCATGACAACCAAATCTTAATTTCCTTTAGTGTGTTTTATCCATGTTGTTGTCTCGACGATGTTTGTAAGGATTTGTTACTGTTCTCTTAGATATTGCAAGGTTTGCATTATCTATTTGGTAATATAATTTAATCAATTTAATTTATTCAGGCAATGTGACGTGACATTGAGAACTTGCAATATGACTTGTACGCTCAGAAAGTGGTCTAAGCGTAGACCAACGTGCGCTGGTGTATGACAACTCTATTCAGAATATAAGGTACATACAACTTTATTCAATTGAATAAAAAGAGCATTTAGATAGCCAACGTGATAAACAAGATTATTGTATTCGCATGTTATTGTATCTGACCACAATAGGCTAAACCTGCCGAGTGATCTAAGTGTTAGGGGTATACCTCCTTTGTCGAGATGGTACAGGTAGACTGAGCTTTTAATGTCTAATAGACCATTTTCGTGATGGAATCAACGTGATATATAATGATCGTTGTTTAATGTGCCATGGTACAAGTTATTCAATTCATCTGTTATGAACTTGCATACATTGATTGCTGCTAATTAGGACAACTACTATGGCTTGTCCTACCTAACAACACAAAACAAATCGATTTAATGATTGGCCTATTCTCTGAAATGATCGAGTAATTAGGGGCTTCAATTTTTTGCTGGGCAATAGGCAATTAGTGCCCCCCCCCCCCATCTCGTATTGAATAGTGAACATAAGAGAAATGATAATAAACATGAAGGGAATGATGTAGGAGTAGGAGGTGTCGTAATTGAGTGGGGATAGAGCACTTGACTGGAAATACAAAGGTCGTAAGTTCGATCCCTGACACGGCAATAATCTCTACTGGCAAGGCATTAATCTTTATATGTCACTCGACACCCAGGAGAGAAATTGGGACATGTTAGGATGTCGAAAGCCTTTATGATAGTAATTGCCATATACCCTCACAGTGACCTTATGGTACAACATGTATATTCCCCCGGGGAGTGGAGATTGTGCACACTGTGAGTGAGTGAATCCGAATATCGGGGTAATAGGGACTTTTAGATTTGCACGTCGACATAGTGGACTGCTACGTGTGACGTCATTTTAAGGCATTGGCGCAGTGCCTTAAAATGACGTCACACGTAGCAGTCCACTATGTCGACGTACACATCTAAAAGTCCCTAATAACATAGCGCTTTGATCCCTAATCAAGGAACATGCATGAATAGGTTCAGTGCCCCCCCCCCCCAAAAAAAAAAAAAAAAAAAATCATGGATAGTTCTTTCCAGAGTAGGCAAGTGACGAGGTGTTCAATTAACCTGTTATCAAAGAATAAACTACAATACTTGGAATCCAGTCTGCAAACTTTACTTGTTGCTATGTCGGGCAGGCATCAGGCAAGCTTTCAGGTTTTCAAGAACAAAGTATGCATACAATTTGAATATGTTATAGTAACTGGTCTATTGGAATACCTGATTGCAGTTCTAATTTCAATCATGTTTTTATGCCATTGTCTTTAATATCAAATTTATTTCAAATTCTCCATCTTACTCTTCTTCCTTTTGTTTTGTTCTTCTTTAATTATGCTCCCTTTCTTCCTTTTCTAGTCTATCCTGTTCATTTCCTTGTTTGTTCTCCTTTGCATTTTCCCGTCAATGTCATTCTTCAATGATATTTTATTCGTATATCATTGTATTTTATGGTTCAAATGGTAGTGTATTGCATTTTAATGGAGTTTTTTTTTTTGTGACTATTAAATTCAAAGCATTTTCAAAGCAAAGCAAAGCATCAACAAATTGTAATGCCACGATATTTCACAGACCCTGCCATGGGCACCGACATTCAAAATTTGTGGTAAGAAAATAACGGGGCGTCCTCCCACTCCTCCGTGTAGAAAAAGAAGTACTTATCAATAAACCCATAATATGGATTCGTCCGAGTGTTGCCAGAGAAAAAGAACATACCAATATTCGGAAATGGAATTACTCAAATAATTTCGCTACTTGCCTCTCTCTCCCTCTCTCTCTCTTGCTCTCGATCTCTCTCTCTCTCCCTCTCTCTCTCTCTCTCTCTCTCTCTTTCCATATATACATATATATATATATATATATATAATCATGTGGGACATTAACATTCTAACGGAATTGTCGTTCTAACTTTTGAGAGATCGAGGGAAAAAATTGGAAAAAAGATATGCAACAAAACAAAATTATACATCAAAACATTTACTTGTGTAAATTTCACAACATGGAATGTTCAATCTTACAACTCTAGCGGTTTATAAGTAAAGGCTTACCGACATAGCCTTCCGTGACAGCTATCTGCAATGCTGTATATCCAGAATCATTTCGGCCGTTGAGATCAATTCCAAGTTCAAGGCGGTTCTCCACCAGCGCTTTCAGTGTGGCAACTTCGCCGTTCGCAGCCGCCTGGAAGAACGCATCCTGCCCGCTGACTGCCTCGCTGTCCTCCGATGGCTGAACAAGTTCGGCCCCTTCAATCTCCATAATCTCCCCGCTCCCCGCCCGGCTGCAGTTCAGCTGTCCAACCGAGAAATATCCGTTTCTTTTTTTGCGTAGCCTCTTGCTGCCTATTTAATTAATGAAGTCAAAATGTGGCGCTGTTGAAGGGAAACGAGATTAATATCATACGCGAGCCAATTGTGACACGAAACAGAATCTGGCCACGGTTTCAAGGCAGGTAGCGAACATTTTGAGCGAGTGATAATGTTTGCTGTTCGGGTTCATCTGCGTGCGGTGAGATGCACTCATGCATAAACAAAAAAACAAAGCAAAAGACAAGCTTTTCATCAGCAAATCCAAGTGAGAACGGATTACCACCGCGCTGGGAAGAAAACATAATTATAATCGCCTGTACAGCCCCACTGCACTAGTTTGGCCAGGAGGGATAAGACCTTCCTGCATGGTCACTGACAGGTGGTTATCTCATCAAATCAGCTCTCAATGAACATAAGAAAAAGGGGACCATGGGGGACCAATGATCACCGCTTAGTAGATAGTAGATAAGTAGTGCAGTGGGGCTTAAGTTTGGGCTGTAACCGTTCTACATGGGTCGGGAGAGCCCCCCACCCCACCCCCCCTCCCCTCACACACAAAAGACAGAGAAAGAGAAAAAATATACAAATAAGTTTAAGGGACGTATAGAAATGAACGAAAAATAACCCAAACTACATCCCCACATATATATCTATATACAGTATAGACATGTAATATTCTATATACTTATGTGTTGGCTCAATAGACTGAAACATATAGGCCTATTGAAAATTCGAGCTGAATAAACCATGATTGGCTTCAATGCATTTAATACAAACCAATGTTTAACCAGGGTAAAGTCACATCTCCCCCTTTTTAACCATCATTTTAGTATGCATAATTATATATCAGAATATAGATGTATATTCTTGAAATATGTGATTGACTTAATGGCAATAACAAAAAACAAGAATATCACAACTCCGATTTTTCAAGATTATATGGCCCGAATTCACAAAGGAGGTTTATCGACAAACCTAGGTTTATGTGCGTCATATGACGCGTTTCGATGCGTTTCAGATCAAGGTTCAGACAAGCCTTGGTCTGAAACGCGTCATATGACGCACATAAACCTAGTGAATTCCTTTGTGAATTCGGGCCTAAATGTTTGTAATTTGTCCACCCCACCTTCCCCCATCCCCACGAATTCATGTTACATACGGGGAAATGAAAATCATGTAAAATCTCTCCTCTGACCCCCCCCCCCCCCCCATACCCCCCCCCCCCCCCCCTCCATGCTCTCCTATCTCTCGCTCTCACCATATAGGTGGCATGCTCTCACTCACCTCTTTCGGTCGCTCTTTCCCTCTCTTTCTCTCTCGTTCTCTTTCTTTCTATTTCTTTCTATTTCTCTCTCTCTCTCTCTCTCTCTCTCTTGCCCTCTCTCTGTCTCTCTGTCTCTCTATTTATAATAGCAACGAGACCGACAGTGGTCCGAATACTCCGCATGAGCATGAATTGGTCGGTCTGCAGTCGCTGTGGCCGCAACGAGGTCGATATCAAATAAAAAGTCTGAAGAATTCGTAGCTTTAATGATTGGAGTAAGCAGGCGCGGATCCAGGGGGGGGGGCCGAGCGGGCCTTGCCCCCCCCCCCCCCGCAAAAAAAAAAAAAAGATAAGAAAGGAAAAGAAGGGAAAGGGAAAGAGAAAGGGAAATAAAGAAGAGGAAGAGGAAAAGAAAAGGGGGAAGAAGGAGATCGGGGGGCCGAAAGGGCCTTGCCTCCAGGCTGTTGACCCCCCCCCCCCCCCATCAAACAAATAAGAGAGAAGGAATGAAAGGGAAAGAAAAAAGGAAAGAGGAGATACGGGCGTACTGATAGGGGGGGGGGCTTGGGAGAAATCAAATTCAAACGTGGTTTTATTTCTAATTCCACAACGGTGGATTACAAATAATGCTGAAATGACATCATTTCCGAGATTTTTCCTCACTTTTTAGTAAATTATACGTTTGTATGAGTTTGTTGGAAAATGACAAATTCCTAAATTTGCAGCCAGCCAAGAAATATGATTCTTGAGATTCCTACACGTCAGGGCCCGAGGTACGGCGGGGATCGGGAGTCTCGAGCTCCTCCCCCCCCCCCCCACTTTTTTTGAAAAAGTATATTAAAGAGAAAAAAAATAGAATGAGAGCAAGAAAGAAAGAATAGTTAACTGCCAGTGTTATAAAATAATGAGGAATTAAAATCTGCTCATCTGACCGTGATTAAATGCCTAAAACCCCTAAGCTTCCGGGGGCTCTGCCCCCTGGATTCCACCTAGGGCCCTACGGCGGGCCCTTAGATGCTCATCTGACGGTAATTTAATGCCTAAAATCCCTGATTTTGGGGGGCTCCGCCCCCTGGACCCCACGCCAAATAGTGACCTGCCAATTTCACAAAATAATAGGTATACAAATAAAAAATGCTCATCTGACCTTAATTACACGCCTAAAACCTCTGAGCTTCTGGGGCCGGCTTCGCCGCCGCCCCAGACAAGGATTAACAATCGAGAACGGTACAGCGAATCGTCTTCTTTCTCTAATGATTTAAAGAAAATTAAAAGCTTCAGCGCTTCGCGCTGGAGGGGGGGGGGGAACCTGAATTCAGACTAGGATTAAGAGTCGTGAAATGTACAGCCAATCGTCTTCTTTCTCTCATAACCTTATGAAACTTAAAAGCTCCGCGCTTCGCGCGGGAGGGGGGGGGGGACCTGAATTCAGACGAAGATTAAGACTCGAGAACGGTACAGCGAATAGTCTTCTTTCTCTCATAATCTTATGAAACGTCAAGCTTCCGCGCTTCGCGCGGGAGGGGGGGAACCTGAATTCAGACAAGGATTCAAAGGCGAGAACGGTAATACGAATCTTTAATGATTTAATGAAACTTAAAAGCTTCCGCGCTTCGCGCGGGATGGAGGGGGGGGGGGGGGACTAAATTCCGACGAGGATTATTTTCGAGAACGGTACAACGAATCGTCTTTTTTTCTCTAATGATTTAAGGAAAATTAAAAGGGGGGAGGGGGAACCTGAATTCAGACGAGGATTACGAGTCGAGAACTCTACAACGAATTGTCTTCTTTCTCTAATGATTTTATGAATCGTAAAAGCTTCCGCGCTTCGCGCGGGAGGGGGGGAGAATCTAAATTCAGACGAGGATTATTTTCAAAAACGTTACAACGAATCGTCTTTTTTCTCTAATGATTCAAGGAAAATTAAAAGCTTCCGCGCTTTGCGCGGGAGGGGGGAGGGGGGAACCTGAATTCAGACGAGGATTAAGAGTCGAGAACTCTACAACGAATTGTCTTCTTTCTCTAATAATTTAATAAATCCTAAAAAAATTCGCGCTTCGCGCGGGAGGGCAAAAACTAAATTCAGACGAGAATTATTTCGAGAACGGTACAACGAACCGTCTTCTTTCTCTAATAATCTAATGAAACGTCAAAGCTTCCGCGTTTCGTGGAGGAGGGAGGGGGAAACTCGCCCCTCCCTGCACCCGACCCCCCCCCCCCCCCCCAGCATTACGTCACTGTTGGTCACCATTACGTACCAATATTGGCTCGCATAATTTCAAATTTGGGCCCCCCCCCCCTAAGAAATCTTGGATCCGCGCCTGGGAGTAAGCAGTTCATTCCGTGAAAACTTGGAATAACGACCCAGATGAAGAATCATAAATACAAGTACATCAAAGCATCATCGAATTCATAGCAACATAAATAAATGTACATTGTGTTATGATCTTCACAATCTATTAAAATAACCCCAGTCACTATTCTAGTCCATCTGCATAATGGTTTTACGTAAATACAAACTCACACTACAAGTTTCTCAAGTAGACATTAATGAAATCCAAATCTTTACCTATAGTGCTTCAGCACTCTCATAATAAATCTTCAAAGTATTTAGCAGTATCATCACTGTTATCATTGTTCTTAATACAAGGTAAAATGTAAATACATCATATCAAACCAGCATGTGCTTGTATTTCTTACATTACATTACATACTATAAACATCAAAATCTCTCAGTATGAAGTTCAAAACACACACTAATTTCTACTCTATGTTTTGACAATTCATAAAAATACATTAAATATATAGCAAAACTAACCTCTTTGCCTGACTTAATGCTCTGGCAAAAAGGGGATCCTTGATCCTCAACACAACTATGTTCATGTAGACTTCTGAGTGTTTAATATCAAGTAAACAGCAATAGATGGCGCTATACTAGGCACATTGCCTGAGGAAGTGTTATTAAAATATATATATGTATTCATGTCATGCATCAATAGTACAAGAAACAAGTGACTTGGGTAATAAAGTATTTACAAGTGCACTGTCACAACAGTCGCTGACGTGGAGTCGGTGTAAATTTTGCAGTCAGTGGCTGAAATGTTTACCAATCATTGATCCGTTCTTGCATGAACTTGCTCTGTCCAAATTTCTTTGTGAGGACTGCATTCCGTGTATTGCACTGCATTAGACACCAGGGAAGCGTTTCACGAAACCGTCATAAGTACAAGTTCACCGACAGGCTCATTGAAAGGCGTGTATTAAGTTTAACACGCGTTTCAATGGGATGTCGGTGAACTTGTACGTATATGACGGTTTCATGAAACGCTGCCCAGTAGAAGAATCGCATGATACGAATTCCATCCTTTCATTCCAAGCAATGTATTTAATCGACTGGCACGTGGACATATTCACGCATGACATTCTGCCTTAATTCGCCTCTATAATACCCCATTCACAGTGGTTTTGAAATTTGTAGCGGCGTTGTATAGCGGAGCGGCGACACCGCCATAACACCGCTACAAATGCATTCACAGTAGAAAAGTTATCCCGCTGCAGCAGCGGGATAAATATCATGTACCCATTCACGCTGCAGCGGTGATTTTTATTACCTCCGTAACAAACACGTGTATGCATGGCTCATGACCCGCGAGTGACCCCGATATGACCGGAAATACTTGCTTGAAATTGCGCGGTAAACATGTCAAGTTGCTTTTTGTATCCTCGATCATATTACTTTTTAAAAAACTAGCATTTTTATTGCTTCCAGTCAGAATATTTTAATTTTTTGAAGTGTGAAATATTTTTTATTTGGATAATTATAATACCTACATAATAATAAAATCAATTTGAATCCACTGGTTACTTTATTTCTATTTCACTTTATGTTCCCCATTGCTGTAGAAAAGAGGTCAGTGATAGGTAAGTAAACAAATCACACGTGTTTGTCGCGGTGTTATAGCGGAGAGCCTTCACACTGAGTAAACACCGCTACAGCAGCGGGACTGTCCCGCTGCTGTAGCTAGGCGTCCCTAGCGATAGTTTGTGTCGGCGTTATCGCTAGGCGGTGTTATCCCGCGATAGTTTATAACGGGTCCGAGCCTTCACACTGAAGACAACACCGCGACAGCAGCGGGACAGTCCCGCTGCTGTCGCGGTGTTTGAGGCCACTGTGAATGGGGTATAAGATGATGTTCGTCGACAAACCTTAAAGCAATTGTTCCCCGCCATGATTGATCGCATGTTTGCTACGTTGTCTGTTTACTGTCAGGGCAGAGAAAATAGGGACTTTTAGATTTGCACGACAAGAACGTCGACTGCTACGTGTGACGTCCTTTTGACGTAAAGACCAGTTTTGTAAACGCCCCCTTCTCAAAAAATGAAATGAAGCTCTTATTACCAGTCATGTGAAAGAATATGTTTTGACTAATACGTGATCATACAAATTTTGCCGAAGAAACCGCCTACTATAATTGATATATTTGGTAAATTATTATATATATTTGGACCTGATAGATATAACGCTAGTGTCACACACTCATCTATCCCTTTAATAAAATGCTCTGGTGTAATATTATTTGAAGAGACTATATACTTATGTAGGTCATCACATAGTCATAGGCGTACGCCTTTGCATAGCATGCAACAACATCAATAATGATTATAAACGATAATTATGATGATGATAAGTGATATACAATCATGAATGGAGATCCTTAAAACTTTCTAACGACAGGTCTTCACCACACTAGAGCTATGAAGACTGTCTACACTGTGTACTCGGCACGAACGTAGAAGATATATA
This sequence comes from Strongylocentrotus droebachiensis, assembly GCA_035222895.1. NCBI lineage: Eukaryota > Metazoa > Echinodermata > Echinoidea > Camarodonta > Strongylocentrotidae > Strongylocentrotus > Strongylocentrotus droebachiensis. Next base: position 491,757 of record JAVYIG010000673.1, read on the forward strand.
ATTGCTGAAAAGAATATAGGCTGTATTATAGCGCGCCGGAATCAGTTTGGGATTGGGGGGGGGGGGGCAAACATTCCAGGGGGCTCACCTTCCAAGGGCAGTGACGTAACGAGCAAAAACGTTTGAAGGGGGGGGGGGGCAGAAGAAAAATCTGCATCACCCCCACTCTTACACGTAACATGCAGGCCCCGCGAAACGTTTTTCAAAGTGGATTA